>WAAB01018201.1:0-42746 GCA_013389865.1 Piaya cayana
ACCCACTCTTAGTATTTCAAGTTTGCAATGAAGATATAGAGCACAGAAAGCCTAAAGCTGTTAAGAGGGACTTCAGGGCTCTAGGGAGAATGATCGAGAGCTCTGGGGTGCAGGTAGTATTTAGCTCCATTCCAATACTAAGGAATGAGGGGGCAAGAAGTGAGGAAGAAGAAATTGATTAATGACTGGCTCAGGGACTGGTGTAAAAACAGGGGCTTTGGGATCTTTGATCATGGGGAGGCCCATGCACCTCCAGGCTTTCTTACTAGGGACCGGACAAACCTGTCTCCTAGGGGGAAAAAAACCCTGTCTAAAAATCTAGTTAAGCTCATAAATCGAGCTTTAAACTAGATCTGAGGGGGGAGGGGATGGAGGCCAGGCCAGATGGGCATGAGCCTGGAGATGGGACTTCAGTGTCAAAGGGGTGGTGTGCTGGTGAGGACCGCCAGTATATCACCACTAAGCATGAGGGGGTGAGTGCACCTGGGGATGGTAAGCAGGAAACTGGCACTGTGGCCTTAGTTAACCCAAGGACCACTCAATTGGGAAGAAACCCTGTTATGAGGCCTGTAGGCTTGCCAGTCCAGCTGAAGTGCATTTACACCAATGCACGCAGCATGGGAAATAAGAAAGAGGAGTTGAACCTGTGGTAGGGCAAGGAGATTATGATGTCGTTGCCATTGCAGAGACGTGGTGGGATGACTTGTATAACTGGAGTGTACCCATGGTGGGGTATAAACTCTTCAGGAAGGACAGGAAGGGTAAAGAGGAGATGGGGTAGCCCTTTATGTTAGAGAGGGCTTTGACAACCTTGAGCTGGATCACTGTCAGGAAGGGACTGAGTGCCTGTGGGTAAAAATCAGAGGAGCCCATGGGCAGGCAGATACTGTGTTGAGAGTCTGCTATAGACCACCCAGTCAAGAAGAAGCACCTGATGAGCTCTTCTACAAACAACTGAGAGCAGTCTCAAGATCGCTACCTCTAGTCCTTGTGGAAGAATTCAATTTCCCGGATATCAGCTGGGAGTATAACACAGCAGAAAGGAAGCAGTCCTGGAGGTTCCTGTAGTGAGTGGAAGACAACTTCCTCACACAGCTGGTGAGTGAACCGACAAGGGACGGTGCCCTCATGGACCTACTGTTCATGAACAGAGAAGGTCTTGTGGGGAATGTGAGGGTTGGAGGACGCCTGGAGCAAAGCAATCATGAGATGATAGAGTCCTCAGTGCACGGTGAGATGAAGAAGGAGATCAGCAGAACAGTCGCGCTCAACTTTCAGAGAGCAAACTTTGGACTGTTCAGAAGGCTGGTCAGAAAAGTCCCATGGGAGGCACTCCTTAAGGGCAAGGGAGTCCATGAGGGCTGGGCACTCTTCAAAAAAGAACTCCTAGAAGCTCAGGAGAAAGCCATCCCCATGTTCTGGAAAAGTAGCCAGCAGGGTAAGAAACCAGTGTGGTTGAGTAGGGAGGTCCTGAGAGATATCAATAAGAAGAGGAAGGTCTATGAGCTTTGGAGGAAGGGGCAGTCATCCTGGGTGGACTATAGGGAGGAAGCAAAAATGTGCAGGGAAAAATCGGGAGGTCTAAGGCCCAACTAGAAATCAGATTGGCCAAGTCTGTGAAAGACAATAAAAATTCTTTCTACAAATATATCAACAGTAAAAGGCGGACTAGGGAGAATCTCCAGTCTCTACTAGACATTAAAAGAGGGAATGGCCTCAAGCACTGCCAGAGGAGGTTCAGGCTTGACATAAGGAAAAAATTCTTCACTGAAAGGGTCATTAGGCAGTGGAACTGGCTGCCCAAGGAGGTGGTTGACTTGCCTTCCCTGGAGGTGTTTAAGGTGCGGGTGGATGAGGTACTGAGGAGCATGGTTTAGAGATTGGTGGGAATGGTTGGACTTGATGATCTGGTGTGTCTCTTCCAACCTGGTGATTCTATGATTCTATGATTCTAAGCAAGTGTGACCAGAGAAAGATGTTACAAGTCATCTTACCCCACATGCTATCACTCACCATTTGAAGTAACTAACATTTTCAATAACAGATTCAAATATTAATCAAATTTGTTCTTCTCGATGGCTTTCCTATAATTCCTGAGCTCTTCTTATACACCTACTTTGAGTGAAACAGTTGGAAAATGGCATAAACCCAGAAAAAAAACTCAGATTTTTAAGAGCAATCATACCAATAGTTGATTTCATGAATCAAATGAGGATGATCACAGAAGGGAAGTGTACATTCATTTCATAATAGAACTACACTGTCTTGATTTTTATATTTTTATATTCTCCTAAGAACTATTCATGTGCATTTTTCCCTGCTTAACATATAATAGCAAGCCCATTTTTAAAGAGAAAAAAAGTGTTGACAACATTCAGGGAAAAAAGAAATGGAGTATAAAGGGGTAAAACTCATTAAAAAAATAATTCCTGGATATTGTTCCTTCAAATTCACCCTCTTAATAGCTTTAAAGAAATAGTAAATATTGTTACTGAAAATTTGAAGATCTGCATTTAGCTCAGGACAAGGACTCTTAGGATCTGCCAGCTCTTGTTCTACTGAGCAGGGGCCTGGCTGTCCATGAATGCTGAACTACAAAAGTGTCACTTCATAGTTCTGACAGGCAAAGGACTTATATTAAAAGACAAGTTTATCATGAACAGATTTAGGTGGGGAAGAGTACATCAGACCAATCTTGAGAAGCATCATGTGCATTGTAAACACTGCTTTTTGTCTGGTGCTTAAACAGAAAATATAGTCCTCTGCTCTCTAAAAAGATTCAAGTATTCCTTTTAAAATGTATTTTGATAAATGGATTTTTTTAAGAGTAAAGCACTCATGGTTATGATTTTAAGAACACCTTTAACACGCACAATTTTTCCCACCTGACCATAAGATCATTTTAAATATCTCTGAAATAAACTCTCCATTGCTCAAAACCAACATGTTTTATTTTAAAAGTACTGAAAGCACCTGACACACACCCAAGAAAAGCCCCATAAGAGCAAAAAGCACCTTTAAAATATACATTTATTTCATTTCTCTTAACCTTCTCAAAGCTCACCTAATATGAAAGGGAAAATAAATCCAAGACACTAAAACCATGACATACACCTTGATTTTAATACATTAAAATTTGTCATAGTAATAGATCGAATTTGAAAATAGCAGGAAGTGTTATTCTATCCACAGTGAGTTAATTGTCTTTTATGAGTTTATCAATATCATTGGAAATTACAGACTTGCACAATTAGAGAAAGGTAGGAAGGAAAATCAAAGTATGAAAATACTGTGTGTATTAAATGTACTTTTTGCAAGAGCCAGTTTTCTTAGTTCATTCACACTTCCTGTCAGAGTGGCAGATTTTTGAGACAGGACACAAAACCATGTTCAATCAAGCACAGTTATAAATCACAGCTGAACCTTGGTCTCAAAAATTCTGCCTACTCTGAAAACTAGAGAAGTTGTCAGGGATAGCTTCTTTTTTGTTGCGCTAGAAACATATATACACTTACATACAATCTTTCATGTTTCCTTTTTTCATGTATGTAAGGCCCACATTCTGAACAGATGGAGAAAGCATCTGATTTAACGGAACAAAGAGCAACTACATAGTGTTGTCAAATAAACACAATGTTGTAAACTGCCTAAAAGAACTAAAATCAGTTTCTTTCACAAACTTTTCCAATCATATGAACTTTAGGAACTACTTTTAACACAGACAAATCTTTGAGCTGTCACTGACTGAAGCATCAATTCAAATTGATTGTGCCTCTAAAGAGGCCATATGCATTCCCATGCCACATTTACCTGCGTACTAAAGAAAGAGAAAAAAGAAAATATGCATAGAAAACAGAACGAAATTTTACATAGCTCTTTGTGTCAATGTATTTCTTGTATCAGCACATCTCTGTTAAGAAGTAGCAGACAGAAGAAATATTATTACTACCCTGTCTATAGTGCACAGAGACCAGTACTGACTTCCAATGACACTGTAAGCTAGTTTGGTGACTTAACGAAAACCCCCATGCCTTTACAAGTCCAGTTTATGACAATTTTGAAAAACAATGAATATGCTTTGTAATCATGGGATAACCTTGTGGGAGCATAGAATAAAACATTCTCATTGCAACTGCTCTGATTCTGCAGCTCATATCCATGCTGGGGCAGGGAAGAGGCTACTCAAGGCAGCTGGACATACTTTTCCATGTAGATTAAAAGATAATACAAAAGAAACCTCTCTCTCTTATTTCTTTCTAGTGATGTATAATATTTTCCCTGCGATGGGCAGATCTTTATCTCCAGTTTATCAGGGCAGATGAAAAGTGAGAAATGAGCATTTCTAACACAGAGTCCCCAACCTTTCCCAATTTAAGCTATATTGGTGTCCTGTCAGAATGATCCATAGCAACAGCAGTGAGAAGATTCAATGGGAAATCGAAAAGTGGGTTTGGAGTTTTGGCTTGCAACTGGGACAGGAAAAGGAAATGTTGAATCCATTCCAGGAAGGGGAATCCCATGTCAGTTTTTTGAAGCCGTCCAGTTTTTCTTGAGCCAGAGGTGGGTTAAGGAGCAATGCACCTAGGGAAATGCAGGATTATCCACAGCAGAGTAGGGAGAAGTTATTATATGGAAGCAGTTTCATCACTAAAATGCTGAAGCTGCTCACCTTTGAAACTGAAGCTATAGCTTCTCTGGAGAACTTTGTTTTATTATTATCAGCTGGGTAGCTGGTTAGGAAACCAGGAGATCAAGCTGGCATAAAGCAACTTCGGAATCCATTAGAATCTGGCATACACTGATCAATCATGCTCCTCACTTCAGTGAACAAATACTCCATAAGGATAAAACAAGCCACAAACAAAAAAAATTCTGAGCAGTTTTATTAAGTCAGAAACAAGTGCCCTAAGAAAGAACAAATAGATTGTTATTAGCAGTTTTCTCAGATTACTGTGGTCTTTCATGGCCACAATGCCCCACTGAGACATTCAGATTTTCTCACTCCCTGAACACGTAGACAGACCAGTCCCTGGAGCCCCTTACCCTTTTAGAGTATGGGATTAAAACCACATCAAACCATTAGTAAACAATTCTTTTCAAGATAGACCATTCCAAGTCCTTTCTACCCTTGTAATTTTTGCAGACGTTTTCTGCTTTCTGAGTCCTGGGAATTCACTTGATAGATGACAGGAGAAGGTGGGATGGGAGCTGCTGAACTTCTTCCCCTTTTCATCCTTTCAAACAGTACCTCTCCTTCTTCCCTTTTCAAGCTGACTGGAGATACCCATCACTTTAATTAGGTCTCCCTAAAGTATGCAATTCTTGTAATAATTCAAGACCTTTATAGCATCCATCTGCCAAAACATACTGCAAGAAGGTATGAGATAAAGGCAATGAAATCCTGGAAGGAAACCATGAAAAAACAGTCTAAGTAAATAAAGACTCATCTAAAAATGTATGAAATTAGGCAACCATACCTGGACTAAAATAATTTCCAAATCACTTCCAAATTCTGACAGAAGGAAATAAAATTAGTGGGATCAGAATACACATCACCCAAATTTGACAATGCAGTCATACTGATGGAAAAAAGAAATATAGTATACTTGGAATTAGTCTACAAGCAAATGAAAAAGCAGATACCTCAGCCACAAGACTCCCCTGGGTTAAAAGGTACTCAGGACATTTTAAGGCTGATCACAATAGCTATGAAGGCAAACACATGACAGTAATCATAGGAGACTTTGGTTACTCCCATGCAGATGAGAAAGGTGACACAGTGAGGCAAAAAGTTAATTGATTTATTTTATACATGGTATAAATGACTGCCTCATGGTGAAACCTGTCAGAGGTGCAACCTGTTTCTTGACCTAATTCCAAGCAATGCACTGGACTCAGTTCAAAATTTATTGCAAAGGGCCTCCATGATCGGTAATGCATAAGCAGGAGAATCCCTACTCCAATATTACTTAATAAACTACCTAAAAGTGGGAGAAGTTAGGAAAAGGAAAACAAGGTAACTTGCTAAAAGAGTTAAGCACTTGAAGTCATCTAGGACTCTCTAAAAATATTTTACTAGAGTTTTAGAGTAAATATGTAGAACATAAAACAGCACCAAAAAATCAAGCATTGTTAAGTGTCAGTCTCCACGAGGTTCTTAAAAGTAGAAAGACATTATTCAGAAATGAAGTCATGTTCAAGTGAAGAAAATAAAAAGGGTAAAAATCTTTATATATTAAAGGCAAAACCACAATAAATCAGAAAACATTTTTGAAGAACAACTTACTACAGGCATCCCAGCTAATCACAAAAGTCTTGCAAATGCAGAAGCACCAAGAGCTTTGTCAGAGTTCTCATGACTAATACATGATAGAGGTATAAAAGGAGAGTTGAAGGCTGCATGAGGAAAGCTAATTATCTGAGTAGATGTTTGTAAGGGAAGAGCTCAGACAGATTTCATATGTGAAGCAAGTTTGAAATTTCCAATTGAACTGCCAGTGGCAGGGGATTAGAGTAGGTCAATAAAACAGTAGCAAACCTCTAAGACTAGATGTTATTCACCCAGCAGACTTAGAGGAACTAGTATACAAAATGTAAGTACATGATTCATCACTTCAATAGCTTTGAAGGGCTCCTAGCCGAGAAAAATGGAAAACTGCACAGATGACAAAAACTTACTAAACAGGATTTGGGAGCAAGGAAGTGCAGGATACTTTAGACCATTAGTTAGGTTTCTGTCTCAGGCAGATTGGTTGGAACTTTAGTAGTAGATATACTCATAAATATCTCAAACCAAAGAAGAATAGAGTAGTTTTCATAGAATGCTGTCATACCTCCTAGACACATTGAAGTTCTTCGAAAACAACAATAAAAAAGTGAACAGGGTAGTTTATTTGATATATTATATTTGGATTCCCAAAAAGCCTTTAACAGATTGAGAGACACAATGAATCTAAGTTGGCATGGAAAAAGGAGAAAGATTCTCTCAGGAGTTAATATGTAGTTAGTAATCTTCTTTAAAAAAGGAAAAAAGGCTGAAATGAACAGCCATTCTCAAAGTATCTGTTCCGTGATCTCTGCTTCTCAACAGATTTGTCACAGAGACTGAATAATGGGTAAAGGTTATACATAACATAAAATTTCTCAGCATTATACAAATTAAAATATACTGGACAGTTACAGAAAGATAGCTATATGACCAAACAATAAGATGACAGATAGCAGTCCACATCACTAAACAGAAAGTAGCCTGTGTCAGTAAGAGTATTCTTAACCATGCAGGCAGAATGACATATTCTATGCTAATTATCATCAAGAAAGATCTACAGAAGATACTGGCAATATGCAACAAAAGTGGGCTTTTAAGAACAGTAACTTATGGGAAACTACCAAACCTATAGGAAAGAAAGATAAACTAGAAACATAAAATATCACTATCAATGTGTTTATAGAAGTATAAACTTGTGGTGAGTTTGTGGCTTGATTGATGTGGACAGAGTCAATCACGGGAGATCATGTATATATATCAGAAATATATTAGAGATATATATTAGAACAGAAGAGGTACAAAAAAAAAAAAAGCAATACAATAGGAGGAAGTATAGAGTAATTTCTCCATGAGGGGAAAAAATTAAGCAAACCAGGTCTATTCAGCCTGGAAAAGACACAGCAAGTGACAGATTTGAAGTATCTGAAGTTTCTGAAGGGCACAGAGAATGTCAACAGAGAAACACTAACACATAACCTTTACGTTATGCCATCAAGCAACAGATTTAACACAAGCTGCTGAAGTCCTTGTTCACACAGCAGACAACAGAATTGTGGTACTCTTTGCCAAGGAGTATTATGGGGACTAAAAGCAAAAGTGTCTCAACAGGTTGCCAGAAACTATGAAAATTAAAGACAGGAAAGTGCTGCTGGTTAACTCTTCTGCCAGCATATCCTTCTCTGGGTAACTGACACTGGCCATCATTAGAGAGAGGACACTAGTCTCACCAAGTATTTCCATTGGCCCAGTGTAACAATATTTATGCTGAAGAACTGGTGTAGTATACACTATATTGAAAAGACAAAAAGGTGCTACAGAAAATACTGGTCTATTACTGTAGGCAGTGCTGTGACACTGACTTAGTGATAAAGTGAATACCAATGTGGAAAACACTTAAATATCAGTTCTTCAAGTTAAATTATGAACACAGGAAAGGCTCACAGTCGGTTACAGTAGATTTACATTTGCTGGCATCACAAATTATGTCAACTTCCCAAATAAAAAAAATGTCCACCAGAGAAACAGCCTGCAAAAAAACAATTCATTTTAAACAGCATCAATGACTTTTGTTTTAGAAGGAGAAGAATTTCTACTATTTGAGTTGCAGGGTGTCTTTGCTTGTAAGTAAGGGCTCACAGATCATGGCATCTCTAATTCTGCCAACTCCAAAAGGCTGCAATAGAGGTTTCTACAGTCCTAATATGAAATCTAATTTGTATCTGTAGCATCTTTCAGAGCCATCGTAAAGGCACAATCTAATTGCAAATTAATCTGATAGTATAATCTGGACTGATCCAGAGTCTTATCTATGTAAAAAACTGGATTCTTCATATGATTTTGAAGTGAAGATAAATATCTCTGAAAATGAACAGACCACACCACCATAGATAAATTTTACTAAGGGAAAAATTGCTGCCAACTTTCTGGAAAGATTCTTAAGGAAGTATGTCATAGAATCATAGAACAACCAGGTTGGAAGAGACCCACCAGATCATCGAGTCCAACCATGCACAAGGAAATCCATTCTGGATAATGCTATAGAATTGCTCACCTTAATTCATAGGCCAAATTCTTTTCTATTGAATAACAATTTCTGCTATACACCAATGTCTGCCAGAAACTGCTGAATGAAAGCCACCGCTGTGTCTGTCATGGGGCAGAAACTACAATGTTGTTGACACATTTATACAGTGGATGAATGAATTCTCTGTAAGGTTTTTTTTAATAACTATCTGGACATGCACACTTTCCACTAGGCAATAAATGTGAAAGCAAAATTAAATGGTTGTTCAAGTATTTTCTAGAACTGTGAAGGGACCATGTGCTAGAGGATATGTAGAGAGCCATTATTTTGCTAATAACTGCCTTGGCAGCTCAATAAGTGGCTGAACACACCAGGTAGGCTGTCCACATCTTTCCTGTAGGGAATTTTGTGTAAAGCAGCAGCAAACTGGCCTGGAGTTTATTGCATTTTGGGCTAGTCTCATATCTATATGGAGTGGAGCATGTTTACTGTAGATATAAACCAAGAGCAGTATCTCACCACTCAAACTTAGTGGTACCCTACCTTATTATGGAGCAAGATTCCTACTCTTAAAAATCCAATACTGAGTAGCAACAAACTGTCAAGAGAAAAATCAAAACAATGACAAATTTTCAGATGCACATCTGCCAGAAAAATGTCAGGCAAATCTCAAATGATTCAGTTCAGGCTGGCAACAAGAGACCACAAAAATTCAAATTACACCAAAAGCAGAACATCTAAGAAATGTATCTTACTTTTCAGATTATTCATTGCCCTGTTTAAATATTAGCCTAAAAAGGCAGCTGTCACCTCTGCGTTTGCATAGCTCCATAAATCACGTATACCCCAAGCTGCGTAAACAGAAGTAAACTCAACAGTTAGAAGTAAACTCAGTTAGGCTGTTTTAAAGGGAAAAGTGAAAGCAAAACATGACTTATTGAAACAAATCAGGCATTCATGTTCCATTTGAATCTGCAAGCATTAAATCTTTAGTCCTGAATAAAGCAGGGGCGAATTAAATCACCCTGGGAATATGTTATATTTTTCAAGAAAGACGCTTCTATTTTTAAGCAAAATCTGGGGGTGAAGTGATCATATGATCTGGACTTCACAGCAATTACCAACATACAAATCTAGCTTTGATTAAAGAAGAAATCAAACACAGCACAGAGAAGATTTCAAAAAGTTCATTATATGTCCCTGACTAGTAGCTTCTAACATTTCTTGTGTTTGGGAAAATAGTGAGGGGCCTCAAACACTTACAGGAACATTAAAAAGATGTATTAAGTCCACACTGAAGGGAAAACAGAAGTGCCACGGTGAGACATCATAACCCTTGCGACTTCTCCTCACATGTTAACCCTGACATGCAGCACTCTTTCTGGGCTGCAGTAGCACCGGGTGGCTCAGACATGTCTGCACTCATTAATACCCTACTTCCCCACGCTTATCAGAGCATTTAAAGACGTTATTTCCATGTTTCATTTCTTGAGTAGTTTTCTCTCTTGGGTACTGCACACGATACAGACCCAACCACAGGAAAATAAAGAATAGTAATAATTCTAAAATAATAATACCACTGTGTACCCCTACACCGATTTAGAGAGGTTGTATCATTCAAGAGGATGGCACAGGCTGGTAGGTGCCCCCAAGGCTGCAATTATGGAGCCTTCAAGACCCAAAAGCTACAGTCAGCTCCCTCTCTTCTCCCTCCACCAACAGGGCTGGGAGTCTGGGCTATTTCCAGCTGTTTATGCATCTCATTTGGCAGTTCTCTTAGATGCATTTCAATGCAATGTGCCCTCTAAACAGGTAAATATACAATCACCCCCCAAAACCCCAGTGTAACATGTAATCTCCATCCCTGGTGGTTTTCCAAGACCATGTTCCTGAGCAATCTGGACAGATCTCAGAGCTGACTTGGTTTCAAGCAAGAGGCTGGAATTGAGATCGACTTGGATTAACATGTGACTTTAGGGTTAGTGGCAGGCAGTTTCTATCATTACTTTTACTGACTACTACAAAAAAAAAAAAAAAAAAAGAGGAGCCTTACAAAATCTTCTACCAGGCTACCTTCAGGTTTGTTTTGTTAATGAAAGAGATTTTGTAGAGTGAGGCTGGCAATTCAGCATTGTTCACCTTTTTTGAAGTTGTCTGTTTCAGCTTAATACCGAAATTTTAAGTAATTGTGTAGCATTATCTGGGTTTCTGCAGGGGAATGTTACCAGGGCCACTTAAAGGCTACATCAAGTTTTCAGCTTCCTATCAAAATATGAGAAGAGTTTCCCTGAAGCCAGAGCAATTTTTTTTAAAAGGAATTTAGTGAAGCCAGGATTCTAATTGTCTTTCAAAGTATTGCATGAATATTTTGCAGGCTTTAGTTCCTTCTTCCTCTTTCCTACCCCCCAGCAAAGAAAAAATAATGAAAAAGAATTTCTGCTTTACATACCAAGCTTCTCATAAACTTTCCATTATGTCTCCAACTCAGACCTCAGAATTCAAAACTCATTCTTTGGGGATGAAACGGGATAGATACAAAGCCCACAGTCACTTGGAATACTTTCAGCACAGAGCTGGTGAGAACCCTGGTTATCTCATTATCCCATACCCATGTGTACACTCCCTTTCTTGATACTTATAGGTCTGAATCAAAACTTGCATCCGGTTTGTCCCAAAATGTTAGGAATGTTTAGAATCTGATTTATTATTTGTGAGAACTCTGTCAATGAGAACCCAATTTTGTGATCCTTATTCACAGAAAGATCAGAATGGCTGAGATTACTGGAACTGAAACAAAAAGTATAGTCATACAGAAAAACAGATACATAGCATAGGCGGCAAGCTACAAGCTTTTACAAATTCAAACATAACTGCAAAGCCTTTCAATAGAATTGAGAGGAATACAGCTACAGCTAATAACAATAAGTAGTTAGTTTTACAGGAGATGCGATATGACACTACGAACTTAGTGAAATTCATTAAAACATTTTTTTTTAAAAACTGAACAAACACAGTAAATCAAAATTCTAAACAACCAGAAAGAGTAAATTTAAAATCTATGTTAGACAGTACATTTCAGCTAAACACACAGCTTTTTGGCATATAAACCACCACTAGTTCTTAGAAACAGCAAATCTCTGCCTGCATAAGACTGATCGTTTGCTATCATCTAACACTGTTGTATGTAACTTTTCTTTCAGGATAAAAGATGCCTCAGCGTCACCTGTGCAGGATTATCAAACCCAGTGATCACAAATGGTGAAGGATGCTGACCACAGTTTCCCAGTGTTCTAAAGTCTGCATTGGCATCAATTGGTAGATACCTGAAAACAGAGTAAAGCCTCAATATGGAAGAACGTTGTTGTGCATGGAAGCATTTGAGAAGAGACAATATACACCAATCATTTTCTCAACACAACCTTATCAAACTTCTTAGATTCATACATGGTCAAGTTTCTTTCCAGTGGAGATCAGCCAGGAAGATGAGTGACCTGGCTGTTAGTGATAAGAGTCTAGATTTTGGCTGAAACAAAATAAGGAGTCAGGTTGGGTGTGCACCCACAACAAGGTCTCACCACTTGAGTTCAACCAATAAAACAAGAAACATGAAGGAAATTAAATATCTCCTGGTTTACTGTGTGCAGTTCTGGGCCCCTCACCACAAGAAGGATGTTGATGCTCTGGAGAGTGTCCAGAGAAGAGCAACGAAACTGGTGAAGGGGCTCGAGAACAGGCCTTATGAAGAGCGGCTGAGAGAGCTGGGGTTGTNTTACACTGATGAGTTGGGCATTTCTCCCAAAAGCTGACCAGAACTGCTTGTGAGAGGTTTGCCAGATGTTTCACACTGTATAACCTGATTGTAGCAATTACAATGATTTCTATCTATTCAAAAGAAAACAAAAAAAACCCACAAAGAAATCCATCTTGCTGAGATGAGTCTAAAGGAACTCTTCATAAAACAAAATTCATCAATTTTAGTAGTTTGTGGGTCTAAGTACGTTACCATATTACCATTATCTCCTGTATTGTTAATATTTCAGGCTTGACATAAGGAAAAAATTCTTCACTGAAAGTCATTAGGCAATGGAACAGGCTGCCCAGGGAGGTGGTTGACTCGCCTTCCCTGGAGGTGTTTAAGATGCAGGTGGATGAGGTACTGAGGAGCATGGTTTAGAGACTGGTTGGCCTGGTTGGAATGGTTGGACTTGATGATCTGGTGGGTCTCTTCCAACCTGGTGATTATATGGTTCTATGATTCTACTACTAGTTGTCAACCACCAAAGCTGCAATGTTACAAACTAAAAGAAAGAAGAAAAATTAAAAAAAGGAAAAACGCCCTTCTAGTGACCTAAATGCCCCCAACATCCTTTCATTTTCAAAATCCTATTCCAAATTTAAAATTTTACTCTAAATGTCTCCAAAGCTTGAAACTTTTTATTGTCCATGGCTTACATGTAACTAAGATTTCAGTGACTTTTCCCAAAATCTCTAAGGACTCCATAGAATACATAGCCTTTCCAAAGCACTTCATGTCACTGGACGTGACTCCAAAGGTCTTATTGCTCTTCCTTGTCCAAAACATGCTGTCTTAAAAAGGAGCTTTGTTCAAACAAGAGACCAAAACCAAACGTGCCGATTCAGCAACCCCTCTGCTCTGAATGGATAGGCAGCACAGCTGTCAACTTTTCAGATCTGTGGTCTTAGTGATGTAGCTCCCAGGCTCCATATCTCAACACTTCACTCCATTTTCCTAGAAGAGATGAGAGACCCTGGGAGATAACATCACTTGAAAAATGCCTAAAATTATTCCTTCACCCAGAAGATTTATTTGAACTGATAATGATATGTTTTCTTTCTACACTATTGCAGCAATATGCTTCTGCAATGCAGTAATCTCAGTGTCAGAGTGCTCTTAGAGAAACAGCAGCCCAGCTTCAAACCTGTAAATGTTTATCCTTATTGGTATACAATTTTATCAATTCATCTCCATTATCTCACAGATCTTGACTTTAGTTTCCCTGACAAATCCAACATGTTTTATTCTCAGGCAGAAGAAGGATTTCTCAATATTTCTCTTCCTTAGAGTAGAGCTTGTAACTTTACTGTGTCTCAAGCAAGCCATCAATGTGGAATCTCTCTCAAACAGTACAGCAGAGACTATCTGAGATCAGAGCTGTGACAGCAGCCAATTCCTTATGCTCCAATTATCAGCTACTTAACATTCTCAGTCTGGTAAATCTCTAACTCAAGAGTCCATTAAATGAAAAGTTTGTTACCATACAGACATTAATGAACCCTCTTTTAAAGAATAGATTTTTAAGTATCACAAGGCAGCCTAATTAACATCCTTCTGAAGTCTTTTTTCAAATCATCTCTCTAATTTAAATTTTATGTTTAAGAATACCTTCACTTTTATGGTTCTATTAAAGAATTTGGGAAAGACGCATGATTCCATGGTAATTAAAACAAGCGACATTTTAATGTACCTTATAATATGGTACTGTTGTATATCATTTTTAAAGTTTCATAAAATTTTCCATAGATAAAAAAGCATGTTTAAAAAAAGAATGTAAGCTATGATTTTAATCAAAGCTGAGTGATGCTGAAATTCTGTTGAATTACCCTCTGTGTTTATGCTTTCATCTCATGAAAACACTCAGAGGAAAAGTGTAAACTGACATCTGAGCCATATATACTTTTCGTCCACTTATCCATGAAGCAGGTATATGTTTCTAACCAATAAATGTACTAAATACATTTTCGACATTTCATAAAAATTCGTAACATTGGAAGACCTAACAATTATACTTGCCTACCTTAAATTATATTGTTTTGTTGGTAAACACCTCTACTCTCTTCATTGCTCAAGGACAGAGATCCAAAGTGGCAGCTGAGGTGGAAAAAAATGGAAATTAAGCCTCTATGCCTAGTAGAGAGATCCTCCTCCAAAAGGCAGATTAACAACATGGGCTTATTGCAGACATTTTGAGTAAAGTTTCTGGGCAATCTCATTTTCCAGCAAGGACTGGAGAAACTGCATAGCAACCTCCCTAAGCTGAAGTTGTCTTGCGTAAATAACCATCAAGTTACTTACATAGATAATAGCTCAGCAGAGCTGAGTTTGGGATCAGCAGTTTTGTTGGAATTAGCACTACAATACCTCAACGTTTTGTGACTACATAAGAGAAGAAGTCTTATTTTAATACCATACAAACCCAGGGAAATCTTGGCAATGTCTTCAGTGCAAGGAGAAAGGGACATGTATCAGACAGTGACAATATAATTTTGATTATTTTCCATATGAGGGTGAAACCCTGAAGTAAACATGTAGATGCAAGGGTATATTTAAGCTGCTATACTTGTAAGGTATTATTAACAAAACTTTAAAGAAAATTTATGCAGTTTTACTGCAATTTCCTTTTTAACCAACACTCATTTCCAAACCTTTTGAAATATATTATTTCCAATTAAATTCTTTACCATCTTGCACCTTAAAACTAACTGGGGCCAAATTTTCACTGTTATGCCTGGCCCTACATTTAATTACCCACACTTAGAATATTAGACATCACGCTGATTTCTGTCTAGAGGAAATGACCTAGGATCATTGGAAGCATATGAAGTTCATTTTAAGATGAAGCAATAACTCATGTTAGAGGATGTAAAAGGTCTTAACCTCCAGTCCCTCAACATACTGCAGCAATATGTTTCTCTTTTTTTTTTTTTTAATTAAGAAAAAACGTCTGCAATTCATTTTTCCCCCAAAGTCACTAAATGGTCTTTAAAAGCCTCCCTGGCTGAATGGCTGTTCGCGACATACATGTAAGAAGCATGACCCAACTTGGCTAAATGGCTTTGCTGATTGTTTGGGGAATTAGGTTTCCCTTGGGTTACTATCATACAGCATGCTGCTGAAGCACAATCTTTATTTCCATTAATAGAAAATAAAAATAATTTTTAAATGACCAGTTTTACACATACAAAACCTCTCCCTCATGTGAAGCCTTTTCAGAGCTTCAGCTCACTTGTAAGTCATTGCTAAAAATGTCTGATTGTTTGCTGAATCACAGCTAGGGATTTGGTTGGCAGTTGCTTGTTCATAGAAGCCTCATACCTCCGTCTTAAAAAAAAAAAAGAAAGAAATGGGTGCAGCTATCAAAGCAATTATTCAGCACTTGTCAAAGGCTGATTTGGTTGATTTCAGGGAAACAGCATAAGTTGGTTACTCAGAAAAGGAATTTTAGAAGTTCTTCAGGAAATGAACGTATGATTCACCTGTCAATCTTGTCCAGTCATTATCATCTTGCTAAAAGCTGACTTAATTAGGGTTTCCATGAAGTGCACTCTTTCTGGAATTTGCACCGTCCTAACTCAGTAAGCTTGCAAAGGCTGATCCTGGTAGTGATATAACCTTTCCTAAAATAACTAAATGAACTTTCAAGGCAGAGGCAATTGCCTTTTGCCTTTGAATTTTCAGGCCAGGGTGTTATAGCATAGATGATCACTGTCTGCAGATTAGTCAGTCTAAAGCTGAGGGAGTGAAAATCTACCTTGCAAAAAACGTTACCCTCCACGTTAGCGCTAACACTTGCACCTTAATTTGGTCTTGCAAACATCTAGCTATACAACACAGGAACCAGTTTTCACAAAAGCTACTGTGAGAATCATCTCATTAAGGTTGTTAAGGAAAAAATATTTTAATTTTACTTGCATGGCTGCAAAATTTTCATTATCACCCAATTTTATTTGGTCAGCAAAACAGAAATACAGGAACCTGCAAATATATTGGTCATCAGCTGTTAAATATTTGCAGTGTGTCAACATCAAGGTCATATCCCCTTTCTGCTACTGATAGAGTTTCTACCAAAAGCTCTGTCATCTCGAAACACAGCTCAAGCTATTCTCCAAAATTTTCCAGACTTGAAAATTTCTCTCCAAATCTGCTGCAAGTGCCAACCTTTACCAAGTCTCTCACAGTTTTGACTGAGAAATATTATACAAGCAAGCAAAGATTATTTCAAATTTCAAAAGAACAATTTACGTCCAGTCCACAGTTTGGGAAAAGTTTCAGGTCAGCACTTTATTTTACCTCCATCAGTTTCCACACTGCAGTTTACAATGGAAACCTGAACCAAGGAATGCTCTTGGAACAGCTACAGTCAGTCTGGACTCAAAATGCTACAATCCAAGCACAAAGATTTGTTTGTTCAAGAGCACTAACCAAGCACCTTTACCATGTGTTAAATATAGGTTATTTGAAAGGCATTTGAAAGCTAAACTGGGCTTAGTATTACCTTTTATTTTTTATGGGTTGTGGAAATTTTCCCTGTTTAATTATCAAAGCATTTTATGACCTTCTACAATTCACAGGAAAAGAAGGGCAGAAGAAAGAGATGGGGGAGGCAGCCTGATTCATCAAGGCGTCCAGATGAAAGCCTGACCTCCAGAGCTCCTGGGGAATGGTAGAATTTGTTAGCCTCCCAAAGCAGAAAGTCACTGTCCTACTAGGACTGTTGATGGCTTTGATATTGGAAGCTGAGATGCAACAGCTGTAGTCATTTGCATGACACAGGCATGTCATGCCTGAGATGATGGGCCAAACACCATTCCCTGGTGCTCAGAGAGGGTAGTCAAGGCTTGCTGCAAGCCCCAGCTCCCACAACAGGCAGCTCTTCTACTGAGTGATGGTCATGGATGGTGGGAAATTAAACATGGTGGCCATAGGTTATCACAGTTTGTGTGCCTCTGGCGTAGACCAAGGAAACAGGGCAGCGTGGTTTTTTATCAGCCCAACTAAACTGCTAAATGCTGAAGAGGAAAAAGCAATTTACAGCCGAAGTTTTTTTCTTTAAATAACCACAGCAAACAGTTCCAAATGACATCGCTTCTTCATGGCCCCTGTGTGCTGTATGAGGTTACAGAGAGTCTGCAGAGACTCTAGACCCACCAGTGGCCAATGTAATGGCAGTGGAGAAATGCACCAGACTGCACTAAAGCATCAGCCACTACCTGGCCAACCTGCTTCCTTTTTTGTGCCTTCACCCATTCTCTGCCTCTCCTGACTACTGCAATGGCAAAAGAAGACTTCTTTCCTCTCACATTTTCACCAAATCCAGCATCTTAAGGCTACCAAACTCTCTGCCTGCTAATGTCACAGATTCATATAATCGAAGAATAAATTCTTCTAAACCTAGTCCAAATTCCCCCTCCCCCAGTGCACTCCATTGGGAACTATTGAAATCTATGAAAGAATTTATAGTGGATTATGGATTAATTTCCAGGTTACAGTCACAAAATACTGTCAACATTTGTTCAGAATGCTTCCTTCCTTTGTTATCGGATCAAGTTAGAAACTGAGCATCATAAATAACACTTGCCAGCAGCCAATCCTGGCATAGATTTTCAAAGGCTATCATAAACTATGCAATGAGTTTCCTAATGCTGTTAGACAACAGCCAACTCAACAGTTTGAAAAGCACAAAATTCCCTCAGAACACTTATTTCTTCCAAAACATGCCTGAGCAAACACTGACTCTGACACACACATACCTTGTTGGTGTCTATTCATGTATGACAACAATATGGCAATTGTATTGCAGCCAATTCACCCACCAATGCACATAATATAAGAATTTTTGTGCAAGATATAGGATTTTATGCATGTTAAAACAAGATTACAGAACGGAGCAATTTTATACACTAGGTAGGTACTCAGTGCAGTTGTATGTCATCAAGAACAAAAATCAAGAGCTTAATTTGTGCCTTCTTTGCTCACATTTTCCTACGTATGTCTGGTTTATATCAGTGACTTGTATTTTGAAACATCACTAGTTGGTTCAAAGTAAATGTTGCATATGCACTGCTTCCTCTTCTACCCTGGTCCAGCACTCCAAGCCAAGAAATTGAAGTGGCAGCAAGACATTTACCTTTTGGGTTCACAACAAAAATAGCCCACACCTGTGTAAGACCCAAATGAAAAAAAGAAAGGATTGTCGAGGTGTTGAGAGTCACAGAGAACATGGCAGAGGGAGAAAACCTAGATATGAAAGTGATTGTAAAGATTAATCTGAAGATTAAAAAGGGTGTTCATCATAAATTGTACAGGTGACAATCAGTCAGACTTTGGTGGAAGGATTCTTCAAAACATGCTCTTAACTTTCACAAGCTAGTTATACTCTCTGAAAACACTGCCACTCCAGAAAAGGAATGTCTAATTTTTGCCTAGCTCCAGGCTCTTCTGATAACTTTCTTCCCATCAGCCTTCACCCAGGAATGAGGGACACTTTCTGACACTACAAGGAAATAAAGAAATGGTTGGAAATAAAGGGAAGAGTCAAATCATTCAGGGTCTTTACTCCAGCCACCCAACCCTTAGTTTAATGCACAGTCTAACTGAAGTCAGGGAGACTTTTTATAAGGCAATGATAAAAGATTAAACCCTGCATTTGGCATCACATCAGCAGGACAGAAATTATCCCCTCAAAACCGAGACATGACAGCAAAGGAGCTTAAACTCAAACTGCCTTGTAAGCACTTATCTAGATTTAGGCAGTTATAAATTAGATAACATTTAAGTTGAAAATACCGATAGAAGACTCAGTCCACTGATAACAAGTGCTTCACCAGACACAGCAGCTATTTCTTCCTGCTGATGAGCTATAGTTTGCCCCCAATGAAAGAAGTCAGCCTGTACTGTGACATCATCTTGCAGTGACATGCTTTAGTAAATTGAGTTTACAAGCATGCACTCTTCTAAGAAAAAAGATACTGGTTATATCTATTAAAAAGCAGGCTCAGAAAGCTTCCCTCTTGCCTTTCTGAGGAAAAGTACAACCTTGGCAGCTAAAAATAAAATAAATAAAAAAAATTAAAATCTAGGCAAATGAGAAATTACAATAGAACAGAAAGTTGAGATAAATTTAAGTTCCTGGAGATCAAGAAAGAAAAAGACATGTCAGACATGGAAGCTACCTCAGAAAGCAGCCCCTGGGAAAGGGAAACTAAGGGATTAGACAGGAGAACTGAACCTGCAGCTCAAGTCTGTTTAAGTAGAAATTAAGGCAGCAAAGGCCCAAATCAGAATTTATAGCTAAGAAAGATGAGCCACAGACCATTTTCAGGTCAAACACGAACAAGCATTTTCACTAAATTGTAGCAATAATACACTGGAATAAATTAAAATACAAACTACCTCCAAGCCTGGCTAGAACTACGTAGAAAAAAAATGTGTTATTTTTCTTCTGCTCTCCAAAGTTTTGCAGTCTTTTGATTTGCCTACTGTGGAAGAAAACAAGTCTTTTAATTTAAAAGTTAGTAACTTTCTTATATTTCTTATGCTCAGTCTTCTTCACTGAAATTTATGGCTAATTTTATCTTTGCAATCTTTGCAAAAATTACTTAAGTTTTGGCGATGCACTGCCTCTAACAATTCCTGAAGCTGTTATGCACTTTATGCAGAATTCAAACAGCTGAATTATTGGTATCAAGGACAAACCATTATACTGTCCTTTTGCTTCAGTGTTTCTATTTTAGCTATTGATAAAGTCGTATACCATGTACAGATATTTACTTTAAAGTTTTAGATTTCTTTTTAAAAAAAAAACAACCAAATATGCTTTATGTTGCATATAGCCAGTTCCTGTTCTGCAAGACACGATAAGCATCATCTGTTGATATTCATTGATAAACATTACCAGTAAAGCCACTACTATATAAATAGTATGCGGAGTGGATGCCTAGGACAGGGTGCTGCAGTGCACTTCCACTGCACCTAACTTCCACTGGAGGGCAAAGATAGGTGCCCACTCACTCCTGGGTGGTAGTTGTTCACACAGCCTATTCACACCCCCTGCTCAAGTGTTGTTGGTTTCATAGAGATATGCTGAAAGCTGAAGAAATCATGAAAGGAATATTCAACATAAGAACTAGGAATATCTATCATGTGGTGTTATGAAGTTATTTTTTCTGTGATTCAACCCCTAGAGAGTGATGGAGATCACTACTGCAGTCCAGCTGTGAGCTTATAAAGGGAAATAAAATAAAGGTTTATAAGGGAAGTAAAGTTTGCTGACTGCAGTTGTACTGTTTCCTTAGTCCAGTTGAAGACCTGGATCACCCGTTTCTTTGTAAGGGTTTCAGGTTCAATGTTCAAGCATGGACTAGAGTAAATAAGAGAGATACAAACTACACTGAAAGGATAGAGGGAAGGAAAAAAGCACCCATGAAGAGGGTCTACAGTAGCAAGTACAGTATTGCATATTTTGGTTGAATAGCAGTAACCCCCTACAAGTGTAGAACATATGCATGCATATACATAGCAATACATACATTAAGCTCCTATACATCTACAAAAAAAATCAATAAACCACACCAGTGGAAAGCCATAAGATTGTCACCTAGACAAGTTGCATAAATCTAGTATTTCAGATCTCTGAAAATAGACTTTGGCTGTTTGATTCCACCATAAATCAGGATCCCCGTTAATCTGGTTTTAGAGTGGCTTTCCTGTGCAGGTTTGAGAGTCTCAAAGGAATATACTGTTCATTGATTTATATACTGGTCTTGCTGAAAAGTTGATTTACCTTTGCTTTCTGCAAACAGTGAATTGCAGCTAGCTGCTTTCTCTGAATATGCAAAGTCTGTACTGTATATAAAGGTGGGAGACTTTAACAGTTTGCAGCTAAGTAAATCACACTGATCCCAGTGTTTACCCTGAGATTTACGACACTCACTATAATTTAGGACAAAATGCTGACCCACAAAATGCAGCCAAATGGGAAAGTGTTTTTTCATCTTTTCATACATTGAAACTTCTTTCATTTATCCATTATTTCAAAGTCACTCTACCTAACAAAATCCATTTTGAAAAGCATTGTCAATAACATATAGAAATGCTTTCAGTCCTAATTTGACAGCAAACTCTATGAGAATATTTTAGCCCTTCAAGCTACCCTAGGGCTTCAGGAAATTTCCTTTGGACATTCAGCACTGTTTACTTATTTTACTACAGGCCACAGTGCAGTCACAATTAAAAGAATCACATCAGTGAGCCTAAGTTCCAGAGGATTTATAAAACTGAAATGCAGACTAAACAGGCATCTCGACCCCAGTAAAAGAAAAGCCAGTAGAGAATATGAGAACTCACATTACTAATTGTTCAGTCAGTATTCTCTGTACCCACTGCTCCAGTGCATTGGTAAGAATACTGTAATTTTTGTTTCTATACATGTGATAAAACGCAAACCTGCAATTGGCTACTACTTCTTAACAGGTATTTCAGGACAATACATCTTCTCAAGATCATTTAGCCAATTCATTCACCACATTCAACATTTGTGAATCTAGATTCTTTGTCACCATGCTGCTGATATCAATAGAGCAGATATTGTTCTTTTTGCTGATGTTTAATTTGGCAAATTATAACTTGACACATTCTTTACAGCAACTTTTCCTGTTTCTGGCAAAAACTGTGCACCTCACTGGCCAGCTGAATAATGAGGAAAGATTATCTCCTTTGCAGAAAATTACACCACTAGTGTCACAATACGAAGACAGTGTAATTTATAAGTCCTCTCCCTCCTCCTTTCATTTCAGCCTGGACACTAGGTCTTTTATATCTAATTTCAAGTCATTTTTCATTTTAGGAGGTAATCTGTTTGGTTACTGAAGTGAAATGACAGAACACACCTGTGATCAAAGGGGAAGGTAAATGGAAAAAACATCTCCGGAGTTCATGTACATACTAGATCCATTACCCTGACCTTGTAACACTGTTCTTCTTATAGGTTTGGTCAATTATTAGACATTCAACAGTTATTTTCAGAACAAAGAAACTATTGAGCAAGTCTGGCATGTAGTTTGTTCTTTATTAATTTAAACTGTCCCAAGTAATGATTTGAGAGAGGTCAAATATCTCATAATAAAAAAGAAAAAAATTCCCTCCTGTATAAAGAAGTGTATTCACAGAGGTGAAACCCAGAAAATACCATTCTTCCAGATGGAGCAAGACCACCCCCTGCTACTCAAACCAACTGAGTGTCCAGGATCCTCTTTAAATCAAAGAAAACCCCGATTCAAGGCCTGGCTTAAACTCATTGAGGGTTTTCAAGATTCAGATTAGGCTAATTCAGGGGTTTCCCCCAGAGGTCTGTTTTATTCCAGTTTGAACAAAGAAAACCAAACTTGGAGTGTTGCATTTTTTTCACAAAGATGGAACTTTTCTCACCCAGTCACTTTGAATTAACTTCACTTGCAGCATGAGAGCATTGGCACAGGACGGGATTGCAAGGTTTATGAGACAAAGCTAAGGGCCACAATCCCAGCCCTGTGACTGTCAGCACAGCAAGTAGGGACAATACTGCTGGTATCACACTTTAATGAATGTTTCCCTTAAGGCTCATGGATTTTTCAACTAATCTTAGGATTACATTCTTTTTTGAAAAATCAGTCCTCTATCACGCCCAGGGAACATGTTCAAATTGGAAAATAGGGGAAAAATAGTATAGAAGGAAGAATCATCTCTGAACTGACCCTGGAGAACCTGGTTATCAGTTCAACCCTGGTACATGTTACTTCTTCAACTCTCTGTCTAATATCCATGTCATATTCCTTTTAACGCTTTACTGAATCAAAAGGGAGTAATAGATGATGAAGAACAAGAAACAGCCGTATCTTCTCGTTTATTTCCTTCCTTCATTTGAAAGGATAAGTTATTTGTGATATTATCTTCCATAGCTCTGGAGGCAACTACAGTGGAGCTGAGAGTTACGTGAATTTAGCAAATGACTGAAGCTTAGTAAAGTCTTTTCAGGGAGTCAAATGGGTAGTCTGCTTATGTGGCCCACTACAACAAAAACCATAACTAAATCCCACCAAAAGTAAAAGGAGGACAAACCTCCTTTTCCCCACTTCCATCCACCCTCATGAAATCATTTTCCATGGCTGAGTAATATAAAAATCATGTAGAAAAGAGAAAATATATAAAACTGCCTCTAGATAAAAATAATTTGAATTTCAATGTCACTTTTCCAGGAGCTTTAGTAAAGCATATTCAAAATAGAAGGTATCTACCCAGAAGAAGCAGAAAACTGAAAACATCTTGTTCTATAAATGTTGATTTGCCTGGAAACTATAACCTTGTATTGTTATAAGAGTCATTTTCATTACTTCATAGACAAGGAAACCATTTTCACATCTCTTGTTAAAAGCCTTTTCTCCAATAGGATGTAGGCCCTCATCTCTCTTCCTCTGAAGGACGAACAATAAAACACATTCAACTTTTTCTGTATAGGATTATTTAAAAAAGGTGTTAGGAATTCCAGAGATGTTCATTGCAAAATCCTTAGACAATCTCTATGTGCAGAAAACGTGATCTTCCAGATGTCATCCTATTCCAGTGGCATGAAGCCTTAGCTACCAGCACAAAAATTAATAATAAGCAAGGAAAATATAATGACACTGCCAGTATTTTACAACACATATTTGCTCAAAGGCAATCTTGTCTCATTCTAGGAAACAGCTACCACTCTACAGCTAAGAATTAGGATGGTTACAGCACCTTCCACAGGAATATATCCTCCAAAACAGTGTGGAGGGCGTCAATATAGAAGCATTGGAAAGCATCCCAAATTCTCAGTTCCCCTTTCTCACTGATCCGGTGTCTAATGATGCCTAACTGCCATACAACTCATATCATATCTCCACATTCAGGATTGGATTTTGCCCCAGTCAAACTCATGGGATTCCATGACTTTAGAGAGAAGTGTGAAGGCAAAAAACATGAACTTTTATCTGCTTTTTTAATTTTTTTTTTGTGAGTCAGAAAAATATCTTTAAATATCCCCATAGTGATAAGGCCAATGCATATTGGAGACCATTTTTTGCAATTGCAGAGGTGTCTGCAAATTGATAGCAGTTCATGATAGCACATTAATCAAATCTCTTTAAAAAAATTAAAAACAAATGAAAACAAAGCTTTGAATGCAAAAATATTTTTGTTGATTGGTTTTAATTTTCACATGCTCTTCTTCTATCTAGCTTTAGCTAAAAGAAACAAGCAAAATATAACTGATTATTCTGTCAGTACCTCCACCTTCTTCAGTTAGGAAGCTTAGTCAAAATAGTTGAGCAATTCTGAATGGAATAGAAGCACTGCTAAAAACTCATGACAAATTTTACAGTGAAAAAAATGAGTTTGTCAAACTCAAATTTATCACTAAGAGGTAAGCACCTATTTCAACAATAACAGGTGTTTGGGTATGAAAAGAAGAGGTAGAAAGTGAAAAAAGGGAGAAGAGAACCCACTTAAACTGACAGTTCAGCAGACAGCATACCCCTTACTTCTAAGTTCCATGAATCTATGAACTACAGACCATGTAATTACAAAATGGAACAGCGTGAAGATGGAAAAGGAAGAAGGCCCACTCCTGAAGGTGTGATGGCCTCCTCACGGCAGGCCAATGCTCACCTTTTCCAAAGTTTTCCATCCAGCTTCATTCAGATTGGGTTGATCCACCACACAGAGATGAACCATTATCTCCAAGGCACTTTATCTTTTGCTAAGTTCTGGGTTTTGTTTTAACAAATAGGCATTTTCCAGCAATATAATTTCACAAAAAAAAAAAATTCCCAACGAGCTATTCTTAGAAGTAAACCAATTTCCAGATCACAGATTTAGATTAAATAATTTGAAGACATTTCTAAGAAACATCTGTTTCTTCCACATGAATTTCTAAGTCTTTCCTCAGATACTCTTTGTTAATCTTCTATCACTTTTTTTTTCTTTTAAAGGAGCTAGAAAAATGACTGTCTTTTCAAATACTAAAGGACTGCAAAGGTAACAACTACTTAATGTCACAAAGGACGGAAAATCAAAGATTACAAAGACTAAAACATGTCCTGGACTTGCTTATGGAAGGGCTGTAAATGGAAGAACATGCAGCTTATCTTGTGGTTTTTTTGGAGGACAGAAAGAAGAAACATTCAGATTTCTGATGCTGACACTATTCATAAGCCTTAAAACACTACAGCATTACCTATGGATAGACTTGTTCTACCTATACTCCCAAGCTGTCAAGAAACCCACAGCTGTGGTTAGCAAGGCACCAAGCCCAAGATAATAAGGTTCAGCTGAGAAGCAGGGCATATTATTTTAGGCTTGATGCCATGCTAGTTTGCTATATGGCTTCCAGTCAGCTCAGAGCAAAGACAGAGGCAAGCTTACATCTCCATGTGAAAGATCATGTAGACATTACCTTAGATAAATAGCAAAACAACATAGGAGCCCTAGGTCCTCAAGTCTGCAGACATACTGTAGTTAGAAATGTCTTTACCCTTGTAGACAAAACATCCTAATCTCTGCCCCACTGGTATGTTACATTCATTCCTGGTTCACCCTGTGGACCCAAGAGGTGCTTCATCCCACAGAAATACATTCTCGTAAAAAATTTCAGATGCTTCAGCTGAACAGAGATGTGGGATTAAGAAATTTCAAGGTTTCAGACATATTCCACAGGAATAGCCTACTATTTCATGTTTCTGAAAAAGTTTCTGAAAACAGGAGAAATTATCATGGTAAGGCCAGTAGTGGTGTCTCATGAGATTCTTGTATGGTACTTTGAGCTATGCTTATGACTCTGAAATGTTACGTGTAATGTCGTGTTAGAATATGGTCATGATATGTGTACAGTTGACTCCTCTAATATAGTGTTTTAGAAGAGAGGCCACTGTAGTGAAGATGAGGAAGAGGAACTGAGAAAATACCTGTCAATATTCACACTTCAGAGGTTAAAACCACTGGTCTAGAGTACCCAAATCAATTTGGATTACATTACTATCTAATTCAATTAATATCTTGCTGTGTTTTTCAAAGGAGGAAGAGTTACACAAATGTTCCCCATACCTGGAAGTGTTAAGAGAGAGAAATAATTACATGAGACCTGTTAGGTATTCATGTAATGTTTTATTGACACGGTGTGTGAACACAGCACAAGATTTAAGAACAACCTCGGAACAAATTCCTAAAGCCATTAACTGGCAACATTTTCACACTGCCAAGTCCAGCCCTCAAAACTAACTCATAAACATTCAGTAATTTTCCTTTCTCCCTAGGGACTTAGAGTAACTTTAGCATTGACTTCACTGCCTGCACAAGTATGATTGAGATCAATCCACCAGATTCTCACAAAAACCTTCGTAAAGAAGGGGCTCAGATCTCTTATCTGACATCAATCCAATATCAAGAATGAGATTTCTATGGCATTTACACAGTTCCATTGATTGAGAGATATTCATGGGATTTGAAAAGCAAAGGCATTGTTGATATTTTTCTAAGCTCACTAAGGTAAAAGTGTGTTTGCTCCACCCAGTATTGGACTGATAGCAATGTACTGGACTTTGTTTGCATGAATTCTTCCCATGTCATCTACCTGTCCAATAAAAAGAGTTAAGTTTTAGCTGAAGTCTCATATACACTCCTTTTCACCAGGCAGTGTTATACTCTAAGATTTCTGTCACAGTCAAGTGAAATTGGAAATTGATTCCAACTCTATTTTTCATATTTAAAAGAAGGATGGGGGAAAAGGAATGAGTCAAAAAACATCAAAAGCTCCAGACCCGCAGCTAACCTGAAAATTAGGGCCAGTTCTAAAAAGGAAAAAAAAAAATCCGATAGCTTTGTATTTCTTCTTTAAGATGTGATTGTACAGCTCTTCCTTGTGAAGAAATGGAGGAAAAAATCTGTGAAATTTTCATTTTACATCATTTCACTTAGGAAAAGTTTGTACCTTTCTCTCCTCCACTTTTCTCCTTTGAACTTGAAAATTTTGGCATAGAAAATGGGTAAAATAACATGCTTTGTTCAACATGGAGTCACATATATTCTGAATTATTGTACAGTGGATATCTTAATGAAAAATAATATCCATAAGCATACTTTTTAAGAAGAGATCAATGTTTAATTTTGTATACAATTCAGTAAGAAAAAAGAATTTTGAAGACTTTTTCTTCTCAGCAAACCTATTTTCTGGCCCTTAATATCCATTTACTTTCCTCTACTAATTATGATGCAGACAATTGACTTTCACAGTCCTCTTCTGTGCTGATATTTACAAGAAGCTAGGGGGCTGATTTTATATACTGCAGATCTGAAAATTAATCTTGGGCTTAATACAGTCATTTAAATGACAAGTTTTTGTAAAGGCATTCACAAATGTCTTGGATTTGTAGATCATGAAAAGTTTCATTCTTTGAAAGACTCTCTGAATAGTCTTGCCAGGGAAGTGGTGGTAAAACGGTTTAACACTTCTGTGAAAACTGTAGCACAGATGATTAGAGATTATAATACACAGAACAAGGCCTTGGAGAGTACATTAGATTTTAACAGCATTTGAAAGCTTAACTAGAAGCTGGTCAAATAAAACCAAACACAAAACCTTCCCTCCTTTCCCTTGCCCACTACAAACTGTTTAGTCTTTTCAGTCCCTCAAAAATAAACAAAATTATGTAAGAATGAAAATAGTTAGATCCAAAGTGCTTGTTACAGTGCCTCAAAGAAGATTAAGTCAGGCTGGTTAACGTTACACATATGGCAGAATAATGACTTGAGGCTACAGAACTAGAAACCTCATGAGGCTCTACCATTGCATACCTGAATCTTTAAAATTATGAAATGCTTCAGAATCGGGGTTCCATATTTCCTGGGGAAATGCAATACTTCATCCAGCGTTGTTTTTAAACCATAAACTGAATTTTTTATTCTTTCTTTTTTTTTAAGCAAGCTTTTGTACACATTTTACAGCTACTCCTGAGCAAATCTGAAAATACAATTATTTGATATCCAGCTTTTTTGAAAACAACACTTAATATTGTCAGTCATACTGGTGGGTCTAAAAAGGTATTCTTCTGAAGGTGATTGGGATCCAGCCCTGGCGTGCAATGGAGACACAACCTGAAATGTCTTTTCAAGGTGCCATGCAAAAGTTACATACCTATATGAGAAAGGCAGAGAATTACTGCTAGATCAGAAAAAGGCTAGAAAACAAAGGATAGGATCAAGTAATTAATTCTCTATGCAGCAGTCATCACTCAGAGCCTTGAAATGATGCACAGGTTAATAAATGTGTTGTAATATCTGTTAAAAAAAAAGGTGGGGAAGGTAACATACAGCACTGACAGGTCATTTGGTTATTTAGGGCTTGATCCAGGCCAGAGCAGACTACAGGGAAATGAAAACCAGAAACACAATGGTAAAACCAAATGTAAAACAGAGACAAGCATCCTTTTGAAATGCAAAACACTAAACACAACCTGGTCTCATACCTGGCAGGGTTCTGACCACCATTTCAGTTCAAGAGAAAGTGTGAGACAATGGTAGGGAACTTGGAGAAAGATTCTCATTCAGTGGCAGCCAAGAACTGAGGAAATGTTAGGCTTCATAAGGAAGGAGAGTAATAACCACCTCAGCAAAGGTGATTAGCCAAGAGGCAGAACTTCTCCTTTCAAGCAAGTTTGTAAAGCCTGGAATCACTAACACTAGAAAGGTGGTGGGCAGTCTAGGATTTGGTGGAAGTATATAAAATACAGCATATTCTGAGAAGACTGGATGGAGCTTTTCTTCATTCCATCCCGGACTCTGTAGTGAGTGCAATAACACTGCTATATCCAAAGCAGCTAAATAAAGTTCTTCTCCATAATGCACAGGATTAAAATGAGAAGCACACTATCCTGACATCTGAAGAGGCTGAGGCGTAATCCAGATTCAGATACTGGGGTAACGATATGGAAGATACACAAAGCTACTGTCATTAATAGTAATACTCTGGGAGGAGAGGGTATACCATATGCTTTAGATTAAAAACCAATTGTTAGATACTGCAATTAAAACTATGTGTAGGCAAGATCAGACTAGCTGCTTGCTGAGAAGTTCATGAACCTTTTTTAGCATCCAGCTGGTGAGTCTGCACATGCAAAGCCTGCAAAAGCAAAGTGTGCTGAAGCTATTTTCTTGTGGCAGCAATAGGCATAGGAAGATCCAGTGAAACCAAATCAATTTTAAAAAGAAAGTTACTCGGACTCCCACAGTCTTGCTTGAGTTGTGTTTTTCTGATCTTTTAGTCAACCTCCCTTTTTAATTTTCGCCAGTGCTCCAAGATGCATGATTTAATATTTCAAATTCATTGCCTTTCTGATCTAGATTTAACAGGCACTGAAGTCAGACAAAACAAATGCATGCATTTTTTTTGCTATGCATGTGGAAATTTATAAGAACAAACCATTCTGCATGCTTTAAAAAGTGGCCTAGAAATACATATCGTAAAAAGAATTCTTATGTGTCTGTGAACTAAACTTAGAGAGAAAGTCACTTCTTTTAAGAAATCATTTTTAGACAATTTAGCAAAGGCAACTTTCTGTGCCCAAATTCTTCATAAACCATTCATTCAGGCAATAGTTGAAGACAATTATTCAACCACACTCTTACAAAGGAAGGCAATATTTGTAAGAGAGATAATATCTTACAAGTCCATAGAATCATAGAATCACCAGGTTGGAAGAGACCCACTGGATCATCAAGTCCAACCATTCCCACCAATCTCTAAACCATGCCTCTCAGTACCTCATCCACCCACACCTTAAACACCTCCAGGGAAGGCAAGTCAACCACCTCCCTGGGCAGACCATTCCATTGCCTAATGACCCTTTCAGTGAAGAATGTTTTCCTTATGTCTAGCCTAAACCTCCCATGGTGGAGCTTGAGGCCATTCCCTTCTGTCCTGTCCCCTGTCATGTGGGAGAAGAGGCCAGCTCCCTCCTCTCCACAACCTCCCTTCAGGTAGTTGTACAGAGCAATAAGGTCTCCCCTCAGCCTCCTCTTCTTCAGTCCATATAACTGGAGAAAGCAGACAAGCTTTCAGGCATGCAAGCCTCCCTCCAGGTCATTTTTTTCATGAGATGGTATATTAAAATAAACCGTTTACGTTCCGAAACTATTGTAGCTACAACACTAATATCAATACTCACAAAGCTGAACTGACAAGGCACATTGCATATGAATATAAGATGTCAGCTGAATACTATTTTAGCATAGTGGCAAACAAAAAACCCCAAAGCTTTACCAACAAATATTTCTACAGAAGTGTATATTGAAGTTCTACCTTAAAGGTCTTCCTGGTGAGAATGAAAACCTGGTAGGGTTTTTTTTGTTTATTTCAGTTTTTTGCTGTTGATATTAATAGGAATGTCCTGTTCAAAGAACTTCAATGCCAAGGAAAAAAAGACAGACAGGGTGACTTTATTCTGTAGATTCCTCACAGTTATAAACGAAATACCGGAAAACACATCTGGGAGCCACATTGCTGAAGGCTGAACAAAACAAACCAAATGATCTGAGTGCCAAAGTAGTGCTGGGGCTGGAGGCAGATAGAGCCCTGTATATGCAGGAGACTAGAAATGTGAAGCATCATGTTTACCTCCAGCATCTGCAGTTGAGAGATTCCAACTTTGCCAAAAATGTTTTCAATATAAATGCATCAGATCTTGTTTAGTTCTCCCAGACATGCAATGAAGTGAGACAGCAAAATGCTGGAGAAAAATTGCAGCTTTGCTTCTCGATTTTTCTTCTGTGCCTTTCCCAACTTAATGCTGAAACAATAGCACTACTTGGGTGTGAATGCCCACCTTGCTCTTCTCATCAGAGGAAATAATTACAGATAACAAGAACTGCTCAAAAGCAAACTTTAAGCTGTTGGAATGTATGTTATACATGGAGACCTTTCAAATTTTGCAGTTGAGGGACCCCAGATCTTATGTCTAGAATATTTGGGTAACCAAACCTAACTGACTGCTTGGAAGCTCAACCAAGAGTTTTCTTCTTACAGGGCCTTGTGTATCACAGCTAGGCTGCTGCTGACTGCGATGCTTGTTCACAAACATGTAACTGCTGTCAGTGACAGAAGAAATCGTTCCTCATTTGTTCTTGGAAACAGTCTTACTTAGGTAAGGATTTTCCACTACACTGAGTGCTTACTCATCCTTTATTTTAAAGGCCTTTAAGACTGATTGTTGTTTTCATCTATGGTCTATTCTTCCTCAAATCTCCATGTTACCATTTTCACACATGAACACAGCCATAAGACGAAGAAACAGAAGTCAGTTGTATGTGTCTTCAGCTAGACTGTACCCTTTGAACAGGCACCTTTCGCAGTCCTCAGTTAGGGTCACCCAGCCATGCCTGCTTGCAGTACTTCCAAGGTCACACGAAGAACTGCAGCCCCACAGCCTGCTTCATCTCAGCAGGCCTCCCAGGCCACGGCAGTGATTGCCTGCAGTGCCACAGGACGGACATCAGCTGCTAGGGAAGCAGCTCTTGCTGGTATTGTTGCCATCTCAAAAGGGCAGCCATCATTCCCATCCCTGTCTGCAGAAAGGAGTCCTGCCAGTGCTCCAGGTCTCACTGTGACAAGGTAACTGCTCTTCCCATGGTTGCATCATGCCATGTCTTCCTTGGACAAGGAAGCATCCAAGCATGAGACCAGAGCTTGCTTTGTACTGCTGCACACAGACTTGGTCTAGAAACAGTCAATATGCCTTGGCATGTGCAGGGGCATTCATTGTCAACAGGTTTTAACAAGAAGCTACCAGCTTCTGTAAGCTTTAAACTCAGTAGAGGCTCCTGGCACAAAATGAAGTCACAGCCAAACTGTTAAGTGAAATCCAAATATACCTACAATTATCAAATTAATTCATGGAAAACTCATTTGGTAAAGACTGGGGAAGAGATAGAAAAAAAAAAAACAATCAGAGAGAGAAAGGTACTGCACCTGTTTAATGCCACCAGGTACCAAGACAATATTTGCAATGGCTATTCTGTTTGTAGAGTAAGGTGTTGGGTTTGCTTTGTTGGAATTTTTTTTTTCCTTTTTGAAGAAGATGATTCTGTGATAGAGCATGGCCTCTCATTTTGTTATGCAGCCTTCCAGAATGAGGCCCCATGAGCTACAATGCTGAAAATAATAAATAGCTTTAATTAAATAGAGGCTGTGGGGAGTTTTGGTTTTGTTTTTGGTTTATTGTTGGTTTGTTTTTAAAGCCAAATTGCTACTCCCAGGATACTTCAGTCAGCTCTACAGAAATGTAGACATACTAGAATCCATGAGAAACCAAGGAAAATATTAAGAAGCTGAAGAGTCAGTACAGCTGGGGAAAAAAATTGGAAGGAGTAACTGCTGTGTGTAAAGTTTAGCTGAGCAATGACTGAGAGGACATATGTTAACCAGCTACGATCATCTGTTAGAAATAAACAGCTAGCAGAAGAATAACAAGTTAGGATAGTAAAAAAGTAACAACTAGAAATCATGACAACACTAAGAAAGGCAACATTTAGTCTAAACATCAATTTTTTTTGTACCATAACAAGACCTAGGAAGAGGAATATTCCAGGGGACCTGTGTGAAATATTTTGCTTAGTACATGCAGTTTCATCTTCATATTTTAAAGTCAGTCAGTATGGTGGACAAAATTGTCAATCTCAGAAACCAGAGAGTGTTTCTCTCTATAAGCATCATCTTCCAGATAAAGGACCTGCTGGTTGCAGGGAATACCATTCATTGCAGAAACCACTACTAGAAATTATCTGTTCCTTATGTAAGATGAAAAAAAAAACAAACCCAAACCCAAGAAAAAAAACCCCACCAAACATGAAATGCTTTGTTCATCAAAATGCTAAAGCTGGAGTAATTTGGTAAAATTTCTGCCCTCTTTCTTTGGGCAGAATCTTTTTTTTTCTTGGAACAAAATTTAAAATACAGGCCATTGTACCCCAAATCCCAGGATATTTTAGCAACAGTATTGATCTGTCTGAAAACTTTCCCCTGTCTCAGGGCTCTTGTGCTGGTACCTCTTCTGCAATTGGTTAAGTAAAAACCAGGTGTATATTCTCTAGGGTCATCTCAGTGGATGTATATTCAGGAATGACAATTTCTGGATGATATTCAAACATTCCTCTGGATCCATGTCATCTTGGCAGACAGTTAGAGATGCACACACTGACCTGTATCTCTTCATCTGCTCTGTGTTTTGTTCAGCCCTGTAACCACAGCCAGTATATGGATTTCATCACATAGAGGTGCCAAGTCTCTGCAGAATTAGAAAAGAGGAAAAGTGTGTGACTCATCCTGAAGAAGACCAGATGTAATGTTACCATTACCTGTTGAAGAGAACAGATTACCATTTTAAAACTGTCTTGATTTTCAGAGGTTACACTGACAGCTTCAGAGCTTTTGTTATCATTTTGAAGAATTGCTCCTCAAAAGGTCCTTTCCCCTACAGTGGATGCACAGAGAATGTAGCTTCAGCAGGTTTCAGCTTCAGCCCACCTTTTAAGTATACTCTTTAACAACTGCAGTGCCAAAGGGAATCTTCATGATTTTGTGAATCTTAATCACAATGCTAAAAGATAAACATCATATCAGTGCTAGAACGTGCTGCTTGGCTTCCCACAACACGCAGAGACACAGAAAACTAAACCAAGTCTCTCTCCAAAGGTTACATCTTTACGTTCAGCTTAGACCAAGGCCAAGGCCAAGGAATAAGGCTGACTCTTCAAGTTGACTACTAAAGCAATTTATGTGACTCTGCCTTTACAAAAATCCTCCCTCTGCACCACCTCTCTCTGATGTGCCCAATTTGTTATAACTTACTGAGAGTACTTAGGAATGTTTAAACAGTCCCTTCCATGCCACCATCTTTTCTGTAAGCTTACATTTTCCTCTTCTCTTATCTTGAAAACATAAAACATAAGATACCATCCTTCAGTAACTGCAGACAAATCATCTGCTTTCCAAAATGCAGCAGTTGAATGCTTCAGTTGTTTAAGAACTGCTGAGAGTTTAGACATAAATTCCCTCAAAATAAATACCCACAAGGACAAAACTAAAAAAGAGAAATGTGTCTATCCAGTTACATATGCACATTTGGTACATGATGTAATTCCCCATAAATTTGACTTCAGTGACTTACTCAAGGAATAAAAATTAAAATGAAGGGCTGAATTAGGTAGTGAAGAAACACTTTAGTCTGTAAGAAATTAAGTTGACAGTGCATTCAAAGTCCTTCACTAGTATTTACCTAGTTAGTTTGATCTGTTCCGGAGACTGAAATCACAGAGTCAAGGTATGTGAGCTGGTAAGCATTACTTATTATTTTGCCTGGAACACTGTTTCTTTTGGTACCATTACATGTTTGCAATAAACCAAGCATATCACTTTTCCGTGAGTTTGTGGGTACACTTGAAAGTGACCTCGTCTAACAGAAAGCAAATCTCTGCTTTGTTTATATTCATGCTTAACCACTGCTGAGTGCAGGGCCACCAGCTCATCCGCAGGCTGACATCATAGAAATATTGCAGCTCACATCAAAGCTGACCAGAGGCCTGAGACAATCAACACAATGACCTCATGTTAGAGAGGGTCTGAGTTCAACAAGCTTCATCTGATGCCTTTACACAGAGCGCCAGTCCATCTGAGCTGGGACTTCAGCATTCCACTTCGCTGCTGCTCACCACAGCAGAACTGGAGGGGGGGTTGAGGCAGGGAGAGAGAAAAAAAAGATTATTTTCATATAGAATGTCTACTAACAAAACCAGCCAGGAATAGAATCATAGAATTGTAGAATCATTTAAGAAGGAAAAGACCTTTAAAATCATCATGTCTGAATTCAAATAGTTTATACCCAATAGTTCCCCAAGCTGACATAAAAAGTTTTCTAAGTTGAAACCACACATACCACCTGAAGAAAAGGTGGTTTTGGGGAATGAATAAACCAGAGATAAGAAAAAACACATGCATTTCCCTTAGCCATCTTAATTTTTCACTATTTATAATACATGACTGGCATGCAACAGTCAGTTTCTTGCTCTGCCAATTTCATTTTGGGACTGAAAGAAGAATTCTCGACAGGGTCTGAGAGGAGTATGAACTCCTTTCAGCTTACATTAGCAACAGCAAATGGGTCAGGGGACCCGATAGGAGGAAAAAGAGAGTAGGAATTGCCAGGGAAGCCCCTGTTGCTGATGAGGAAAAATTGTTTACATATAAAGGCTGTCCCCACAGAGATATTTGGACAAGAGAAAAATATTCTGTTGTGGCTCAGGACAAAAGAGGTTTCTGTTCTCCTGAAATTTCTCTTACATTCTACTTGAGGAATTTCAAGTCCACCTCAACAATATTTCAGCATTTCTTCCACCCTAATTGAGAGACAAAATCAAGAGAAGACAGCAGTGCAGAAACACACTCAAATTAAGTGTAATTTTAATACAAAGTAATGATGGAACCTTTTTTAAGTTTGGAATAAATTATCATATACATGCATTTATGTGAAAATTATTGTTCCAGGATGCTCTGAAATAATGGTTAAATAAATCATCCATCTACAGGCAGCGTAGTGGCACTTACTCATATGATGCCCCAAACTTCCCTGTGTTAATACCCTCATTTACTCTCTTTTTTAAAATACATTTTCCTAATGTTGGTCATTCAAGAAAACATTTCCCATGACAGATAATTGATTTCAGATTCAAAAACAGTGGCAACCAATATATCCACGGAAATATTAGCCATTGTAAAGTTCCAGTGGTCTCTTCTAGACAGGCAGTACTATCTTCATGTTCTGGAAGAGCTATGTGAAAGTCTGAAAGAGGAAGTTTTTTAATTACCTGAGCCAGGATTTCCTGGCATTGAATATGCTCATGAAAACTTGCTTAAACTTAGCTAAGTTATCCACTCTGGGAAAGGAAGAGTTGGGGCAAAAGGAAGTCACCAGGTATCTCTTGGTTGTTACCTGGGTGCCCTGAAACAGGATTTAGTGGGTATGCATCATGTTTCTTAAAAAAGAGGGAGGAGAACAAATCCACTAAACCGATACCCTTCTCTTGAAGTGCACATGAACAAAACCTACTGTAAAATCATGCCCTCGAAAGCAAGGACACAATATAATCAAGAATGCAGCTCATAGGCCAGGAATTACTTATGTTGCAGGGTGGTCCAAAGAGTGACATTTCTGCCCCTTGGACTTGACTGAATTTTCTTGGAAGTGAGAAGACACAAGGAGTCCAAGCCTACAGGCAACTTATTTAAAGCAAACTTCAAAAAAAAAAAAAATTTCAAGGGTACCTAAGCACTTACAGATGCTGACTTATGCTCCCTGACATCATGAGTTATTAGACACTTCATCCAACAAGGTGTTTTGAAAAATCCAAGCAGACATCTAAGTACCTTTGAAAATCACATCTGCATGGGTTCAATATTACTTTTGTATTAATAATGTGGTGATCAGTCTATTAAGAAAAACAAGTCTTAACTGCTTTCATTCAACTGGACAAAACCAATAATAAAATAAATGGGTGATTTAGTTTTTTTTAAAAAAAAAGATATTTCTTATTTAGTTAGTATATTGAAGCTCATTTTACTAAAGAAATAAAATCTCTCTCAAACACTCTACAAATTTTTAGTCAAACTTCCATTTGCATCCAAAGTCAATCAACTGGAACACACATCCCTTTACAGAGAGCAGTATAAAAGATAAAAACCAATCAAAATCAAAATTTAAATCCATTATTTATGCCTAGACTTCTTATTCAGGTGAGAGTTCAGTGAAAAATACTACTATAGGCCTTCCTAGGAACCAAACCATGAAGCATCATATAAAGAGTTCCTAAGAAGCTTAAATAAAGCCATTTCCTAACTTTTTAAATTTTAGTTAACCCTATTAGCTATTTGCTAACCCTATTGCATTCTTGTATGAAAACAGAACAAGTGAAAAGAAAATATTGTCTGAAGAAGCATTTCTATGTTAACACCTTTCCAAAAACCCTAGCAGAAGAAATCTGGAATACTTTAATTTAAACACCCACCAAGCATAATAAACCTTCCTAGTCCAGCCATAACTGTCTATGATCGTAAAAGTCTTCCTGTTAGTAAAATGAGGCCACAAAATATATTATCTTTTGAATCAATACAAGAAAAGAATCCAATCCACTTTGGAGACTTGAAGAGGGGAAAGAAGGGTATAGTTGTTCTTTTGATAGCCACTATCACAGTAGAAAGATTCGTGACTGTCCTGGAGATTTGGAAAAAACAGCATCTTTGGAACCAACAGCATCTTTGGAACAGAGGAGGCAATGTTTTCTCCATATAGCACTTTCTAGTTCCCAAGAATATCCACAATTTTCTGATTACACTGTCTTAAAGTCAGAGACAAACCCACCGGCAGTCACACTACTGTCTTCAGCAGACTTTGGAGGAGTAGCTAAATGAATAGCTGATCTATTTAAGTGAAATTCTTTACTGCGTCCCCTTTTTCTATACTTCCCCAATAGTACAAACCATCACCTATAGATGATGGTTCAGACAGGGGTTGAGAAGTTGAGCACTGGAAACCCATCAGTCCTATTTTTTTCAGCTACAAGATTAAATTTTCCTGTGGCAGATACTGCCTGGAGATGTTCTACGCTTGCGGTTCCACCAACACCTGCATCCCTAATTTCTGTGACCACCATCAGCTTCTCTCGACGCCTCCAAATGGAGGCCTCTTAAATGAGAATGGTTCTTCAGCAGCCCCTGTTTGAAAGCACAATTAATTGTGAATCTAACGGAGTGGTAGTTATACATAAATCTGATTTTACCTCATCAGACATCTAATCTATAAGCGTAAGTAGGCTGATAACTGGCTCTTCTCTCCTGTGGCAGGGATTTGAGCTGACAGCTCCATCACAGAAGATTTCTTGCCATTGTACTTCTTGTTACTATGTAAAGAAGCAGGGCTTGCTAATGAAAACTACTTTTTTTGTGCAATTTTCAATTATAAGAAGATTTGTGAAGGGTTTTTGGATATGTTGTGCTGATTCCTTGCCTCCCTACTACCTCCTGCATTCGCCTTTTTATTTTGCCTTTCATCTCCTTCCTGATGCTCCACATCCCATCATGCCACACTGCACTGGTTAAATAAACCCCTAAATCTAGCTTTTGTCCAGCCCTAATCCTTTTATTTCCTAAATCTTATTTAATCTGAAGGGCTTCCTTTCATCTCTTTAAATGTCACTTGGGTCACTACTGTTTCCTATCATCAGCTCCTGCAAATCCTGTATGGAGTTAAAAAGCTTTCAAGTGTTTCTATGATTCTCATTAGATTCTGCTCTCCCCAACACCTGCAAAAGACCATATTGCTGCTGTTCACGCCCTCTTGCCTCCCCTCTTCCCAAGACAGCTCACACTTTACACAAGCAATAATCACATTAGAAAGGGTTTCCCATTTTTTCTGGACAACTCCCTGCCCTAGTTCCGGCTAAGAGATTAGCAAGGCTTGATTAAATATTGTTGTTTAATACAGTGCAGGAAAAAGAAAAGTTTTTACATAGAAGAGATTGGTGAGAGGGTCACAAAAGCAGTCTTCCGCAGTGCCACAGAAAAGGGGTTATCAGCTGGTTTTTCATGCACTAACTGACTGTTTATAGGAAAAGTTGGCTGCATTTCGCCCTTGTGCTGCTGCCTCTCTTCTTGATTCCCCTCACTGGCCAGGGGGAGCAAATCTGGATCAATGGAGTGGGCGGGGAGAAGTAGTTTTCAAAAGTCTCTCTGTAAGGAGCACCCATTTGTTAACACCCAGCAGGCATCTGCAGCAAGGTTCTGCCTTCCCACAACAAGATACTTTAGAGTGAGTCTTTCTGCTGGATGAGACATTAAGCCGAAGTTCCTCTGAGAGGACAACTTGGTTCTCACACTGCTGACTTGCAGACCATGTATGCCAGCTCTCTGCTCCATCTCACAGGGAGATGGTACAAACTCCTTACGTGTTTCCTGCTCCTCACACTCTTCCACAGCATGGGTAGCAGCAGTAAAAGCCGCAACCCAGAGCTGACAATCTTAGGAATACCATTCTTTCCAAATGGAGATAATCCTGCTGTTGCCACACTGTGGAGGGAGAGGAGTGCTAATCAAGATGTCCAGCCTTCCTTCAGGCACCTTCTCACCTTGTCCTGCCCCTTCACCTCCCTCTAAAAGCTCTCAGTGATTTTAAAGAGTCACTTAGTGTTTCACAGGTTTAAAATAAAATACGTGGAACTTATTTGCATTCTTTCCCTATCAGGCGGTGTCAAGTGAGAATATGAACCGCCAAATGACACCATGGTCAGTACACTTACCAAGTGACACATACTCTGGTTTCTTACTGACAGACTCCATGTACTGAGGGAAGGACCATTCAAAGCCACCACTCAACAGACTCCTGGGGTCATAGCTGTCAGGCAGAGAAGAGCAAGTTCCCATAGCCCTCCATGCACAACCCCCAATGACTGTAACAGGGGACAGGCAAATGCCAGTGTTATTGTGCCACTCCACACCCCCTGTAGCCACCTCCAAGCCTTGCATTTCACCAGCTCATTAGCATTTTTTTCCTCATTGTTCATGCACTGAAAGCTAACCATTTACACCACTTGGACAACATCCATATCTTCAGATAAATTGGATTTTTGGATGAAGCACAGAGAGAAATGGATACTGGCAGCACACCACAGCCAAGTCTCTCCCTCCCCTCACTAGTCTGCCCCTACTCCACCCTGCAGCCCTGGGAGCTAAAGCCTGCTGCTGCCAGAGACCTTGCTCCCGAAAAGCCTCGGCGTGCAGGATGGCACCCTCACCCTCAGCTGGGGTGAAGCAGCCAAGTCAGTTACTTGAAACACAGTGTGAATAGTTTTCTTGAACTCTTATGTTAAATTGTGCTCCAAAGGTGAAAGCTAATCTTCATCTCTCTTCTGTTTTGTCTGCTGTACTTCCAGCTTTGCTTCTGGATCATACTCACCTTTCCCTCAGCTCCCAAACACTACCTCCTAAACCCTACTAAGAATGTCAGACATTGGATTTCATGCTGAATGCTACCACTTGGAACTACTGCAAGTAACCAGTTGAACTGGCTAGGGCACTGCTGCAGTCCACAGCTGCTCCTGTTTACACTAAGAAGCAAGTTGTTATTTGCTTCCATTTGCACAACACAAACCTTATCTCTCTGCAGGCATGCAGTAGCGTGTCTGCACCCTTGTGCTACCATATTCAAGCTTTAGACAGGATATTCCAAGTCAGGCTACAGAGGCCTTTAGCTGTGCTGAAATATTGTCTAAGAATTCAATAGCAGGGTGAATGGGACTGTGAAACCAGCATGGAAACAAATGAATTTTAAATTTCTCCTCAATGATCTCTGTCTTATAATTCTCATACAACATCCTCTAATGCTTTTAATTACATTTTGCTGAGTGTGAGTTAAGTATTTTACTTGTAATTATATTCTAACAAAGTTAACCAAGAGTTACAAAATTAAAAAGAATGTTTTAAAACCACAAATGCCTTGTATGGAATGTTGAACAGCCTGCATCAAGATTCAGAATCCAACCTTACCTCCAACACAGATACCAAATACTGCTACCCAGAGGGCCATGCACCACCCTTGAAATCCCTTGCTCCAGTGTGGATTTAATAAGAGGAGCCAACCCAGCCAGCCCTCCCAGAGGCAATTTTTCCAGCATCATTCTGGGTATTGCAGTCAGCCGGGAGGGATCACAATAATCAGGAAGGACCATCCTGCTTTGGTGGGAGAAGAGATGAGCTACATAGGTGTGAACTATGATTGTTCGTCTCCATTCCTGGAACCTGGCCGGGTAACCAAGCCTGGTTGTTGCATTTACTTGGTACTGACAAAACCAGTAAAGAGCAAAAAAAAGATGTGGTTTCATCTACCAAATAAAACAAGTTATTCATGAAAGGGGAGTCCTCTCAGAAAAATGCAAATGAACTTCTGTGCTTTCCTGGATGGGAATACAAATATCTGAGAGGGAAAAGACCAGCAAAAACAAGGGGGGGGGGGGGGAAGGTAAGAAAAAAAAAAAAGTCTGACACATGATGAACTAAACAAGTCTAGAATATTACCCCAAAAATACTCAAAATCCACAACCCAAAACTTTTATGCATACAAAGGATAATCACACAGTTTTCAAGATAAAGCATATTTCATCTAATAGCGAAGGTCCTGTTATCCCTGGAGTCAATAAAAGATAATGAGATCTTATTTTCCCGTGAAGGCAACAACCAAAGCAGGAAGCTTCCAATGCAGCCAAAACATAAATTTAGCAGCACTAGTTTAAAATCAAACTGACATTTTGTAGGGCTGCAATACAAAGAATGTTAGATGAGTGTAATTTGAGCATGGAAGTTCAAATCTGGAGAGCAAACAGTCCTGCCACCCTCTGAGCCTGACAGAGTAGATCTGCAGAAATACAACTATGAAAGAAACACTGTAACTGATCTGTGGGATGAGTGTGATGCTGTGAGATGGTCTTGGTCAGTCCAATATGAAGTTACATGGGAGAATAGAACTGTGTTAATATTGGGAATGCATGAATGTTTCAATTTTCTAAAGACTCAGCATGTGCAGTAACAAAAAGGACAGCAGTGTAGCCCATCAGTTCTTCAAAGTTATGTGGAGACCAATTTTAAATCAAGAAGTCTGCTATGGTATATACCTCATAGGCTGCATTCAGCAATACTCATCCCATGTGCACATAAAACATTCCAATGTATTGGCCAAGTTCCTAACTGAGAGAAGCAGCAGTGCATTTCCCAATACTTGAAAAAATACAAAGTGCACAGAAATGCTAGCAATAGGAGGCATAACTGGTAGACCACCATTGGTGGCTCTGGTATTTTTAGTGTAACATTAAAAAAAAANGGATTCAGCAATACTCATCCCATGTGCACATAAAACATTCCAATGTATTGGCCAAGTTCCTAACTGAGAGAAGCAGCAGTGCATTTCCCAATACTTGAAAAAATACAAAGTGCACAGAAATGCTAGCAATAGGAGGCATAACTGGTAGACCACCATTGGTGGCTCTGGTATTTTTAGTGTAACATTAAAAAAAAA
>WAAB01018201.1:43558-65759 GCA_013389865.1 Piaya cayana
GGAGTCAATAAAAGATAATGAGATCTTATTTTCCCGTGAAGGCAACAACCAAAGCAGGAAGCTTCCAATGCAGCCAAAACATAAATTTAGCAGCACTAGTTTAAAATCAAACTGACATTTTGTAGGGCTGCAATACAAAGAATGTTAGATGAGTGTAATTTGAGCATGGAAGTTCAAATCTGGAGAGCAAACAGTCCTGCCACCCTCTGAGCCTGACAGAGTAGATCTGCAGAAATACAACTATGAAAGAAACACTGTAACTGATCTGCGGGATGAGTGTGATGCTGTGAGATGGTCTTGGTCAGTCCAATATGAAGTTACATGGGAGAATAGAACTGTGTTAATATTGGGAATGCATGAATGTTTCAATTTTCTAAAGACTCAGCATGTGCAGTAACAAAAAGGACAGCAGTGTAGCCCATCAGTTCTTCAAAGTTATGTGGAGACCAATTTTAAATCAAGAAGTCTGCTATGGTATATACCTCATAGGCTGCATTCAGCAATACTCATCCCATGTGCACATAAAACATTCCAATGTATTGGCCAAGTTCCTAACTGAGAGAAGCAGCAGTGCATTTCCCAATACTTGAAAAAATACAAAGTGCACAGAAATGCTAGCAATAGGAGGCATAACTGGTAGACCACCATTGGTGGCTCTGGTATTTTTAGTGTAACATTAAAAAAAAACAAAAAACCCAAACACAGGAAGAACAATACTGGACACAAGGCTCAAAATCTGCCTAAAAATTTCTAATATATCATTGCTCAAATTGAGCAAATTGCTCAAATCCTTATTTTTTGTCTGGATACACTTTAGATTCTTTCATATCCTGAGATCATCCTTCTCCGGGAATTACATGACTTGCCCTTTACCAGAGCAGTTCACGAATAGTAAATGTGTCTCATAACAGAAAGCTGGAAGCTAAGGAAAATAATTGCAATTGGGTCTTGAATTTCTTTTTCATTTTTTCATGAAAAATTCAAAATGATTTCTCCAACTCATTTTTTCTAAATTACAATAACTCCAACTTCAGGTCATCAGTTTGACATAGGAGAAATCAAGACCAAGTAAGCAGGACACAGACACCTTATCTGGAACATCTCTTGCCCAAATTATGAAGAATGAGTAAATTTGCTGAGTTAAAAAAAGGTACTAATGTAAATTTCCACTAAGTCTCTCAGAAAAATGAGGATTTACACATTTGTGATGATTTTGTCTCTTTTTTTGTCTATGTTGAACTTCCCTGATGGAGCATGTTCATCCAGTTTTCCATTACACTTGGCAGGCCCAGGACAGTCATGTAGCCTACATGGAGTTGTGGTAAGACTTTATCTGCTTGCCCACTGCACTGCCACATATCGAACACACTGGATCATGACCATCAGTACTTTCTCATCAGGTGGAGAAATAGGCAAGCATGATCTGAGAAAGCATCTGTAATTCTGGTTTCCCATCATAAAACCTGTCACTGACAATGACATGGGTACTTGTATGTTAATTCAGTATTTATGCAGGTAGCTAGATTTGTAACCCCAGAGCATGAAACCTCTTCTCTATCAAAAACAGTAGCAGGAGCAGTAGAGATGTCTAAGCAGAGCCTCCTAGTGATGCAGGGAATATCAAAACAGCAAAATGCGTGCGTCCATCTTAAACAGTATTAGACATCAGTGGCCTGAACAGTTCTGTCACTGGGCTTCAAGCTGACTAGAGTGTATCTGGTCACCTTACCAAGGATGTCACCATTTAAAGCAGTTTTGGGAATGGGGAGCTTCTTGTAATGTCAGATTCTCTTTACATGCACCATTTTAAATGTTTGAAAGAAAACTGAGTGAAACAGTGATCGTAGATTATGAGTATAAAGAAAAGTATCACTCTAACTGCCATATATATGGGTTACAATGTGGACAAGTGCATCTCATTTCAGCTGGCTGAACAGTTTTACATTAAGACTTTTAGAAAACTCTCAGCATTCTATGCACATAACAGTTGAAAATGCTCAAGAGTTTATAGGCTGCGATATACACTGTGCTGTTCTGTGGTAAATATAACCTTTACTAAACACAAGCTAGAAAAGCTTTCCATTGTAAACACAACTTCTTTTGTAGAGTTCGTGATTACTATTGCTGCCATATTCACCATCAAATTATATATATTATTCAGCCAAGGAAATGCTGAGTAAGGTCATCAAGTTGCTGTAGTTAAAAGAGAGTAAAAGCAGAAAGGGTAAATAATATCACAGAAAGGAACGAAAAAATCATCCTTATCTCAAAGAAAATGAAATCCTTTCCACCACTCACATTGCCAAGCAAATGTTTGTGTTTATCTCTATCTGTACTTTGTGCTGTCCTGAATGCGGGGGAAGGCCAAGTCAATTCTGAGGTTGTCCGGGCAGCTCAGCCCAGCCTCATCAAAGCAGTCTGAAGGAGAGATGTAGCTTTTGCCTGAGAGTACAAGACTGTTTCACAGCTCTCTGTGAACAGGCTCAATTGCAGCACTGTCTACTTTAATCAGGCCTCTCTCCCGAAGCATCTGGATGGAGCCTCACACAAGAGATGCTCAGAAAAGGAGCTGGCTGCTTGCCCTGTTGCAGCTGAAGAATTTGAGTGGGATGGAGGGGACGGCAGGGGTGGGGATGCATTATTTCCAGTGGAAGAAGAGATGCAGCCAAAAGATATCCCAGATTTGAAGAAACTTTATCAGCTTACAGAACAAACATGTTTTCTTACAGGAGTAAGAGTAGGAATGGATGGGATAGATTGGCTGGGTTTTGAATGGTCCTACTCCATCTCCAAATCCCACGGTTAAATCTAGCCAAATCTAGGCATAATATCTTCTCTTGCACTGTAATAATTCATGGAATTCATAGTAACAGAATCAAACCCAAACCAGGCCCAGTCCTCTGCCAAGGTTATTCACGTTGTGCAGTCATTCACAGGGACAGAGGGTGCAGAGATGTCATGCACAGATTGCCCGTCAGGCTTTTAAATCCAGTCTGCACAGATGCAAGCAAAACAAGGTACAAAACAGTTATGAATAGTTTCTAGTATCATAGGTTGTCAAGTTGTGATGTTATCATAAAACCTGGGGACACGAGCAGACATGACACTGACAACAAAGTTCCTACACGACAGATCAAGCATCAATTTACCTGAGAGACAGAGGTAGAGGTCAATATTCTAAGGTGGCTGTAACCCACAAATTAGCACTCCCTGGAGCAGTCCTTTCACTCTCACATCATATAACCAAGGTGTAGTCACATGCAATTGCGATGGCATTTAGTGTGCGCTGAGGGTGGACAGTGTCCTGGCTGGTCAAACACCACAGTCATGAAGGGCATCTGTTCTAGGGCACATGTATGGCAACAGAAATCTCTCCAGCCAGATGTTTTCCTCTCTCATGGAAGCAGTGTGTTGCAGCAACATGTCTCAGCTCTGAGTTAGATCATATGGAGAAGCAGGATAACATATCTGCACAAAAGACAGCAAATTATTTTGCTCTTTATGTTCTTGTACATTATTTTGAAGGAGCATTACAAGTCATATGTTTGCCAAAATTTATATCCCTAGCATTTGGAAATGGGACTGCAATAATTAGGCACAGCCATATCTTTTCGCACAGAAGGTAAAACAAGCCACAATACTTGCAGTAGTGTGGCCATTGCACATGCTGAAGGTACTTCTGAGCTCTGGGAAGCCCTGAAACTTGCTGCTTTGATACTAGTTCACTGTTCAGTAATCACCCAGGCTTGTGGTGGCCAAAAGAGCTAGACCAGGACAGCTCATCTCCTTGCTCCCTTTCGCTCACAGCTTCTGTGTTTGCTGCCAAACACTGAAAATCACCCTACTGCAGCCTGCTAAGCCTTTGGGACCACAGGAGTAGAGCAGCCAAAGCACTTGCTCTTAGTAACTACTCCAGTGCTGTGGGAGAGAGGCAGAAACTCCTTCTGGAAAATTAAATACATGTAAGAAGCAAGAGGAAAAAAACCTGACCTTTTAAGTTTTATAGAATGCAGGTTGCTACCTGTTTGCCTCTCTTCATTAAAGAGCAAAACAGAAAACCTTGAGTCTCCCTATGTCACATCCACAGCTTTAAACAGAAACTTCAGCCTTGTTTAGTAACACAAACTGCTGAGCCCTGCCTGAGCTGCTGTCAGGAGCAGGCCTCTGCAGCAAGACTAGCTCTGAGGACAGGCAAGTTACAACTATGCACCTCTTTTTCCTGCTGAGTAAACCCTGGGATGACGACCTCCAGTAGTGGACACGTAGGGAGTGGGCTATGTGGAAAATGGGGTACTATCTATGAAGAAAGGAGGACTTACCCTCCCTTGAAGCTGGTACTTGCCTAGAGGGCAAACAGATACAAGAGCCTCAGAAATATCCCTTCTTTGCTCTCATGCACATTAAGTCAGAGATAAATTAACACAACCCTACTGGTACCTCAGCTAGAGGCAGGAGCACCAGTGCTCCAGGTGCCCTCTCTTCCCTCCTTGCATGTACTGGAGGTAGGAAAATTGTTCTTGGCAGAAATTCAGTGCGCATCTCTGCCTGCAAAGGTCTTCATTGCAGAAGAGGTGAGAGAGCTCCTGGGAGCCTTAAAGATCCTCAGGACTTTGGTAAATAACAAACTTTTTCAACACAAGATATAGTAGCACCTCAGAGAACTTAAACCAACTCTGTTTCTAAATATTTGCTCCATCAAATCCAGTAAAGCTGCTACAGTCTTAGCATCTACTGAGAACGAAGCAGAGGTGGATTCAGCAATCCTGCACACTTCTGCTCTGGTGGTGATTTTTGCCAGTGTCACTTCAGTCACAGGTAGCAATGGAAGCATTCCTGTCAGGGCATTTTATTGAAACAGATGTTTTATACATTTTTGTCTCCACTGCAGTAGACAGCACCGGGTTAGACTTTGGAACTGCACAACAGCTACACCTGGTCAGCAGACCAGAGATAAAGTTACCTCTTAGAAAAAGCCAGTCTTCTAAGTCCTCCAGTCAGCACATGGTGCTTAGAGCAGCTCTGTAAACCTCCCAGTCCTTTTCCATAAATCCTTTGTATGAGGGTCTTGGAAAGGCAGCACAAAAGAGAGATATTCCAGTACTGTTACAGAAAAGAAGCCAGAGACCAAATTATTTCCAAGGCAGCAGAATCCAGAGGACAGCCTCAGGTAGATAAAATATGTAAAACACTGACCCAGTAGCTGAATTGGAGACTCTCGGGAAACAACCGTTTTCTCAGTTTCCTAGTGTTCTCACTTCCCCTTGCACCAGCACTCAGCCCCTCTGTCCGTTGGCTGCCCTGGCTTGTTATGGGGAGCTAGCAGAGAAGTCACAGCACTTCAGCAGGGGGGCAGCAAGAGGGACAGTTTTGCACCAGTTTCCCTCCCTGACATAGCTCAGGAGGTGGGAATCAGTGCAAAGGTACTGTTGGGGGAAAGGACGTGATTAGCCGTGAGGGGCAGAGCTATGGCAGCAAGACTCACCTGTAGAAATCAAGGGCAAAATGTTTGTCTGTTTTGTGTCTTGCGCTTTAACACCACCAGTTTCCAGGTTTTACTCCTCAGGTTTGCTCTTTGTGCTCCTTACCAGCCACAAACTCTGACAGGCTTTTAACAAGGTCGCACTGCACAGGACCCTGTTCAGACCTGCAACAGACACTGTCTCCTGGACCTCTGCTGAGCAAACCAAGGCAGGGTGCAAGCACCATCGCCCTTTCCCCTGACATCAGTTTTGTTCTCAGGAGCAGGCTGTGTTCTACATTCATAGAATCATAGAACAGCGTGGGTTGGAAGGGACCTTAAAGATCATCCAGTTCCAACCACCCCTGCCATGGGCAGGAACACTTCACACCAGACCAGGCTGCCCAAGGCTCATCCAATCTGGCTTGAACACCTCCAGGGATGGGGCAGACACAGCTTCTCTGGACAACTTGTGCCACTGCCTCATCATTCTCATGGTGAAGAGTTTCTTCACTGTGTCAAGCCTAAATCTGCCCCTTTCCAGTTTATACCCATTGCCCCTCATCCTATCACTACAAGCCTTTGTGAACATTCAAGGAGTAGAAACATAGAAGGGTTTAAGTATAAACCATGCACAGTAGATTGCATGAGAATCTTAATGTTTTATGAACTACGAACACCCAACAGTTAAGAGTGCATTCAGTAGCTAAACAGTAGATGGACATACCCCTTCATCACTCCTCAGGGCTCTCAACTGTGTGAATGAAACTCAGAAGTGCTGAATTCATGTAAATGTCATTTAAAAAATCAAAAGCTGAGCTGAATCCCAGCCAAGCAAACCAAGACTCTGTGGGTTTGTTTTGGGGAGAGATGGAAAACAAAATATAGTAGGGAGGCTTTTCAGAAAAGTTTCTCCCAGAAAGTTTGTCACAATTTCAATTTTCAGTTGGGAAGCTACACCTACAAAAAAAGGACCTCTATCCCTCAATCTCAGCATTTGTTTTCAAAGCAAAAGAGACAAATATTTTCTGCCATCAGCATAAATTATTAGCATATATGTCCTGTAAGAAGAGGGTATCTTTAAGCAGGACAACATTTTTTCATTCATAAAAAAACAGTGGAACATGTTCAAATCTCATGGAGGAGTCTGTTCTGAGTGGGCTCAATTATTGGACAAAGATTAAGATAAATCTTTGCTACAACCAAGCCTGCACTTGAGGATTCGAGTTCTGTGTGGTTTAGTGCCATAATCTACCTCCATCCCTCCCCTCTGTATTACAGCTTGTTTCCTTCAAACTGCACAGTCTCCCATCCTCCGCACAGCAGCCAGCGGTCCCTTAATACGCTCCAGCTCACTAGGCTTTTTACTCACAAGCCTGTACAGAAGGAGGGCCAGCTGCTCGTGCTGCTCCAAAATGAGACACTTTTCCCGCCCAAGCTTCTTGCCCAAGAAAGTGCTGAAGTCAGCATATTCATGGGGCTCTCTGTGCTTTGTACGTTGACAGGGAACCCACATATGCCACGTGAGAGTCCGAGCACTGCCAGCAGTGAAGGTGGATCAGAGCTTGACCTGTTACAATGCACAAGCTGCTGGCTGCAGCATTTCTGCTGATAACACAATATTCACTCTGTGTGTATGTACAGTTGATTTAACTTTCAGCAAGCAGGTCAGCCCCCAGGGCTCACCAAATCTTGGCCACCTGGAAGAGCTAGCAGAGCTGGAGTGGGCATGAACTATTTTCCATCTATCTCTTCTCCTTCCCTTAACAAAGAAACATTCTTGACCAAGGCTCTTCCCGAACTTGTATATCTGCACAATGCAGATGCTTCTTCCCCTTTGCAGGATGTTCAGAGGAAGGCGTTGGCACAGGTACACATGTACACCTATGTTCACATACACACATTAACCACCTCTACTTCTTCACTGCTTTAGACACTGTCCGTGAGACTCTCAGGTTTCATATCTTACATGTGACATTTTTATGCAGGCTCCATCAATACACCTTTTACATCACAACAAAACATCATGGCTTTCAACACCATGAAAGATTAGGACACTCAAAGAAAACTCTGGGTTCAGTTCCTTATCTGTAGGATTTAACAGCCAGCCACACCCCGCTGCAGGGCCCTGGGAAAAGATAAGCCTTTGAAGCTCACCAGGAACACTATAAAACTCAACGGGCAGATGACAAACAGCCTTAAGACTTCCTGTATTGGGAAAGAGCACTTGCTTGGTCAACTCTGCCAGTCCCCACAGAAGCAGCAACATGGAGGGTAACAGAGCAATCTTTCAGGTAATTAGATCTCAGACTATTCACATGTCCAAGCCAAAACATGGAATTTCATTTCATACATTGATAAAGCACATCAAAACTTCAGCAACTGATATGCAAAAATCCAAATAAGCAGACTGAAGCCATAGATGCTGCTGGGAAAAAAAAAAGTGGTCATCTTTAGGATCGTATTTATTTGGAGGGGTTAGGACAAGGGAGGAAGAAAACAACTAAGCAACAGTATAGGTGGTCAATGCTTTAAAATAATGTTATTACTAACAACATGTCAGGTTTTTCAGAGAAACTGTGTTTCCTAGCAAACTACTTCTTGCTGAGCTTTTGAAACAGAAAGGGAAGGACAGCCACTGATCAACATCCCACCACCCTCTGGAATGCTGCAGAATGAGAAGTGTTGTTCAAGGCCTGGGGAAAGGGAAGACTTCATAATCTTTTCTTCCCATCTTAACTCACAGTATCAGGGAGCTTCTCATCCACTGCTGCTGATCCTCCACACTACAAGTATTCAACATCCAGCTGAGCACTGGTAACTCCTAGTTCCCTCTCCAAAAATCTTTTCTTCCAGAAAAAAAGTTCTTCAGATTAAAAAGAGAAATATACAAATAAGCAACAGGACCCAAGAGGTAAAAAGCTGGTCTGGCTGACAGGAGACACAGTAATCTATTCAGGGATGCATTTCAGGTACTAGTGAAAAAATAATTAGTTTTTCTGAGCAGTCAGCCACATTGGCAAGAAGAAATGCTAGCAAAAGAAGTTAAAACATCTTTGCTGGGCTTCAGTAGCTTCATTTAATTTAGATTTTTAATTTTGATTTAATTTATGTAAGGACACACAAGTTCTAAAAGCAGCTAGAGTATCAAAAAGGGCTAAGATGCTCTGTTTAAGATATTCTTATTTTCTTTTTATATATCACAACCTAGAATTTATTTGTCATGAAATTGTAAAGAAAAATAAACAACCAACTGTCAGTATAAGCATTCTTTTAGGATAATATCAAAATATCAAAGCAGCAGTATAAAAGCGTTTCTAAGGTTCTGCCGAACTCAAGTCAAATCAACTTCAGCAGTTGACAATGGGATGACATTGTTCTACCAAGTTAAGATGCAAAGTGAATGTCTTTCTCTGTACACATTTCCCTTACAGGGTTTGGATTTCAACAGCAAGATTTTCATACATATGAATATATGTTTCCACCAACCCTTCCATCCAGCTTTAAATATCAGGATTTTTTCCTGTTATTATTCAAGCAAATCCACTGCAAACCCTGAACAGACATGTTTATTCAGGTAGTATTCAGTGCACAATAACTCAAACATAAAATAAAATTGTTACCAGTGGAAGTAAGTGGGAACATCAGTACTGTGTCCCCTAAAATACACACCAGAGCTGTCTGCAGGTAAGGAATCCACTAAAGAGTCAAGGAATAATATTGAGACTAATAATGATGTTAATCTTTGCAAGATTTTCAAAGCATAGAAAAGATGTCTGGAGCAATCACCTGAGTCAGATTGGAAGATAAATAATCAGGATCAATGCAAGGAAAAGTCAGTTTCACTGTGAAATGGCAAATTACCTTCGATTAATTGATTTTCTTGTATACATACAAGATACAATAAATAGCCATCCCAAGACTTTAATGGAAAAAGTCATGTCCTTATTTATTCAAACACTGAACACATGTAAGCCTCCTGACATTGTGCAACTAATTTTGGTGGAAAAAAAAATAATTTAGCAAGTTAGCTAATGGCACAGCTTCATTTTTCAACAATTATCAGCAGGAAAAAAAATACATTCCTGCAAGAAGAACAAAGAAGCCTCTGAATGGAAGTTGTTTCTCAAGCTGTACATTCTCATGTTAAGAATACAGTACCATTACAGCAAGGAGCTCAAAGCAGAATTTCATTATTTTAATGAGTTTATGAAGCAGTTGGTGCCTCTGGAACCACTCATTTCTCCTTGTGCTGTTGTCCTTTGTTGTTCAATTACTACACTTTTTAAAATACTTGCTAACAGATTACTTAAAAAAGAAACAAAAACAAACAAAAAAAACCCAAAAATAAAACAAAAAACCAAGAAGCCTCCTAGTTTATGATTATAGGGAAAAATTTCAGATGTCAGCTCCTTCTCTGCCTCCTACTACAGAAATGTTATGTTAAAGAAACCTGGGCCTGGTGGGAAGCCTCCAGTTCTGAGTAGCTTTGTGGTGGGCCCTCAACGGAGACATCGGTCCTGATGGTCTCAGGTCAGAGAAGGATGGGATCCACCCATGCCCATCCCAGCATTATCGTCTCCAGCCTATGGTCAAGCCAGGCACATTCACCGGTCCTCTTGGGGAGGCTGCCTGTCCAAAATACCCAGCAACCTCAAAAATTTCCCCTGATGGAGGTCTTGCAATTTTACCACTCTCTGGGAGCCCAGCAGCCACCTCTGCCCTCACCTACCTCTGCTTCAATGTGGGTCCCATTACAGAACCTACTAGAGGCATCTCCCCTCCTGCGCTCTTCATGCAGGGAGGCAGCAAAACAAGGAGGTTTCAGCATGGAACAATTGTTTATATCCTTGTGCAAGGGAAATCTGGGATTATTTATGGAAATTCAGATGCTGCTAAATAAGAAATGCTCTTCTGAGAGGAAAATTTTTTTTGGTTTGGGAGGATGAGGGGATTTATTTTAATGCAGTTTAGGAAAGACAGCTGAATGTTTGCTCCGGAATACAGAGGAACTGCATTGAAATAAATCAAGTGTTCCTTGATGCATGTGTTTCATGCAGTATCTACTATCACTGGACAAGGCGGGCACCCCAACAAAATCTGAGAATAACAAGATCTCCATTTTAATTGCCAAAAAAAAAACCACCCAAAAAGTAATAAGGACTTTATTACCTGTCTGATTTGTGTCCTGTAGAGAAAAACTGCTCTCTTTCCTGCCATTGTTCTGCTAAGCATGGCAGAAGAAAGGGACATCCACAAAATAAGCAAAGATTCAAAACTGTACTGAAATGAAAAACTTCACATTTAAAACTTTAACAATAAAGTTCAGCAGAAGATGGAAAGCCCAGATAATTCCTTCTGCTAAGCCATACCAACTTGCCCTATTCACAATCGATATGACTCTTCTCCAAGTTTACTATATGAACACATATATCACAGCTCTGACTTTGTCTTCTTGCTCATGGTGGAGGTTTCAGACAAATGTCTTTTGTTGGATACCATATTGCACCTTGGTACAGTTAAAAAGGAATTGATATTTCAGTGATTTTAATGTAAATGCCCTGGTTTTTCATATGATACTCCAAAAATCTGTTCCCTGTGAAAAAAATTTCCTTGGAGAACATGCCATTGTCTCAGTTCAAATTTTACCTTTAACTGGTTTTGTTCCTTGTAAATACAATATAGTTGATCAGATCATCTCCTGCTGGAAAGAGTTCTCTCTTTTTTTCCCAGGATATAACAGTGCAATGGAGTGAGTTACCACTGCAGCAAACAACATACTCAGAGTAAACATTAGTAATGCAATAAGCTGGCTTGTGACACATATTAAAGAACATTTTGAATGACTCTCAAATCATAAGACTAATTTTTATCAAAAGAGTTTCTATTTGTATTATTTTTAAAATAAATTTCCCTGCATGACTTTAAACGTCTATCCATATGCCAGAAAGAACCCACAAAAAATAAATAATGAGGAATATGAAGAATAAAGAAATGCCTTTGTTGTTCTACAAATCATCTCTCTTGACTCTATAAAGTGATGAGATTTTCCCCTCATTTTGGATGTGATACATTTAGCATGGATGATAACATATCACAGAAGACTGACAGAGGGAGGGCCAGAGTGCATGTAGCCATGGGTTACGCACTGAGCACTGCAGTAAATAAACAAAGATAGTCATACACACTGTGGTGCACAGACTACCCTGAGCACTCTTGACTCAGCATCCTAGCACCAGGAGGCTGGATGGGGAGGCTGAGGTTGAAGACTTTCTCTGCTTCACCTTCCTACCATCTCTTTCAGTGGCTGCAGAAACACTTTCTGGCAACACTGCATCATTTCTGGAAGAAAATGCAGACAGAAGCACTGGCTTAAGGAACTAAAGTCAATACAGACAGAGAGTGTTAAGTGGCCCATACTCTGGAAAATTCAGTGGCCACACAGGTCTTCATCGTGGAGGATGAAGTTTCGGTCTGGAAAAGCTAGATCACAGCTGATCATAAAACTATTGTTTCAAGGTCATCTTTGCTCCTTTGAGAACAAAAAGTAGAGATTTCACTAAATAGTAGAGGTATTGCAAATTCATATATGCAGGACTTTTAAATCCTTTAATACGTAGGCAAGCAATAGGAAAAAGGTAGCAACTGGACACACTCTTCATCAGCACCTATCTTGGAGTATCCAGAAAGAAATACTCAAATAATTATTTTTGCATGTGTTTTTCAACCTCTCCTTTCATGGAAGTTTAATTTGTTTTATTTGTCCTATGATTTGAAATTCTACCCATTGCTTTCAACACTAAACAAATGCAGAACCATACTGTAAAGCAAGAATCCCTAACTCTTCCAGAAGCAAGAGTATGAGCATACGTCAAACCCAAAGGCAAGAAGCCACACTGAAACATATCTTCATCATACTTGTAAGGCAGTAATGCCTGGATCTGATCAGCCTGAAGCAAACAATCAGTTTTAGTGATTATAATTAGAAATATTTTATAAACAGAAAATATCAGGTAATCTTCAAACTAACTCCCTTCCCAACACAAACATTTAAGCAAAGCTAAGGATGTTTAAAAGGATACTACAGTGGGGAAAAATATATGGATCAACTTTGAAAAAAACTGCAGCTAATTCCCTCTGACACTCTCACGTGGGTTTTTTTTAGGAGACACACAGTGGCATCTTCTCTAAACATCTTTTTTGCTTTTAAAATATCTTCATTACAAAATCAGCACTTTATAGTGGAGTATGCATTGATTTTGTAGGTGTTTGTGATTTCAGGAATAGTCAACGAATGAAACCATCAGTCTAGGACTTGGGACACTCCAGTCTTAAAAATCATCTGTTCCGTCTTAGATTTCTAGAGTGACAAAAACACATCTAGGACTACTTTATAGTGTCTCCAGACTAAGCCTATTCACCTGAAGATCCCCTCCCTGCACCCTACAATGCTCATACACAAAGTTCCTGCACAGCAGTGTGTGGAAGGCACAGACTGAGCCATAGTGGAATGTTTGGATACCTCACACTAGCATCTCTGCTGATTGTCACCTTGTTTCAACACCACTTTTCCCATATGGCTGCAGCAGCCATCTCCAGAAGTCTGAGCCATGCAACCATTGTTTGTTCATTCATTCGTTCACCTTGTCATATGTGAGAGCAGATATACTAACAGATGCAAAGCACCAGACCTTATGGTCTGCATAAAGGGCTGTGTAAGGAAACAAGGAGATTTGGGAACGCAGATATTCTTTCAAATCATACTCCAAGAATATTACATCTTTTTTCCTGTGGTGGTTTTTTCCTGTGATTTTTTCCTCCAGCACTGTCAATCCAGCAGTTTTCTCTAAGTACAATGCCTTTTTCAGACCATCAAAACCCCAGCCAGTAGGGATGCTATACAGATCTCTCAACATGTCACATTAGCATCCTCCATCTAAGCCAGATATGCTTTTTCTCCTTTCTTTTTTTTTAAATAAATCATGATGATCATCACCCACCCCATTTAATCATGTACCACAATCATTGTGTCATCGACACTCATTTTGGCAGTGTGGGACATAACCCATAACAAGAGGCTGAATTACTCAGACTTCGTTGCAGCAAATACAGAAGAAACACAATAAGGAAGAATTCTGCCCAGCATCACCATCTGTAAAAGTTACAGGGCTGTTTTTAAAACAAAACATGAATTCAAGTGATTTCTCAGCTATATATTCTCAGCTATTGCTCAACTCTCAATGTTTCTGTAAAGTAGGTGTCATGTGAAGGTACAGTCCTTCTCTGATAGAGGTGATGGCTTTACAGGGTAGAAGATTGGAGAAATAGTATGTAACAGTATGTTGTTACGTATATCAAAATAAAAAACAACACACAAGAACAATTGCATAGACTCACCCATGCATCCTAAAAAGGCTGAAGCATCAATGCCTCTGATTTTAAACTTTGTCAGAACCCAAAATACACCAAAGTATTTCTCTATTTAAGTCTGCAGCTAGCAAATGTTAGGTAAGTAAGAAAACGCATCAAGCTAATCAAAATGCATTGGCATGCTTAATGAGGTGTTTTCAGGAATGCTTCAGGTTAAAGTGGGATAACAAAGTACAGCTTGGCCTCTACATATGCTCTGCCTCTTAAATTATGCATCTGAGGTCTTGGTGCAAGAGCTTGTCCTGAAACTCAAGGATGGTAGGAGATCTTGAAATACACGATGGTTGTAGGGAAATAAATAGCACCAGCTCTTACAGGCATATTGTTTTCTGTTAATACAAAGTGTCCTGGTTGCAGCAAATATTCGCCGATTGTTGTAAACATGTCTTCATCACTGAAAAAAAATCATCTTAAATTAAAATACAATAGGTATATTAAGAAATCTCTCTTAGTAGAAAGAAATTAGGAACATCAGATCCTGCCAGCTCTTACATATGTACTTCATTGTAAACTCATCAGTAATCCCAAATCAAGCACATGCAGAAGTGTTGAAAAGATTGGGGCCATCAGACAATTGTACTCCAAGTACTGACAATCCAGAATAATGAGTTAGCATTAGCTAAACTACTCAGAGTTGTAAGATGGACCGTAGAAGTGAGGCAACTCAAGCATCAGACCCCAGTTTAGGGCTGAATACTGACTCTTACAGCTAAAAAGTAAGATTACTGAATAGTGTCCTTGGTACTTTCCAAGCAAACATATAAGGGCATGCTTAACTTCAAGATTTTAGATAGTCTTGATTCCCTTAGAGCAAGTTGGAGACTTAATTTTTATAACAGACAAGTTTTTTAGTGAAAAAGGACTGTATATACAACTCCTTATGAGTGGTAGGATCTAGATTCAAAGGAACGGGTGAACAAAGTGCTAAGGGGAATGGTTTAGTGTTTAATAGGAATGGTTGGACTCGATGATATGGTGGGTCTCTTCCAACCTGGTTATTCTATGATTCTATGAATTGTTTTCCATCTCAGTACAAAGCATTATTACAAATTGTCATTTTTAATATAAACCATTTTAATAAGCAACAAGCAAAAAGGTATTGCCTTTAATAGCATGATACTGTCTAAAACACAGAACAATGAATAGTTCCCATCTCTGCAACCTATGGACTATATAAGAACATCTCTGCAAGCTATGGACTATATAAGAGCAGAGGCAAGTAAAAAACAATAACGCTTTGCGGTTGGATGTGGAAACAGCTAAAGTAATTGAATTTAGAATTAGGGATTATATTTAGAGTAAGACACCTAATGAAAAACTAATTGTATTAGTGGGAAGAATACTTGGATTTAAGATAACACGTCATCGATTTTTTGCTATAAACCTGTGAAATATGCCAGCCTGCAAATTGGAATCTCTAAATTGTTCTGAGCCTAAAAATAAGCATAAAATAAACCAAAAAGAAGGTATTTAAGAGGTTTTTACTTTTAAACTGAGCATGAGGCAATTGCATACTACTTTGGTATTCTAGAAGAGTTTCATTTATTGGTTCCTTTTCCTTAAGTCCACTTAAATATGCAAGTAGGGTAAAGTTTTTATTCAGTACAGTGCCATGGAAACGGTGACATGTGTATCTACTTAGGCCAAGATGACATTTTGTATTGTTACAGGATGAGAAAAACTAAACAGACACCCCTTAGATCTTTGTCCCTTACTGTGAGAGAAAAATCCCATAACTGCCATCAAAGCACAATGCAGACCTAAAAATAACAAGTTAGTAATCAAAACTATCCAAGACATTCATCTTCAAAATTATCACTGCATGCACAACTTCCCCACAGAGGCAGAGGATCAGGGGGCTGATTATGATGGAGGTCTAAGAACATGCGTTGTGTGAAAATTTGTTAAAGAAATGAGCAAGAGTAGATTACTCAGTCACAGAGACAGGGTCTTCTTTTGCTGCATAAGCACTTGTATGAGATAATTTCTGAGGGACCCCTACCTGTAGAATTAGAATCACATTAAAAAATGTTTGCGGCTTTGAATAACAAAAGGCAGGTTTGCTACTTGATAAGAACATGGTGTTGCTTAAATGAGTCTTAGTCCACAAAAGGTCAATCACACTGGAAACTCCGTTTCACTTGTCTGCCATGCTTTTTAATGCCTGAACAGGATGAGATTTTCAAGAACATTTATGACTCAGTTGCTCCCACTGTGACACTGGAAAATACAAAAATGTCTTGGTTCCTTACATATTAACAGTCTAGTTCCTATCAAGGAGAGGGGAATTTCAGATATCTTCACAATTGTGTCAGGAAATAAGAACAGGTAGATATCTAGGTATCACAACAGCAGACTAAATTAAATAATGCTTGACCACCTTCTAATTGACCAATAGCAAATTTTCCTCTCTTTTCAAACAGCACTGTCTCAGTATCATTTTTCTACAGAAATGATAACTGTGCACCCTCACTGAAGAACACAATGAGCAGGGAAATGCATCTTCAACTACAGGACAAGAGAGTATTTCCTAGACTAAAGAACTCATGATCCAAGTTTATAGAAGAACCAAAACAATAATAAATAAATGGAGTAGGATGGCAGAAGCATTCATAAAGCACAGTAAGACAGGCAGATGTTCAGTTCCCTATTACTTAGACCCTTCTAGACGATACCACTTACAGTATAACAACCAGGCTTAACTTTTGGGGCAGGTGTGCTCCTTGAATCCTTACATGTTAAACCAAGGCAGACTACAGGAAAACATCACAGGTCCCATAGGGCCCTCCTGAGAACCAGCCACTGGTGGACAGCAGGTCTCACAGGGGATACCAGTAGCATACAAATCAACAATGAAATGTACTCAAAAACAATGAGTGACAGAGGTGCACTTCAAGCAGCTCAAAACTTCTCCTTTCCTATGGTACCCACTTTTTAGGACCTTGTGAGTAAAATAATCCCCCCACAACCTCCAGCAGCCTATACATAACTCAGTTAATCTACAGTGAATTTAAGACGTCCTAGCCCATGGATACAGAGAACAGAGAGTATCTCTACCAAGCCCAGGCAAGCCCTTGCCAAACGTAACATAAGGCAAGGTTATGCAAAGTGCACGTCAGACTTTTCTCCCACTGTGGAGCCCTCCACACCAAATCACCAGTGTTGCACTGCAGTCTCACCTGATTGATTTAGGTAGTTTATGATACATCCCTCCAGAAGTGCCTGCACGATGTGCAGTCTGTTTTCAGCCTTATGGAAATAAAATGCCAACTCCATTGGAAAAGGGATTATGGTCTTTTTCACTAGGGAAAAAAAGAGCCTTAGTAACTCTTAATAGATAGATCACTATAAAGGGAGGGTGAAAGGAGATCAAAGGACTAATTTAATGAATATGTTGTGAGATGTTAAGAATAGAGCAGAACAAGAAGCAAACGACTCACAGAGGTGCTGACAGAGAGATAACCCAGAAAGTATGAAACAAATCTATAACAGGCTACAAGAGGAATGCACTATATCAGTGCATGGGTAAGAAAGAAGAAGGTGGAAAAGATCATTCTCCTACTAGGCAGCCTTATGAAATTGTTCTACCTTGACCTGGCAACCTGCTGTTGCCTCTGGTTGATTACTACAGCCAAAGCTCCTCTAGAATTTATAGGGAGGCTGTTGTAAACAAATGCTTTTCCACTAAAACCTATATAAACAAGCCATCTGCTAACACACTCACCCTTCCAACAATTGTACATTGTCAAATGATACGTGAGTTCAAAAAAGTTACTCGTATTCAGAAGCAAGCAGTTGCTTTTCCTATCCCCTTCCAACTTCATTTTGTGAATTAAATCAGTTTCACCTGCCCCAGGGCAGGTCAGATTTTACTCAAGCCCAGAGACTTTTGTTTGCACACAGGACAATGACCGTTCTCACAACAGGGAGAAAATACCTACAGCCACTGGAAATCTAACACAGCAAATGCAGCACTCCTTAAGCTACTAAATTGGAATAGTAATACATTCACATAGCTATTCTACAGTATTCATCGCTTCTGTTAATACATGTAGATATGGAACCACAGACTTTCAGACTGAAGCAATGTAAGTGATTATGCCTAGATGAGTCTTAAAATAAAGAAAAGTAATATAGTGGCATTCCATTAAATGTAAATCTAGTTGGGACAGAACAAAAATATATCAGAGAGAGAAACTTCATCTGAATCTCAAGGTCATACCTAGCGGCTGCTGTTTTTCCTTCTGCAATAACCCCATACCTGAAGAAGGAAAAAGATATTTTCCTAAGTGTTGACATTAAATCATGATCTAGTCAAAAGTCCCTGAATAAAAGGCAAATATTAGAGAATCCTTCCATCAACTGTATTGTTTAACACATCTGTCAGCAACCAAAGTATTGCTAGTCCCCAAACCCTGTTGGCAGCCTTGGGAGAACCTGTTGACTAGGGTTTTCTTCAGCTGTTGAAAAAGCCAAAACCAATGCCTTCATCTGTAAGCAAATCACATGTCGTGCAGATCAGTCAAAAGATGCCACACATTTATTATGCATGCTTCAGTATTGAAATGCGTTTTGTACTTGGCTCATATCGCGCTTTTCAAGATTATACTCTTTCTCTGAACTCCAACTTCTAAGCTAGAATTGATCCATATTTAACTAAACCACCTATGTTTCTTAAAATACCTATTTAACTCCAGGAATAGACATTTCAGCACAGTAATAAAGGGCTATGTTGAAAGCTGTTAATGTTTTCTAAGACAGCAGAGCCACAATGACTGAGAAAACAGTTGCAAATGGTACTTCAGGAAAGTATTGGATTCACCTTCTGTCCCTGAGACTGACATTTGCTCCAGACCTTATTCGAATACTCCCCAGGCAATTAATTCTAGTACTTCACTGTACTTTCTGTAAGAAAGGGGTTTTTTGATATCAAGACTGCACCTTTGTTGCTGCAGTTTTAAACTGTTTGTATCACACCCCTATCCACTGGAGAACTGGAGGAAAAGGTATTTCTTTCTCTTTTGCAGTAGTCACTTAAATACTTCAAAACTGTAATCCTACCTCCTCTCAGTCTCCATTTTTTTAAGCTAAGTAACCCCAGTGTTTGAACGTCTTTTGTAGTTCCTGTATTATAGTAACTTTTTTAATACTGTCATTTTTTTCCTTTTTTTCTGAACCCCTGTCATTTTTGCTTAGGTGAAATGTCCAAAGCCAGACACAGCACTCTAGCTGAATCCTAACCATCTGGGAACAGAGCAGGAACTTTCTTCACACTTCTTGCAGGCAAAAACTAGTTTATAAATCAAAGTACAAAGTCCACCTTTTTTGAAAAAAAACATAGCAATCACAATGTTCTATTCAAATTGTCACACAAAACAACCCTTACACAGTTTTCTGCAAGACCTGCTATCAAACCAGTTGTTCTTGTCCTGTTTCTGTAGCTGTTGCTTAACTAAACTACCACAGATTTCTAATAGCTACTACTACTATACTACTGAATTTGAAGCTAATTAATTCAATCCCACTTCCTCAGGCCATTTCTCTAAGCCTGTTCTCCAAGCATCCTCTTGGTTAACCCAATCACTCCTTCACATTTCTATCTCCAATCAGAAACAAAGTTCTACAGGTTTATATATTCAGAATAATGGCAGAAGCTTCGCAGGTACAAATCACAGTTATTACAGTTTTTACTACAATAAGGAAAAATAATAAGACCAAAAAAAATGAAGAAAAATGAATGAGAAGGAAGATAAGAAACATACGGGTAGCCAGTCTTTTTCACAGACCCACACTCCTTGCAAACCTCTGGTGACATGGAACATGGTATGCTAGTTTAAGAAAAATAATATTAAATGCTCGAGAATAAGTGCCATAGGCACAGACAACAGAGATGGAAATTCTATACCTCTCCAGGAAGAATAAGAAAAGAAAAATCCCATCTCTGGATTGCAAAGAGGAAAAATGCTTTTTTCTAAATGTCTTGCATATTCCAACCATGAAGCAATAGAAATCAGACAGTTGTCAACATGACCACTCAAGCATGGAGGAATAACCTGGCAGATGATAAAGACAAAGACATGAACAATTTTATTTATTCTTGAGACAACTGTTCCACTGAATATCTATGAAGAGTTAAGTTATCAAGATTAATGTTCTGGACAATGTCAAATATAAACAAAGAAACTTAAGATCTGAAAGCCATCAGAGGATCTTTTTTTTTGTCATAGGTCAGCCACTATCTGAAAATGCTTGTGTTACTATCAGCTTGTGGTACTGTCAGAAAACCTTGAGACTCTTACTGGGCAAAAGCCTGCAATCCCATGACTCTGAATAGGGCCTTTCTCAAACATGATCATTTGACAGGAGGTATCTGAGCAGTATAGGGAATGCCTGAAGCAAAAAGCAAAACTCAGGCATGACCAGTAGTTTTAAACTAGTTATATCATGGGCAGAAAGATGGGCAATGCATGATTGCATCTTTTGAGTCCTCATTGAGTCCACTATGCAAGGTCCACTAGAAACTTTTCTCATCACTGGAGATTTCAAGACACCTTTACCTGTCAATGCTAACATTTCTCTCTCCTCCATCTGTCCAAACTTCCAGAAATGTAAAAGCTTCCTGATTATTACTGACTTTTCAAGTTTGGTTGAAACTTGCCAGTGGGTTCAAGGGAGTGGGAATGTTAAAGGAACATACAAGAGGATTGCCAAGCTATGCAGATAACAATTGCTTGGGTTTGGTGAGCGCTTTCCGAGCTGCATTGGTATCAGCAAGAAGTTTGATGAAGGATGCTATCTCCCAGGCTCTGTAACCAATGACTTCCTACTCAGTATTTGTTTTCTTTATCATATGAGATTTGCACAGAATTGGATGGTTGTTAGCCTTTAATTTAATAAATATATGTGAATATATTGGTTATTATAGGAATATTTGATGATGTGAGGATCTCCAAGTCCCTTCCTAAGACCAGAATGAACTTGCTTATTCCTGGCTCCCTGACCAGGGCATTATTCTGCTTCATGCTTCTATGATTTGCCATCTAATTTAAAATAAGACACAGTCTCCTTTTTGGCAAACACCAGGCAGAAAACCTTGTCTATAACTAAAAGCAGAAAATTATTTGCACAATTGAAGGCCTTTGAACTCCAAAATTTCATCTATGGTTTTAGCGCACACTCTGAAGGATAAAAATAAATAAAAGACATGGAAGAAAGTGGGGAAATAAGAGTATAAGTAAGATGGGTTTACCAAAGTTTGAACTTTTCAGAATAATAAATTTTCAAATTAAAGAAATGAACCATTTCTCATATATCTGGACTTCATTAAAGTTCTTGCTATGGTGTCATATGGGAAAAGCTATGCTGTACAAAATGGGAATTGAATTCAACAATTGTAAGATGGTAAGAAGCTGGTTACAGGGAAGGATGTGCTGACAGCAAAACAATTGGTCCTGAGGGGGACGTTGTTTTGGAGTTCTTCAATAAATTATGTATTTTTGTTCATGTCTCTGGCTTAAAAAGCAATATCAGAAGGATGGTACTATTAATGAAGAGGACAGCCAGAACGTCAAAGAGTGAGGTACCTAAAATTGTGTGTTGTACACCACCTTTGATGCTTACATTTCAGAAGAAAATGTGTGGTTTGGCACACCACTAGAAGCTGAAGATACATGTAACGTAGGTCTACTGGATATCTACCACTACTACTGAAGATGCTGTCACTTATTGGTGGCAGGGGACAGAGGGAGGGCAGTTCCTAGTTTCTCTGTCTGGACATTGAGAAGAACCAGATGACCTTGAGGAATGAAGCTCTGGAAGGCGGTTAGGATCCAGCAGTGCCAAGCAAAGGCCAGATGGCAAGAAGTCCCTAAGATTTTATGTCACGGGTTGGCATTTCACTAGTTTGACAAGGAGCAGAAAAAAAAAAAAATAGTCAATCAGCAACAGGAGGAGCAAGAACCACGCCTATGGCATCTCTGTGAAAGAAAATTGTGCTCCTGATATGTATGGAGGTGAATTTTTTCCCTGTCCAGCAGCAATACATATTTCATTATAGCAGTCAAGATCACCTTTTCCATGACTTTGCCTGACCTCAGTGCCAGGGAAAGTCATGGAACAGGTGATCTTGAGTGCTATCATGAAGCACATGCAAGAGAACCGGGTGATCAGACCAGTCAACACGGCTTACAAAAGGCAGGTCTTGCCAAACTAAACTGATCACCTTCTATGACAAAGTGACTCGGCTGCTGGACAAGGGAAAGGCTGTGGATGTGGTCTTCCTGGACTTCAGTAAAGCATTTGACACAGTTTCTC
>WAAB01018201.1:66307-114622 GCA_013389865.1 Piaya cayana
CATTAGGAGGAAGTTTTTCACAGGAAGGGTCATTGGGCACTGGAACAGTCTGCCCAGGGAGGTGGTTGATTCACATTCCCTGGAGGTGTTTAAGGCACGGGTGGACAATGTCCTGAGGGGCATGATTTAGTGTTTGATAGGAATGGTTGGACTCAATGATCTGGTGGGTCTCTTCCAACCTAGTGATTCTATGATTATACAACACATCTGTGAAACCTCCTCTATAATATCATACAGTCCCAAGCATGCATGAAAATACACACTGGAAAAAGTGTGGATTGCTAGGCTGGATAGGGCTAAAACAATGTAACTTATATACCCTACAATAAGGAGGTTGAAAGCAGATGTAAATGTCAAATGTAAAAAACAACAGGGTACATCAAATACAGATACTGATAGAAGCTATTTAAACTTCAAGCAAGATCAGTATAAGAGCAAAATGTATCAAATAATAATGAATGCTGTAGATTAAAAGTATTTTTCTCAAAAATAGAGAAACAGTGTTCCTACCCTAACCTCAGAACTATGATAATTCATTGCAAGATGCACTCAGTGACTCAGAAAGTCCATCGTCATCCAGTACTTTTGTATTCTTCCTAGTAAACAGGCATCCTAGCCTCCTACATGCTGAGAAAAAGATAGGTACACCCAGTAAGTTATAAAATTGGCAAATTAAATTGTGTAAGCTGCCAAACTGAGGTATACCTCAGGCTAAATTAAGAAAAAAAAAATTCTGTCCACATTATGTGGTATATTATGTGTAAGGGAGATATGTAATCTCTACAATCGGTTTTCTGTGTTACTTGCCAGAATTTTTTCTTGACTTAAGACTTTCAGCTTCAGATCTTCAATCACTGATCTTTCAAAGCGACCAGTTTTAGTCAGAATTAGATGCATACTAGATCAGCAACCTGAATTCATTTAAAAAAAAAAACCAGCAGACTCTTATTCAACATGATCGAGACTCTCTCTGTGAAGCCCCCGTGCTAGGCTGTGCTAGGAGGAATTTTCTACTTTTTAACTTCAGTTTTAATAAATAAATTTAAAATACATTTCTATAGTGTCCACATGGTAATAAGTAACAATTTGAGAAAAAGAAAAATCATGAGGCAATGGAATTCCACAGCACTTTAGATGAAGCCACATAAGTTCATGCTGTATTCTGAACTAAAATCCGTGTTAAAGGACAATTGTATCCAGAAGTTGAAATGTGGAAAAAGTTAAGTGTTTTGTAACAGGGGATTATTCCCGGAAACAATCACCCTGCTTTGGTGCCCTAGTCATTTAAACAACTTCACTTCTTTTCAAGCAGTCTCTATTTGTTTATTTATAGATCTTTCATCTACTAATATTCTTTTCCATCAACCCAAAAGACATCTTCCCTATAGAGTCAGAAGGGCATACAATGCAAGAATGGGACATATTGAAGATGGTAAAGTATATGTTTTCCAAGAATAAAAGTTCGTTTCTTGCAAACGGTTTCCTATCCAACAAAGGCCAGAAAGAATTACTCATGAACTCCTTAGGAGTCCCCACTCCTACAAATAAACACACGAGTTGGAAAAGAATGCATATACAAAGGTTCATTTGAGAACTTGGAAAGTGCTGTCATGTTATGTGAATGCTCTGGCATCCAACAAGAGATGACAACTAGTGTAGGGCAATGTACCTAACTGCTTTTGTAGTGTTTATGGTGCACATGGCACCAAACTTCATTGCTTACACAGCATTTGTGACAGCAAAGTCTGCAGAAGGGAAAACAGCTTACTACCACAGAGTCAAAAATTGTAAATGCCTGTGGGAAATTCCGGTATTGCTAGAGAGGAACTAACTATTGCAGCCTTTCAGCACTTAAAAGGGTTTAAAAGAAAAATGGAGGAGTTTTTACCAAGGCCTGTAAAGATAATACAAAGGATGATGGTTTTAAACTGAAAAAGGGTAGTTTTACATTAGATGTCAGGAAGAAATTCTTTATTGTGAGGGTGGTGAGATTTTGGAACAGGTTACCCAGAGAAGCTGCACATGCACTATCCCTGGAATTGTTCAAAAATTGGTTGGATGTTGCATTTGAGTAGCCTGGTCTAGCAGAAGATATTCCTGTTTGCAGCAGGGGAGTTGGAATAGGTGTTCTATAAAGGTCCTTTCTAACTCAAACTATTCTATGATTTTTTGATTCTATAAGCATTCAAATGAAACATTCAAGTTTCAAAACTAAGAAGCTGCATACCTTTCCACAGACTGTATCAGAAAACTGCATTTCTGTTACTAAAGTAAAGGATGATCAACGACTCTAAAAGCCTATGAAGACTAATACAGAAAGTGAACCTGACTGTAACTCAATTTTATGTCTTTGTCTTTTATAGTCAAGGTTTTTTCACAGTTTTCTAAGTTTAAATGGAAAACAAATCATCAGAATCTGGTTACTAATTTAATGGATATTTCATTCTTATTTATCTTTCCTATAGAATAAAGAGTTCTAGTTTTGCCATATAAAAGGATATCAACATTATTCCAGCAAAACACCCCATCAGCAAATATGAAAATCTCGTACTCTCCACAGAGAGTTAATGCAATCTATTAACCGTATAAATAGGGAGGGAGGTGGGAACAATTCTCTAGAAAGAATTGATCTCCAAGATCTCTGCCAAGAAGCCCTGAGAAAAGAGAAAATTTACCTTTACATTTTCCTATGGGTGCTTCCATTGCAAAGTAAAACCCAGTGCTTGCAGAAGTGCATGTTTGAACTCAATACAGATCAGTCACCTTCAGTCAGATCAGGGAGTAAAATCTACTGGCTTACAGACCTTTACAGAGATCCAAATTCAGCCAGACTTATGCTCAAATATGTATTTCAGATTCCCCTTACTGTACTGGGTTTCAGATTCATTTTGCCAACTAAGGCCTAAACAAAGGACTCCAGGGTCAAAACACTGACACCTTTAATCCTCTTTGAGCCTCTGACCCATGGCATGATTTTGGGCCCAACTTTTAACTTTCTTACACCTCAGTCAGTTCAGCTGGAAAACTAGGTAGGAAAACAGTTTCACAGAAAAACCAGATGCTCCATCTAAGCCAAATTCTGCTGAAAAATAAGAGAACATAAACTTTCCTTAGAGCAATAACTGCAGTCAATAAAATGTGCTAGGAGTAAATACAGTCTCCCACAGAATATAAATCATAGATTATGGTTTGTTAAAAAACAGAAACAACACAAACAGGACATATACAAAAATATTAGGTTCCATAGAACAAAGGCAGCACTTAGGTATGGATTCTGCAAATGTGCATACTTACCTATATGCCTTTACCCATATAAGGCATTTTGAATTCAGTGGGATTAGTTATATACATCAACAAAAAAAAGGGGGGGTTGATATGTATATTTCTGTAAGTGTGAAAGCCAGGTGTTTTCTATGCACTGTAAATTTAGTATCAGATTTGTTCTATCTTTCCTAGCTGATAGATTCACCAAGCAACAGCAGGAAAATAAATTGCATCATACCTATCTGTACTGTTCAGAGTGCAAGCTGATATATCAAATACTATACATATCATTCTTTCTCACTGCTTTAAACCACTCAGCTTACTTTTTTTTTCTGCTTATAACATTTCCACATGGGCTTGTGCATCCTTGGCACAGAGACCATTTTCACACTTATCAAGGAAGTCTCTGAGGTATCAAATACACAGAGTCTTCTTAGTGTAGTCTATATTTTACCCAGGTCCACAGAAAAAGCAAAGCCAAATATAGATTATGTTTTAAGGGAGTCCTTAAGTCGGCAAATCAATGCAAGATGCTCCTTTTTAGTTATCACTGGGTATGGAAGTGATGAAACAAAAAAACAGTAACCATTTTTAATTCTGTAAAGTTTTTCCTGTTTCTTCAGGAAGTCTCTGCAGGAAACAATCCAGGAAACATTAGATATTGCAAGTTTGTTCTGCAAGACTTAAGACTCCCCTGAAGTCTTCTTACATTTCTTAGCTAGCATTTCAGCACTATCCTTATTACCAGTCTCTAGTTCCCTTAAAGTCTAATGATTATTTACATGCTATAAAAGAAATATTCTTTAAAAAATTAAAAAAACAAAGTCTTCGTGGGATGTATTCACAAGTAACAGGACTCCAATCTTCAGCTCTTTAGGTCTTAGTTCCAGCAAGGCTGCTGAATAACCAACACAACCAAAACAGTAGTATTCACAGTATTTTCCACCCACTCCCTATCTAAAAGCAATGGTGAATCAAGCTTAAAAACAGGAAAAGTGTTATTTGCTTTACACACATAGAAATTCACCAGCTTCCTTTGCATAAAAATGTGATTTCCTTTTTGTCATCAGTACTTGAAAGGAAAGTCACTAAATTTTAATGCTGTGGGACATCCTGTGCAGAGCTGTACTTGTGAATTGGTGAAAATTATTCTGAGTAATACAATTAGTGGGACACAGAAATAAGGGCAATATGATGGAAAGAACTCAGAGTTTTGTAGAGGGAAGTCACGTCACTATGCTGGTAGCTCCTGGAAGAATTCAACAAGTGTGTGGAACAGGGCAGATCAAATGGATCTGGTTATTTTGGACTTCCAAAAAGTGTCTCATCAGAGGCTAAAAAAAAAAGTTATCTAAACTGGATAACCAAGGTAAAAAAAGACATACTTCCATGGAGAAGTAACTGAAAGGAATGCGGGAAGCTGTGACAGGTGCAACCACTCTGACTAAAAGATTAGAGCCTGACAAACACCTGGAAAAGATCAGGGCCTGGCAAATACTGGTCTTGCCAAAGACACAAAAGACTGGAGTTTTCCAGCTGTTGAAACCTCAGTTCCTCTTCCCCAACACTCCTCAAGCAGGGGAGGAGGTAGAGTACTGTTTCCAGGCTCACAGTCCTAGAAGTTGTGGATCCTTGGCCAATTAGAATGACTGGAGATGAGATTCAACATAAATAGAGTCCCACTGGAGACCCTCCCTGAGCCAGTTTCTCCTGAGAGTTGTGGGCCTCCAATGAATACACTCCCCTCGGATCAGGACACCATCCAAAGTAACTTGCTTGGGACTGGGTGCCTTTACCCATGCTTTTGCTGAGTGATTCTTTCTTTTGGATATACCCTTGAGTGAGCCTTCACCCATTAGGGCAAGCAATTTTATCTTCTGTACCCTTGACAGAGAATTTTCCTTTTGTGAGGGAGTGATTGTACATGTTTTGTGTCATCCTTCTAAAGGGTTGTTTGCAAAACTTAGGAATTATTGAAGCTCTTGTGTAGTAATATTCTCAACTGACATCAAACTTGTCATTCACTCCATCTGTTGGGTTGCTAAGTAAATTTTCATTGGAATGAATCTTCATTTTGGTTTACTGATTGTCTGTTTGATGGGTGTCACCATGACAGACGCACAAGGTAGGAATAAACTACCAGTTTCTCAGTGTCCTTCCAGAGGCTCTGTCTATATTGCTCAGCATATCCACCAACATATTTATGCCCCTGTAAAAGAAATGGTACTACCACAGTTCCAAAAATATTCAGAGCAAAGGTGAGACTGATAGAAAGGAGCTGCACAAGAGTTTCATAAAACTGGCTAAGTGACAGAATATCAAATGAAATTCAGCTTAAACAAATGTACACAGGCAAAACAAATCCTGACTACATAGGGACAACATTTTAGGGTCACTCTAGATAATTCTATTCACCTGACTGCCCTGTAGCCATCAAAAAATGCAAACTGAATAAATGCTAAAAACTGTTAAGTGAGGAGCAAACATCAAGGTAAAATATATTGTTATATGATTGTATGAGTCTCTGTGCAGCTACATGTTGAATACCAAATACAGTTTTATCTTATCATCACAAAATGGACATAATAAAGCTAGAAAAAAGCCCACAAAAAGCCAACAAGTATGACAAAAAGCATGAAGCAACATCTGTACAAAAATTATTTAAAAGTACTATGACTGTTTGTCTCAGAAAAGAGACAAATGATGAAATTTCAAGTGGCAAGAAGGATGTGAGCAGAGATTTTGCTATTCCAATAACTGGAAATAAAGGCATGAAAAGAAGTTGTCAGGTGGTAGTTTTGAAGTAGAGGAAAAAAAGTTATCCTTTAAAGTATATGCTTAAATGGGGCAATCTAAGTCAGATAGTATTGTGGGTTTCAAAGTTGACATTGTTCAAAGATGTTATTAGATCAAGTCATGGAAGGAAAAATCTTTCACATGCCATCAGTGTAGAGACACTAATCACTGACTCAGAAAACCCCTGAACTACGTTTCACTGAAGCTTGAACAGCATCCCTGGGAAGTATCATTACAAGTCATCCGGTGGGTTGCACTTAGCACTGAAGTCAGACTGTTTAGTTATGTCAACAGGAGGAACAACAGTATGCTCCCGCAAGGCAATTTAGGACCCTGCTCTGTAACTAGACAAGGTTGAATTTGAAATGCCAACATCTTAATCAAGGGGAACAGCAAGGGATTTTTGCTGCCTTTGATAGAACACTGCTCTCCCATCTATGACTATGTTTTTTTTGTTCTGTGTATATCATCTCCACAGACTTTTTTTCCAAAGGACTGTGCTGACAGGAACAAAAATGCGTTCATTTTGCTGACACTTCCCAAGGGAAAGCATGCCCTAAACAAAAACAATTTCAGCAGCTTTCTGTGTGAGCAGGCGATAAGATGGCTCCCAGGAGAATGTGTACGAGAGTCCCCTCAGTAGCTGTCTTTGCTCCTACAGAGCACAACTTGTTGGAATTGTGCACACAGCCCCAAGAATTGTTTTTACTCCACCCACACAGTGCCAGGAGTTTTTTCAGATTTCACACGTGCTGTTTCTAGGACAACCATTGATCTCAGATTTCAAACATTGCCAGAGCTACATATCCTCTTGCTAGTCTCTCTTCCTTTTGAAAAAAAAAGACAAGCCCATTTTGCCATAAGGAGACTCCATGCTACACACACCACTGGGGCTCTAACAAACCTTTTTACTCAGTGCCTGAGGATTCCTTTTGGTCTTGTATCTTATACACTGGGGAGCTATAAGACACCACCAATCTGATGTGCCTTGAGGTAAGTGAATCCTCAATTCGTCTTAACCTCAAAAAAACCCTCAGGATATCTAGGTTTTATGGGGTGGTCCTTCCAGTACAAGGAAATATATACTGTCATTAAACCTCTTTCTGCTCCTTCCCACACCGTTACTGTTTGGGAAAGCTAAAAAGGCTACAAAGAATAGCCATCAAGGGAAACTCTAAATTCATTGCATATGTACTTGAAAGACAAAAGACAGAGACCCAGCAAGGTTTCCAGGGGCTCCAGAGGAGAGAAAGGAAGCAAGCAGGACAAAGACACACAATAATACTACATTCAGAGATGTCCATACATACTCCACTGCCTCTCCAGATGGGGAGCCTACAGCCCAGGAATGATATTTCCAGGAAGTGCAAGCCATGGTGACCTGGTGCTTCAACTTCTTGCTGGGCATCCCCACAGCTCCTGCTCCCCACTGAGAACAGGGCAGGATTGGCCATTAGAGCCTGGAAAATGGGGGCAAAAACGGGGGGGGGGGGGGAGAGGTTATAAGACCAGCAAACAGGGATACCTATAGCTCACCTAGACCTAAAAGTCAGCATCCTCAAAAGATCCTCCTCAACCGCATAATTAAGGCCACAAACTAAAAAAGTCCTGCTCATGCAAAAATACCTTGCTGATTCCCACCCTAAACGCTCTGGAGAGAGGAGACAAAAAGCAGCCTTCTTCGTCATTCCCTTTTGAACTAGCTACATTATTTCTGGGCTGTACATTAAAACAGATGTCTCATTGATTTCCCAGTCACAAAGAATTCATTCTTTTCGTGTCTTATGACAGATGTTCCTTCAGATGAACAGCTTCAACTTCAAACAGGACCTTTACCTCATGGAATAACTTTTTTCTGAAATGATTTAATAATATCTATTAGCAAACCAAAGCCAGCCTCATTGTGTTTCTTGAGCAAAGGGTGAGGAGAAATGGCCTCTTTACAAAACTGTGCTAAACTTCATTGTCATTTGGCAATTTTGTCTCATATAGCCCTGATCACGATAGAACATGACAGGTGCCTGATTAAGGAGTATTTCCTTCTCTTTTTTAACCCAATCTCATTATCAGCCCTGAAAGAGTAAGCCCCAGACACATCTATATTTCATTTCAATCACCTCTCCTTCATTAACAAGGCAAAAATTAGTGTACTACTTTAGTAGGGTTCTGCTGCTTTCACAGTCCCTGAAAAACCTTTACAGGAAAGGAGCAGGGGGAAGGGGTAGGAAATACAGAAGTACATAAAGTATGTTTTGTGCTTTGTAAGTAAAATGCCTCATGCTGAGGTAAACGAAAACTAGGGGAGTAATTTTTTTATTTAATGAAGTGCAAGAAGGGCATTATTTTATATGCCATTCAGGTTTTAAGCTTAGAGAGGGACATGAGGCTAGAAAGACTACTGTTCTAGGTTATTGTGGCAAGGTTTTGGTTGCCAAGGGCTTCAGAAGTGGCTTTGGTGAGAAGCTGCTGGAAGGTTCCCCTGTGTCCAACAGAGCCAATGCCAGCTGGCTCCAAATGAATCCATTGCTGGCCAAGACAGAGCCCATCAGACACTCTGGAGTCACCTCTGGGATAATGTATTTAAGAAGGGGAAACAATACTGTGCAACTACAGCCAAAGAGAGGAGAGCAAATGTGTGAGAGACACAACTCTGCAGACACCAGCATCAGTGAAGAAGAAGGGAAAGGAGGGGTTCCAAGCACTGGAACAGAGATTCCCTTCAGCTCGTGATGAGAGCCATGGTGAGGCAGGCTGTCTCCCTGCAGCCCATGGAGGACCCCACATCAGAGCAGTTGGATGCTCCTGAAAGAGGCTGTGACCCTGTGGGAAGCCTGCACTGGAGCAGGCTCCTGACAGGATCTGTGACGCTGTGGAGAGAGGAGCCCATGATGGAGCAGGCTGGCTGATAGGACTCATGACCCCTTGTGGGACTCGTGCTAGAACAATCTATTCCTGAAGGACTGCACCTTGTGGAAGGGACCCACGCTGGAGCAGTTTGTAAAGAACTGCAGTCTGTCAGAAGGACACATGTTGGAGAAGTTAATGGAGAACTGTTTCCCATGGGAGTGACCCCTCACTGGAGCAGGAGGAAGAGTGTGAGGAGCCCTCCCATCAAGAAGGAAAGTGTGGCAGAAACAATGTGTGATGAACTGACCACAACTTCTGTTCCTCATCCCCCTGCACTGCTTGGGGAGAGGAGGTAGAGAAAGTTATGAGTGAGATTATAACCAAGAAGAGGGGATGGGTGAGAGGAAGTTGGTTTTAATATCTGGGTTTATTTCTCTTTGATCTACTCTGATTTGATTGTTAATAAATTAAACTGATTTCCCAAACTCAAGTCTGTTTCGTCCACGATGCAAATTAGTGAATTACCTTTCCCTGTCCTTATCTCAACCCATGAGACTTTCATTACATTCTCTCTTTCCTGTCCAGTTGAGGAGGGAAGTGATAGAGTGGCTTTGGTGGGCACCTGTCAACCCATCACAGTTGCCTTCATCTTTTCCTTTTAATTCTTTGCCACACAAACCCCTCATCCTCCTTAAACTCACTATAAAGGGGGAATAAACCTCTCCTATGAGCTACTTAGTTAAACAGTCTGAGGCAGGGGAGAAAAGCTTAATTACAATTTAAACATGGTTCTTGATACAGCCAGAAGAATTTGTAATACCATTCTCTCCAGCAGAACCTTTTTTCTCAAGAGGTTACATCAAAAGAAAAGAGCAGCTGATACATCTTACTATGAATATGGTGTGAATAGCTACATGCATCAATGAACTTCACAGGCTACTTCTATCTGATCAGAGCCCACCTGAGTATCTCTTTTTTCTGTATATGTTTGCAGTGGCTGCTGTTTTCCTGTTAAACTGTACTTCAATAGGTCTCATACAGGGGGCCAAAAATACACTCACAAAATCACTTTACTAAATCAGCATCAACACCTTTTTTATTAACACCTTTTTCCGTAAAAATTTAATTTAGGGGAAGATGCAGGTTTATGATTTAGGATAAGCGCAAATATGAGAATTTGAAATGCCAAAACTTAGTCTCCACAAGGCTTTCTTGCATGTATTGCTCATCTTCATCACAGATCATTATATCTAATGACATGCCTGCTTCTTTTTTTTTTCAGATAGTACAATATAATATGAGATGAAGAGTGGTCTTGGGGATTGGAAATTCATATTATGAACTCTGGATATTCTGTTTGTCTGTGCCATTGTGTATGCATACTGATGAACATTCTGTTGACATACCTGTGTATACAGAGCAGCAAAATAAGAAAATTTTCAAACAGAATAAAAGCATAATTCAAAGGTCAGAACTGCAAGTTTCTCTGCCCTGGAAATCTGAAACAGCACAACTTATTCAAAAATTTCTGTAACTGAAAAAAAATTAGCCATTATCTCAAGCATTTCTAAAAATTTACCCTTTGTCACAAAAATTCTGTTCAAGCAGAAAATGTTCTTAAAAGAAAATGTCAGTCACATAGAAAAAGAGAAATTTTATTCTGTGACTCATCCTTTAGGAGCAAGGGCAGCAGGTATCTCCTTCTGTTTTGCTCTGTTTTAAAGGCCCCATGGTTTCTAGCAGAGTAACATAGCCCTTTGCTTGATTTTTATATGTACGAGTATGGCACTCCAATTCACACGTGGATGTAGCTGCAGGATACTTGCAGCCATACACCATGACAACAGGGTTATATGCACGTTTGGTGGGTAACATCCGCCTGTGGCCACAACTGCTTATGTGCAGGGGCACGCATGCAGATATCAGTAGCCTTGGTGCTCCAGCAACACTGGCTGTATTATCCCTCAATCCACTCTAGCAAACTAGCTATTTTAGGCACTGCAGGAGCATGCACACCAAAACAAACATGTGGGGTGACATCCTCTCCACATGAAAAGACCAGTCTGTAATCTCTGTGGGTGTCAATTTAGCATAATCCGCACAGAAAGGTTTAGCTTGTTTTAAAATACACAGATGTTGTATTTAAGAAGGGTCTATTCATTTCAGGCCCAAAATCCACAAACATGCCTTGAGTAATAAAGCAAAATAGTACATTTTGCTGATGTGTTGTGGTTTAGGATTTCTGAGGAGATGAAGTATGGAGCTTAGTTGTTGTTTTCATTTTTTGAGGGGCTTTTATTATTATTAAGTTTTAATTTAGTTTGGCTCAATCTTTATTTTGTAGGTATGTAAATACGGGCAATCCAGAGCCAATAACTAGAGCAATAATTCTGGTCAAAATGAAACACAGAGCTTTTGGCTATAAACTGAAGACAAAAATCAAAGTATTTAAATTAAATCTGACATGGCAACTCATTAAATTCAAGACTGTCCATGATATTTTATTAAACATCATTTAAGTGCATCTTTAAATAAGATGAATGCAAGTTCAGGAAATGAAACAGTCATTGCTTAAATATTTAAAATGCTCAAGACAAAGGAAACACACTGCTGTTGAATGAATTGAGAGGAATAGCCCCAGCCACTCCATGGTCTTATCTTCAAGAGCTGTCCATATCAGTATCTCCATAGGCATTTATCTCCTTTCTAGAATGCACTCTAAAACCAGTCTTAAGATTAGATGACTGAACTGAGCACAGTATTTCCAATGACACCACATCTCTGTGAAGACATGAGATCATTTAATTGCTTGACATCCTGTCTCTTACATGTTCAATGAATAATTTTGATTTTGAGTTCTTTTTTCACATGTTGAACACAAAGTTTCACAATGACACCCAAGTACTGATTTTCAGGATATAAAAATTTCCACACTGGGTAAGAGTCAAAGTCTCAGTCTGGAGCCCTGTTTCCAATAATGTCTAGGTAATTCAGTGGAAAACATACAAGACCTGCAGCAAGTAACTGGAATTTTCTTTCTCGTCTCATCCCTTATTGTTGCTTTTTGGCATTAGTTTAAAATCTTTTTCTGTCATGATGGGGTTAATTTAGAATCCCAAATGTTTCTTCCAAAAGCATTTCTTGACTCTTATGTCAGTGACTCTTAATGTTCTCCCCAGTCACACTCATTGAAAGAATTTTGTGCTTTTACATGACTTTTTTTCATCTCTTTTTGCATATCATTATCAAATAAAGTAACTTCTAATCCAGGATATGATTTCAGGTCCTTCTTTGTAAATATTTTTTTGTAATAGTCTTGGAGTTTGACTAGCTGGTAGGGGTGTTGACATTCCTGTTTTCTCAAAATGCTTTGTTTCATGCACCATGACTGTCTAAAACTTTGTGATGGCTTTTTACAAAGACAAGCAATTAAACTAAATGTATCGATTGACTTTCCTGTATCTTTTATTTTATTATGAATGAATTTAAGTTCATTAATAAATTGCAAAAGCTGTGCCAGTTACAATCAAGTATATAATTTTAGTAAAATTTTTTTCTTTCACTTTCTTTCACTTTCAGTGTTCTTAAGCAAGAAGAATCACTTGATGTAGACATTGCTGCTCTATAATAACTTAAATTGCCTTTTGTCATTTTAAAAGATATAGATCCACACAGTGGATAAACTAAACCAGGTAAATTAAAGCAATAAGAATTTTAAAGTAATACTGTCCTTAGAAACTTAGCTACTACCCTAAGCATATAATGTTAAGAAAATGCTCTGTTCTTCCTGAATATATGTAAATAATTAGGATGTAGATGAAGGTATAACGAAGTTTTTTCAAAACTAAGTAGTCCCATTCCTGGCATTTTTAGAGCTAGCATAATGTATGTTGATCTGCATTACAAACAGTCCTACCATTCATCTCACTGCTAAGACATATATACATTGTGTGGCAATTTAAAACAGATTTTCCCAAGCCACCAAATCAAGTCCTCAATCCCCAGAGGATTAAAAGTGGATAAAAATAGGGAAACTTAAGTAGCTGCCAAAATACATCTGAGTGTGGCCATTCTCCTTAACCTCTCCTGCTTTAAACAGGCTGGGTTGTTGTACCATACATCTCAGGCCATGGCCACACTTTCCTATTGTCAGAGCTCTGCAAGCTGTCTGTGGTGGGTGTGCAATCTGCTTCTCAGAGGATTTAAGATTGCTACAGAGATTATTTTATCAAAGTTATCACAGGGAGCATGTTAAAATCACAAAGTTTCTCAGAAATGTGTTAAAAGAATAAGTAGGTTGAGGGAGAAAAGTTCTTAAGAAAGCTTACCAATTGAAAGAAAAAACAATTCACAAAATGCCTGTATTAGAACTACAGAACTTTTGCTCTGCCAAATTCAAAAGATCAGTTTCCAAGAAGTACTCCTTTGGAGCAGTGTAGTGGCTGTTATGCATGTTTACCACATAGATGAAGCAATATTCTTCATTTCACCAGGAAAATTAGGAATGACCATTTAACCAGAAAGGAGGGGAGCTCCTCTGCATTAATCTTCATCATCTTGTTGTCTCTAAGTTGCCCATCTATCCAGAGCAGCCAGAGAGCTTCCACTTACCACTGGGAGCCAGTTTCTTGGTTGCTCATACTGCACTGGCCTTGGACCACCATGAGTATATCTGAACCGACATTGTCAGCCCCTCTATGCAGCCTGCTTTCCACATTTTTTGTGGTTTGATGCACCCAGCACATAACCCAACACGACATATAACCCTGTATGCTCTGACCAGTTTTGCAAACATTGCAACAGCTGCAAATCTCCCACTTGTGACAACGTCATGTCATTATATTTCATCCACTATACAAGACCTGATCCCTTGATCACATGACCTAAAGACAAATCCTAAGTCCTTGTTTTGTCTTGTATGAATGACACTGGTGTCTTCATATAGCCTACCCAAGCTGGTGGACCTAAGACAAGGTAACTGTGGAGTCATATCAGCAATGTTACACACAGATCAGCATTCCATTCTGTAAGAATGAAGGCAAAAAACTTTCCTTCTTCAAGTTTGAGGTGTTTTGACAGTTTACCACTCATTCTGTGACCCAACAACCTTCTCGGGGCAACAACGGATCTCAGCACCATCCAGGAAAAGTAAAACCCCTGTTCATCTAGAGAGGATGTTGTGAACAGCCACAGCATGAGTGGTGTGAAACATAACCCAGAGGAGAGCAGAGGGAAATGGAGAAAAGGGAACTTCTGAGCCTGAGGACTTCTTCAGAGGGCAGTGGCAAAACAATCACACGACTGTAGGAGTTTCCTCCAAAGAACATGCCACCAATGGACTGAGTCCAATATCCATGAGCAGTTTGATCTGAGCTGCAAAAATAAATTATTTATGGGCTTAGATGGTATCTTTAGGAGTCCTAGTAGTATTGTCTTTACATTTCCTTTAGCTGTGCATAGCAGATGGGCAATGTAGTAGTCTTATTTGCAGACAGTCTTCACAAAATAACAGAAATGGCAGGGGAACAGCCTGTTTACTTTTGACATGAAGGACTTCTCTTGGAAAAAGCTCTGCTGGTAGGTTATGAGAGACTTTTCTCTTTTTTTTAATTGTTTTGGATTATCATTTTGGGCTTAAACATCTATCCTACAGCTCTATTGTTCTCCCCTGGAAACTCTTAATCAAAGTTTAAACATTAATCAAAAAGGAAATAAAACTAAAATTACCTCTAAACAACACTAAGTTATGTCTTGGCAACTCTATAATTTTGACCCGGCTATCACTTTGATGAATCCAGCCTATTGTGTTGTGTAGTAAATTGCTGGCTTGCACAAGTTACAGGCTGCCAAGTAGTGTACTGACTGGTTTGTAGATGCCTCTATTAACAAAGCCTCTGAGTGTGTATAGGCAATGTCATAGACTGGTTGAAACCAAACCACTGAATAAAAATAACATCCAGGCGACAACTCCCATTCATCAAACAGATCTGGGTCTGAGAGCAACTTGAGCTTTGTACCATCTCATGAAGACCAGCAGTCTCAAGTTCTCCCTGATCTATGGGGATGAAAAGTTACAAAGATAGTAGATTTCATTAAAAATAATGGGTTGGGATCCACAATTAGAAGCTCTACCATTAGTTCATTGTAATCCATTAATACTAACAACCCCCACTCTTTATACTAACAATCCACTCATTTCCCTTGTCTTGGTAAGACAAGTAGTAGTTCAAAAGGTCTTCCTCCAATCTGCATAAGGAATCAAAAATCTTTTATTACAATAGCCCTGGTGTCAGGTCATCACACAGAAATCTGTACCAACATCTTCAGCTGCATCCACAAGCAGAGATTTCACACTGGAGAAGAACAGATATACTCTATCTTCCCCCAGCAAACCACTGGGCTTGTACGCTGTAATCAGGGTTTTGTGCACAAAAGAGACCTCAGGTGCGATGACTTAGGAAACCCAGAACATTCTGCCATTGTTCTGCAGTGGGACCTTACCCATGCCATGTCAATGCTCAGCCATTCTCATTGTCTCTGCTGTAGTTTGATGTTTTGCACTACACCCACATTGGGTCATGTAGGCAGTAAGACTAATAAAATTCTGTCAAGATCTAGATCTAGCAGTAGCCTGCAATTATTGTCAGAAAAGATGCTTTTCTAGTGATAACATTTCAATGTCATCAGAGCTGCCTGAAACAAATACTTCATTGTTTTACTGCATAAAAATCTTTCTAGGTCATGGTTGCCTTGATGAACTTTGTCTCTGCCATCAGAAGATGGAAGATGGCAGAGACTGCTTCAGTTCTGCAAACCCACTGTTTCCCAGTTCAACAGCTAACCGAACTGCTTCCACACATCATTGCTAGGAAGCCAGCTCTTTCCCAAAAGGAAAATAGAAAATGTACTGTATCATTGTGGGGCAGCTCCAGCACGCTAAATAGGATCACATGCTATCACTTCATAAGCAAAACCTGCTGCTGAGGGGAAAAAAGGTTATGTTTGGTTTTGAGGTTTTTAAAAGCTTTTTTTTTCTTTCTTTTTTTCTTTCTTTTTTTTTTTTGCTTAACAGCAAAAGGATCCAAACCAGAAGTACCTTCCTGCCTGAAATACTTAAGATCAGGACATTTGTGGCCTCCTTTCAGCCATATTGAGTTAAGTTAGACATACCTCCAGTAAGCCACCAGAGCTACTTCAGTGAAAAGCCAGGGTGAGGGAGACAAGAATCCACACCACACTAATGAAGTCATAATGGCACCAGCCCTCCAGAGAAGCATCAGCATTTTCAAACCAAAATGATGTTGACCTTTCAGATGCAACACACAGATTTTGAAGCTCATTCAAGTACTCTGCACCAAAATATTCAATTCCTTTCCAGCATCGTTTTATTGTAGTCAATAACATGGGTCTGTAGCCTGTTGAGGCCAAGAAAAACAGCAATGACTTCACATTCTTTTTTGCTTAACAGTTTTTAACCCAAAGGAAAGAGATTAACTAGAATAAGCAACAGCAATGGGTAAGTAGCCCTTGCAGGTGCCACTGGATGTGACATTCTTTAAAGCATCCTGAGACTTTGTAACAAGAGGGACTCTTGTGATCACAGCCTATGGCATAAAAACCACAGAAGTCATTCAGCAATTCCTGCAGTCAGACCACAAACCTTGGGTGACTAGGAAGGTCTAGATTTGATGGGTACGGACATTGGGAATTAGTTTGAATATTTGCCTCAAGCAAGGAGAGGAACTACCACAATGTGCCTCAGATGTTTTTCTGTTCAAAGCAGGTTATCATCATAAAGTCTACAAAAATCTCAGAGGATTCTGTCTGTGACAAATAAAACTCCTTTCTTAGAAGGAAAACAAGCGCAGCCTCCAAGTTTAGTCACTGTAAGAATGTGAGACCTGGGACAAAATCAGTTTCTTGTCCTAATCCACTACAAGTTGACTCTACCATGAAGGATATTAATGTTTTCAGCATACAGCACTCTTTATCTGCTCCCTCTTTGCTTCGGCCATTGAACCTCGCTTTTAATTCTCAATTTAGCTCTTGAATATTCTTCAGAGACTTCTGATTTGACCTTTGCTAATTTTCTTCTTCCTAATCTTGACATGCTTGTCTTACATTGCTTACATATTATCTTATCTACAATCCCAGAATCTGCTCTGCAGTTTAGCATCCCTAATCTTGTGGTTAAGCCTCTGAGGACCTTCTTGACCAGATGTAGTGGTTTGATTTTTGGACTCTCCTTGAGCAGCCAGGTTGTGGCTGAGGAAGAACTACATCTCCCAGTATTCCATGCTATTTTCTACATAAATCAGGGTGTGTGTGGGTCGGATACTCCTCTTCTGTCTCTCTCTCGTCTTCCTGCTGCCTCTTGTCTCCTGTTGCCGTGTGTGGGAAGGTCTGGTACTGTGTCGGTCTGTGTGTGTGTAGGAGTCAGGCCCATTGAAGTCTTGTTGGACTCCGAGAGCAGCGTGAATGCCGAGTGATGATTTTGCTGTCTGGAAGGAGAGTAATGATTTTTTTCTCTTGTTAGCTTTTATTACTGTGTTTCTGGATTCTTATTTCCCTTTGTGGCAGGGGGAGGTCTTTCTTCTGGGGGTCTCTTATTCTCTGATTATGTATATATGGTATTTTAGTTGTATATTAGTGTTAATAGATGAGTATATAATCACTACAGCTTTGGCTTGCTTGTTTTCAGTATTTTCAGTCTTTCTTTTCGTCTCCCTTTCTCCCTTGGTCTCATACAGGGGGGTGGGGGGAGGAGGAGAGACTGCATTTTACTGTGGGTTTGGGTGGTCAGTAGGTGGGTTTTGACTCAAACCTTCACACCAGATCTTCTGGTTAAATACAGCCTGTTTCCCAGATTCTAACTGACTGCAGTACCTTTATCTGATCTTCAAATCTGGTTCCAGTTTGTCTCTTATCATGGGGCCTGATTACCCACATGCTACTGTATGCATTTCACATCCAAGGGCTGAGGAACATGGCAGCGTAGCTCATGAGTTATTTGTTTGTGATGGCTACCCATATCCAGCCTACATTCACTGCTAAGTCACCTCATCTCTTTCACATGAAAACAATCTCATTTTTAAGGGAGAATTTTTGGGCTGAAATTGTTAACATTTGTTTTTACGTTCCTACATTTAAGCATTTGAATCCACCAAAGGCCTTGAACTATCAGTAGATGTCCCGGACCTACATTTCAAGTAAAGGATGTCTTTTTCTGTGTTTTATAACAAAAAAGCATTTTCTACTCTAGCAATGTACAGCACCAGTCCAAGCAGTGCTAACCATTCTGATGTCCAGGTTTCATGTTACCCTTCCAGTCTCATCACATCTTTTGTGATACTCTCTTGTGTTACCTTAGCTATCCTTTTCACTTCCATCCTGATCTTCCTAGCCTGACAAGTTGACCAAGAGAAGACTCTTACAGGGTTATTGATGCCATCTTGTACAGCGTATGGGCCCTGTCACAGAACTGAATATTTGGCAATATCACAGAGCAGCTGCACACCAAGTAGCCATGACAGTATTGCCCTTTCTTTTGTCTGCCTCTCCTAAACTGAAGTTACCTATTCTCCACCTGAACTATTCCTTCTTCAGCAAGAGAAGCCAACCTGCACTGACAAATGCCACTCCCCTGTATACACCCTAACTGGATCTGTTGGTTCTTTCCAGTGGCAATGGATGGAGAAGGTGGGATGCTTCCTGTCTGCATGCCCAAGCTCTTTGTAAGTCTGACATGCCACAACACATCCAAATAGCTCAAATTAGACAATACTGTAAACTGGAGATAGGATTGGTTGTCCCCTTCAATACCACCAAACTCAGAATCATCTCAAAGCTACTAAATCAAAATTGAGTATAACTGCTCTTGGTAAAGTCCTGACTATTCAGAATAGATTTCCCATACACAATGTACTCAAAAATAGGGATAAAATTATTCTGACTAGGACTAGGAAACTCAATAAGAATAAGGCAGATATTATGAACAGATTCTTCACCGGGTTGCACAAAGATACACCTTTTTAAAGTCATGGGCAACTTTTTAAAAGTTCTAGGGCCTATACTAGATCCTTCCTCTAATTATCTACTATCTGTGAAGTGGTGCAATCCATAAAGTTGTTTGCTTCTACAGTAAAGATGGGTGGATGATCACAAATCTAACAGCAAGAAGTGGTGTGTTTTTCCTGCTTATCCATCAAATATATTTACAGACTGACATTTTTTCTTACCTTTCTGGGATAATAATCTAATGTTTACGCCATGGCACACTGATGAGTCTTTGACTTTCTCCCTTGTTACTCTCCTGAAAGACTGCACAAGAGACTAAATTGGTAGAGGTTTAATATTTTATTACTGCTACAGACTTATTCTGAGATGTTTCTAAAGAAGGAAACCGACCTCTTCCTGGATACAAATGAACTGTCAACTTTCTCTAGCCAGCTTCTTTGTAACACATGAAAAGCATTCCTCATAGGCAGGCTTGTTAGTTTTGCTCCAGCTGCAAAAAGGGAGTGAAAAGAAAGCAAACGGGTTGGATGAGAAGCATGCCTCAAATCCTTCCCTTGAACTCCTCTTCATATTCACCAGAAACAGGTAGGAGCTTAGTATGTGTCACAGTTCTCAGGTTATGTTCATGCTTCCTGGATTTGGGAAGGATTTGAGCAAGAAGGCAGGTAGTGTGTCATCTTCCACCGAAGCATGGGGACAGGACCCTTATTGCACATCAAAGTATCCAAAATAAAATGTGCTTTGTTCCCAAAGATATAATCAAGAGATTCTTTAATGTCTTTAAGTCCTTGCAATTTCAATTCTTTGCTTCACACATGTATCTGGAAATGCTCTTTGCTAAATTATAAATGCTCTGATTCTCTGTATCCCAGCAGGAAACATGGGACATACATTAACAACATCAAAGCTTGCCAATACCCTGAAACACACATCACCAGGTAAAGCACCTGGCCTGATAATTCATAGGTTAATTTTTATACTTTTATTTTCCCTCCAATAAACCTGCAGGCAGCTACATACTTTTCTCAAAAAGTCTCTGGAGGACAGTTTGGTCCTCCCTGCCTTAAGGGAGGGTTTGATTTCAATGGTTTTCTAATCTGGGCTGGGATTATAAACCAGGCTTGAACTATTGACCCACCTCATTCAACCTCTGGGAGGTAATTCAGACAAATTCATGTCCAAAAGCTGATGTCTTAGCCAGGTAGGTATTCATAACAGCTGGACCAGCTCAGATGGTACCTTTAGCAGGATTAAGACACCAAGTCACTCATGGCTTGGACAAGGTAATAGTTGTTAAACAAGAAGAGTAAAGCCACAGTTCCTGTGATGTGCTTTTGAGTCTTCATATATAAGAAAAAGACTAGGAAAAGCCCCTCCTGTACAGTCACTTGGCTCAGAGGCCAAAATCAAGTGCAATGCAGGGAGTAGATAAAAGCCAGGTTTACTGTAGAAAGAGGAGTTTAAAATAGATCACATCCATGGGAGAACAAGACAGACGCCTGAAATGATTCAGCACAACAGCAGCTGAAACTTCAGAAAAAAAGAAGACAAAAATATCCATAGAGACAGCCCAGGGGCACAGCACTGTACCCTTGTTAGGACCCAGAGAAAGAGCCTTTTGTTGTTGGTGGTGGTGATTTTCAGTTCTGATACTGGGTTAAGAAAAGAGGCAGTTGCCACAGGAAGGAAGCTGGACCTCACCACAGTGGAAGGAAGCTGGACCTCACTACAGCAGAAGGAAGAAAAGGCTAACAGAGAAGCTCAAGAGGAAAGAAAGCTGTAGGTCTGAGCTTAAGACACCAATCACTTGCTCCAGCAAGCTGCCATGCTGCAAGGATGGCAGTGCTGAAGGACTAAGAATCATGTGACAGGGTCATGGGCTGATGGCCTGAGATAAATTTCACAGCAGGATGCCATGTTAAGGAGCAGAAGAATTTCAGAATCATGTAACTTTCTCGCAGATAGAAAAATATTTCCTTCTGTTCTCCTTCCAGTCACAATATGCTCTTTGACGGCACCAACAGCCCAACAGCTTGTCAGCCCATGCTATCAGCTAGATAACAATTTGTCTGTAGTGCACTTTAGCCCTGCTGGCATCAATCCATGATTTTGGTTAATTTTCAGTGTAGAGAATTTACTAGCCAGAGCTGCTGCACTACCCCAGGAAGCAAGGAGAGATAAAAATACCAAGGAACCGTACAACTGCCAGAAACAGCTTTTCCATAGCCAGCAGGTGACAACAATCAGGAAGAGGCATTTTGCTTCCTCCCCTAGGGAAAGAGAACATATTAATGAACACTTTTCCCTGGATTTTTCATGTATTTTGAGTAGTCCTTCTGTCATAATCTCACTGTCCTGCTCCAAAGTTTAGTTTGGCTTAATATTTGATAGGAATTGTTGGACTTAATGATCCAATGGGTCTTTTCCAACCTGGTGATTCTATGAAAGGCTTTATGCCAGGTTTGGAATAATGCCAAGAAGGATGAAGGAAGCTGAGAACAGTCATGTCAGATACCCACATTTCAGGGCATTGTTGTTGCCCCATGTGTCCCCAGAACTGGTCTCCAGTCCTAAAACAGCAGCACACAGAAAAGTAGACAGGTCTAGATCCATCAGTATAACCTCCCTGGCACATCAACACAGCAGCAGGTCGCTACTCATACTCTTTGAGTGAAAGGCTGTTTACACAGGAAAAATAACAGCAACAGAAAAGGTAGAATAAATCACTTTGGGCTTTTTTCCCCCAGCTGTGACACTTTGACACTTAAGCAGTTCTACAGCCTGTTGTTTTCCTTTGAACTATGCCATTCAGAAGGACTTCTGCACAATCCCTTTCCAAGCATCTCACCTTCAAATATGCAATCAAATATAATAGTTTCAACATTGTTCATGAAACCAGAGGTTAAAACTGTCCTGTCAATTCACTAGCAAATAATTAATTAAAAAAAANAAAAAAAAAAAAACAAAAAAAAAAAAAAGCCAACGAAAAATACAGAGTACCAGTACACAGACATTTCAGTTCAAAACAGTTATTCCTCCAAAAGCATCGAGTATGGGTAGCTGGGAAAACACAAGTCAGGCTCAAAACAACTTCAGGACCTGCCCAATTCTCACCAACCTCCTTGATGCAACTCATTCCACCTTCTGCTCTGAATTGAGGGCCTGATGCAGCAGTGCACTGAGCACATGCTCAATGAGAAGCGTGGTTACTGCCCAGTGGCGTCAATACACCAATACACCTTGAGCTGCTTGTCGCAGTCAGGATCTAAGAAGGCAGGAGCTCTTCCCTCACAGGCACACTACCCTCTCCAGTGGGCTGTCTTGGTTTTCCAGCATGAAGCCATGCCTGCCTGAAAGATTTATTTCTCACCTTTCCCTCATTCTCCTGGTACCAGTGTTGTTTCAGTCTTGCATCTGCATTTCCCGCAGTGATCTCACCCTGACCTTTGACAGGCTCCACACAATTAATTTAAGTTTGGCTGCAAAATGCTTCATTTCTAGTGGGGTTTTAATTTTGCCTATTCCCTTTTCCCCTCCACTGCAGCATTCAGATCTTCAAGGGAGACAAATCCCATTTTCAGGTGAAAGTCCAGAGGTTTTTTTCATTGATCTAAATTAAACTCCAGATTTGCATTGACATCAGAATTTAGTCCTAGGACTTTCAAGTCCTGCCAAATTCATAGAAAAGAAGAGCAGCATGCTTAGAAGTCTACCTCCACTCATTAAAGTATTTTAATTAAACAATATTTATAGTACAATTGGACATATGCATGTGTATTTTGAGTTAATATTAATACTTTAAATTATGCATTTAAATGAACCATGAAAATAAATTAGATGCCTATGCTTGGGAAGTCAGCAAGTGCAGGAACAGAAACAATTTCTCCTCTTTCACCTGCTTAAGAAAGAGTTGAAAGTATGTATGTTAATGCTAGAATGTGGTTCTTGAATTAAACTATCACAGGGCCCTCAAAAGAGAATAAAGGGCTAGGTAAGAATGGTTAATGTGCTTTTACACAAAGAATGATACTTTTTATATGTCTTTGACCTTCTAAGGTCAAAGGGATTATAGGACTGCTTGAAGCTGGGGAGGAGCTGAGCACAGGAACAAGAGGGCTTTTCACAGGGTGATGAAACTGTGGCTGATGTTTGAAGAGCAGAAAGCCCATTTTTATTAACTCCTTCTTTCTCAGGTAAGAAATGTTTTTAACAGAAGAAAACAAAACAAGTATGCAAATATGAAAAAAATCTTCCAATCTGCTCTGCAAACATGCAGACCTAAACTTGAAGTTCAACAGAACCAGCAGAACCAGAGTGGTCATCCATTAGAGGGAGGTCACTGAAAGCAGGATAGCAAGGCATTATCAGCAGTTAAACTAACATTGCTCACTGCACTTTTGCAAATTTCTTTAGGACAGCTGTTCAGATCCTGCAGCAGTCATAGTATATTTTTATCTTAGATTTTTCTGTTTAAACTTCTAAAGAGTATGTTTTGTACATTTCTGTGCATATGTCAGGGCAGTGATTTCAGCATGTAAATATTAACAAATACAGTATGTGAACTAGATAAAGGAGTACAGCATAAGGACTCATGGATAGATTAGGTAATTTATGATCAGTGAGTATTTTATTTGCTGAAAAACACTTTGCAGGGGGCACAGAAGGACAGGTTAAATTTAAAATTCTGGCAGTGAGATCTCAGAAAGATTAGTGAAATGGCAAAGTGGGTTTTTTTGATATTTTCAGGGGGTTTTTTCTTGTTTTAAAATGGTGTCTTTTTACTTTTAAATTGTCCATTTACTTCAAAGAGTTTTTAAAAGGCCTTAAAATCCCACAAAGGAAACTGAATATTTGACTTTGAGTCAAATGAAAGGTTTTGATTAATCTTAAATTATTTGGGGGGTTGTAGTATAATTACAAAAGGGTATGTGCCTTTTAGCATGAATATTAATATTTTGTAAACACGTGCAGTCCTATCAAATATAAAGTAAACTATGTGTATTTACTCGCTCAACCACAGTGGTAAAGTGTGGAGAAGAGCATTCGCTTCTTTATTTGTTCTGAAATACACTTAAATTTTGTACTTTAATGCCACAAGAATGTCCTGATGTTGAGTACTTGCAAAACAGGAAAAAAATTCCCTTCTGGTCACCATTATAGCAAGAGTCCATTCCAGTGTCCTCAATACAGCTACCAAACCAAAAATTCAGTGGAGATCTGTTATGGAATACTCGGGTTGGTGCTGGCTTCTCATTTTTCATTGTTGTTGCCTAAGTTCTCCACATTTTTGTGGAAAAAATGATTTTTTTTCATTTTTCCAAAATTTTCATCTTCCACCTCTAGCAAAAAAAATGTAGTGAAAAAAATCTCACTCTCTTTTCACTTACCCTCAAGTTATGAACTGTAGTACTTGACTGTTATTAACACAGTCTGCTTACCTTGCATTAGACTTTCTGAGCACATGGTGAAGTTGCCAACAGAAGTTCTTCATTTGTATATATAAAAACACTTACACAAGTATCACTTCCTACAAAAAAAACTGAGTTATTCTCAAGTATGAACCCTTAAAATGGAATTGGAAATAGCTTGCAAGCCTCCACAATTTAAAGGATGAATAACCTACTTCCATGCAGAGCATGAGGTTTGATCTCAGCCTTTTTGCTTGCATCAAGAAAACACAGGAATTTTCCACTTTCATGAAGGTGCTACCACAGAGAAGTACAGTTCTGGAAAATACTTTCCATCATAAAACAAGCCTCTCTGAGCCCATCCTCTTTATTAGTGTAGTTTAAAACAATTGTTTCCTATTATTCTTCTTCCATACTCTATCCATGGACACATAAATGCAAAAGACAACTTCAACACAGCTTATTCAGTCAAGATTGTAGACCAAGTACAAAAATATACCTAGAGAATATAATTATACCCTATAAAATCTACAATTCAACATCCTTCATTGTCTATGGACTACTCTGCCATAGCTCTATTTGTGTTGGGAGAAACATCACTTATAGTCTAGATATCTAGACCTTTCTGAAAGAAAAGATGACTTTCACCTTAAAGGCTACATTCAACCCACTGTTTACCCTGGACTCATTCTGTAAATCCACTGATGTTCAAGGACAATTTTTATTTGGTGGAATATCTGCCATGTAATATGTGTAGCAAAGGGCAGACTGGTCAAATTCACCAAATCACTTCGGCTTGAAGAAAAATGTTAAAAGACAGGCTCATGAAACGATTAATTGTAGTGTTCTTTTAACTAATATTATAGCAGTTGAAGAACTCGGATGGATGAAAGAAAACATGAGTTTCCTTCCTCTGCCAGAGGAGATGCAACCAATAGCTCTTACCTCCCAAAAGTTCACCTGTAAAATCAACACTTTTTGTGTATTTAGGGTAGGTCACATGCCTGATGATTTCCTTAGTAAGGAAGGAACTTAAGAAACTACTATATTACAAGTTTCCCACTTTTCAGCTGAGGATCCTATCCATTAGAGTAGGGAGTCCCACTCATTTGCTCTAGTTGTCTCAGTTTCCAAAAATTCCATAAAAGGTAGAAGAGATTCAACAGAAGTGACTGAGAAACCATCACTAAAACCTGACAGTCTGAATGCATACTACAGAGATCTAATTTAAAATTCACTGCTTTGTGATTCCGGGGCTTAGTAGCATAGGCAAGTTGAGCTGTACATGTCAGAAGTGTTTAGGCTACATCGGGCCAAGGAGGCATGCATAAACTCACCCTTTTTCTTTAGCAGAATGAGGACTGGAGTGAAGGTGTTGCCTTCTGGTCTACTTTTTGTCAAATATTTTTTAAATAAGTAGTCTGCAAGTTGAAACACTTCTCTGGGCTCGTTCCTATGTTCCAATAAATATTTATACAAAGCTGAAAAGTGACAACTCAGGAGAGTTGTCTGGCAATAGGTTAAAAGGAGTTATCCAATTCCTCCTTTTCATTTTCTGTTTTGTGAATCCCTTTATTTCCTTTGCTTTTCTTGCAAATGCTTGGGAAACAAAATGTTTCATTTTGGGTTGAGCAGAATATTTCATTCAACATTAAATGTAATTTGGGGAGTTTTCATTCTTTATCGAGGATGAAAAAAAAAATTAAACAAATCTAGATTCATTTTAAAGCAAACCAAAATCTTGATTTATTTATTTTTTAATTCAGTTACCAGAGTGAAAAAAATCAATTTTTAACATAACCTTAATAATACATTGCTAGGTCTCACTTGTTAAGCCGCTGTAAGCACTCCAGGCTATGAAAACAAATTGTTGCAACAGGAAAAGGTGTGCCAAGCACATCTAAGTGGAGACAATATGATTATTGTAAGATAGGTGAAAAAGAGAAAGGAAAAATGAAGGAAGGGAAGGGAAGGGAACGGAAGGGAAGGGAAAGTTGGACCCACTGCCCTTTAACATTGATAAAAAGAATTAGAAATAAAAAACAGTCTGAACTCCTACACTTCAACACTAGCCTGCATGCAAAACCAGGTGACTCTACACCAATTCCTCCCAGCTTGTGTGTTGAGACTTGGCTGATGCCACATTCCACAAATAATTCCTCTTCTCTGTGCCTGCAAGATATTTCAGTGTAGGAATGGAACACAACCCAACATTTTCAATTAAAATAATTATTCAAAATTGGCAAACTCTGAGATACTCCTATTGTTTCGTGCTTAAAAGTTGGCATTAAAACTTTCAGAGATATGAAGAGGAATTTTGAATACAGATCAAGTGCAGTTCTAAGGAAATCCTGCATCTCACCACTCCTGAAGATCACAAAACCCTCTCTGAGGCCCCATTATACAGCGACATTGTTAATACATATAGATAAGTATCTTCATTGCACGTGCATGAAAATTTTCCTAATAAAACATAAACTGTTTATCCGTAAATACTGTGCAGTAAAATGACTATCATGTAAAATTATTCTATTGCTTGCATAGAACAATGCACCATCTCCCTTTCTAACATTTTAATATTAATTAAACATCTCATCACCTTTTTTATATGTTTCACATTAGTTTTCTATAACCCTGGTTCCAAAGGAAAATATGAGAAATTACTTTATTTAAATTGAGAACAACTAGCCTTCTTCTGGATTCATGAGAATGGCACATACAAATAAACAGCTTTTTTAAATTACAAATAGTTTTTAAGTATCACTTCCTATACATGATCATTCTCAGGGAAACTAGTCTGGTGCTACAAGACTATGTGATTTAAGCTCCACTATTTTGTGTATGTATATGCATTATAGCCTTGCTGAGGCAAGTTCTATTCTTTGACTCTAAATGTCTCCCCTGTGGCTCAACCCTTTCCTGTTGCTTTAATGAAAATGAGAAATAGCCCTTGATCACAACGTTCCCAGGTTTTTCCTCACATTGACACAGAAGACTGTTGTTAGCTTGCTGGCAAGATTTTTGAACTGTGACAAAGAAATAGGATTCAAGTGAATATTCTTATCAGTCAGGACAGGATTTTTTAATCCTCTGTAGAAGCGTAAAGGACACAGTGATGGCAGCATGATGGAAGCCAATGGTGACTATGCACTAAACACAGTTCTTACAGTAGTTTCTCAAATTTTTCCACTCATGACCTCACTTCCCAGTGCACTTCCAGGCTCATGATCCCATTTCTGATTGCAAGCCCTACTCCTGCAATCAAGTTCCCATTAAGCCACCTCTGAAGTCTTGTGATCTCTTGTTTGTAAACCCATGTACTAAGAGTCTGGTAAAGAGGTAATTTCCTTGTGGTTCTCCAAGCACAACCACTGCCACCAAATGGCAGATATCTCTGGCTGCCTGCCTATATACTGCCTTTCCTCACAGCAGAGATGAAGATATTTCTACCCAAGATTTTGTCTTGGAGAAACATGGTCCTAAATTGTCCTAAAACTATAGAAATAAAATGTTTAAATCCTTAAAATGCATGTAGGACAAGACTCCTTTACGGTCTTCCCCTGGCCAGCCTGCACTCCTGGTCTGTGACTCCTCAGGATTGAAGGGATGCTTCCGATGACCACTTGGACCTCCATGTAGAGGAGTGAAGAACCGAGTGTGACCACAAAGAGCACATGAAACCACACATTGCCATGATTCTTTCACAATCACTTCACCTACAATTCGCAATGTTACTTGTGTCACTGTTAGGGGGAAGAGGAAACCAAGCCACCCTAGTAAGCCTCTCTTCATTTCTGATCCTTCCTCATAAATCAGCTCCTCTGTTCCTGACTCTGTAGCCTTTCATCTCTGGCTTTTCTCCATTTTACCATTGAAGCTGGAGAGTTTTGAATCCTATAACCTTTCTCAGAGGCACTCTTTGAAGTAGAATACAAGAATAATCACAGAAGAAGCCTGGCCAGCCTGATCTAGTGGGATGTGACCCTGCCTGTGGCAGAGGCATTGGAACTAGATGATCGTTAAGGTCCCTTCCAATCAAATTATTCTATGATTCTATGAGTCAACGATTCTGTGATTTTAAGAACTATAGACTTGGGTCACAATTTAGGACTGAAACTGATGCCTAATGAGCCTCACACGTGCTCTTCTCTTCTTGGTATCTCCTCTTCTGAATTATCCAAAACAATGCTATGTTCCATTTGTCAGACTGCATATGCCACTGCAGACTGGCAGAACCCCACAAGGATTTCCATTCAGTTTTGCAGGGAACATCCTTCCAGGTCAGCTTCAGGTACATGCATCCACATCTACTAAAGCAAGAGAGCAAAATGTATCCTATAAGATGTTTTTTGTTTTAATAACAAATAATTCCTAACAAGGTGCTGGACCATCTGCCACACAGAAAAATGCAATTTCTGGCCACGTGAACCATGTATGGATCTTTGTAGTGAACTGGAACTTTCAGATGTGTGTTACTATTGATGCCATGTGACTCCCTTTCTCTGAGCTTGTTTTTTTGAATACAGGGGAGATCTTCACACCTATGCACAAAAGCACAGAAGCATGGATTGATTTTTTTTTTTTTCCCCCCACTTCTATATAGGAACGCGCTTGCCAGAACGTGAGCCAACTTCCATCAGCACTGCCGCTGTGGGTGGTTTGAGGCTGGTGCACCCATCCCTCTGGGAGAACAGATGTTGCCACTGATTCACTTTGCAAGCATGTGAGTCTGCGACAACTTACAGTAAAGAACTGTGAGCAGCTGCAGAGCAAAAAGCACAGATTGAAAAGTCAATCAAGATGTAAGGTAAGATAATGCATCAACCCTGAAAACTAATAAATAGAATCCATTTGACACAAGCTGTGGCAAATCTGCCTGAGCAGAAGAAAGAAAACAAATGAAAGAAAAGAGAGACAGACAACATTTCACTGAGTACCCCATGCACAGTCCACAGTGCCTGCTCTCTGCCTCCTCCCACACTAAAAACAGCTGAAAGGGGTCTGCACGTTACTGCAAGACTTCTGATAAACTTGTGATCCAAATGCTGCAGTTTTCTGCACCTTCTCCCCATATCCCCCAACCCAGCAAAGCATTCAGAGGGTCTCACTGAAGTGCAGTCCCTTGTCATTTGCAGTCACAACAAGATCCAGGATGTTCAGAAATTGTTGATTTAAGTCTGCTGGTCAAATTCAATTTTTACCATTTATTTTGCTCCTTTGATACAATATTGATGCTATCAAAACTAAGGGAGGATGCTTCAAATTGATATGCCCTGCCTACTCCACAAGACAGGCAAGAGCAGTTCAGATGAGAGTAATGTAACCTTGAATTTAATTGTTTGTAAAAAGGGTTAGAATTCTCTAGGTGAAAAGGGTTCTCTGCTTAAAGAAGTAAAGATACCTCCATGCCTAAACAGGAGAGTGAATACTGGCAGAAAATAAGCAAAAAAATGCAAATATTTGATCATCTTTCTAAAGGAGTATTTCCCATCTATTTTTTTGCTCTTTATGCTTTGGGGTTTTTTTCTGGATATTTATGGTTTGGGGTTTTACTAGCTCCAATGTTTGTAGAAGGCAGAAATACACAAGGTTGCATGTTAAGGAAAAACAAATTAAATGTGCTTTATCCCCTAACTCTACAAGAAGCAGGACTGTATTTCTACACTGTTAGACAAATAATACAAACAATTCCATAAGTCTGAAGTAAACTAAGCCTGTGATGTGAGAACTATCTCAAACTTACTGGTAGTGTTGATACACCAAAAGTTATCTTTATAATCTTCAAACTTATAATGGTAATTAACCTTATTTAGTTAAAGTGGGGGATTTTGCCAGTCAGAACACTTTTCTAGCAGTTACCAAGACTATAATTTTGCAAATGGAAGCAGCATCTTGAAAATAATGTTCTTTATGAAAATTTTATCTTTCAAACCTGTGTAGTTCAGGGACGTCTTAAATTAAAAAGGAGTGATTTGACTATCTGAACAGTGTCTATTTCTTGTGTGAGAAGGACTTTCCCTACTGCATATGTTACTTGTAGCAACTTAATAGTTGTATGCTGAGCACAGATTTTTCACTTTTTTTTCTTGAATCCCTGTAACATAGGACTATCTACAGTGTGCATTTGCACTGCATTTATGGGTTTTTTTAATAACTATTACTGCATTTATAAATTGCATTTAGCAATACTGAACTTCATTCGCTACTAGTAGTCCATTTATCTAGATTTCTTAAGGCTCACCAAATTTCTTCCAGACTGTCTCCTATCTACTTCTTTCACCTTGACTAACCTTAATTATTTGGGGGACATCTGCCGACATACTGTGTCTAGACTCACCCTCACTTCCAAGTTACTACTGCATACACTAAACAATAGCCCTAATATTGAAACTTGTCAAACTGCTCTTCAGATATCACAATAATGAAAACTGATCACTGATGGAAAATGACTCCACTTTTTCAGTGATTACAATTCTTTAACATCCAGCCAGTGACTACTTTGTTTTTTAATATCTGCTGTCAAAGGTCTTTCAAAGTCTGAACAAATTTTAGGAACACTTCATCCACTAACCACTTAATTGACACGCTTAAAGATGTTCAAGAATTTGCCCAGCACAATCTCCCAGTGCAAACACACATTATGATCTTCCAGATTAATTTCATTTAATTAGTTCAAAGCCTTTTGCAAAGTCTGAATTTAAGGTTCATGGCCTAAAACGTCCTGCACCATCTAAACCAATATAACATTTATTTAAAAAACAAAGAAAACTTTCACACAAAACTTTTTCAAACAAAAGTTTGAAAAGAAAGTTTGGGAGATTTGCCCAACTAAAAATGTTTATTTTCACTCTGGATTTTTTAAAAAAACATTCTATTCTGTGTGTGTGTGTGTGTGTTTTACTACTGTTCAGCTAGCATAGCCTAGTCAGATCTAAAAATTATGGCCTCTAAGCTGCCTACTCTTCTAGAGTACGATCCTTTATGTGGATGTTCTCACATCAATACAGGTTTGGTATCAGTAAGCAAAATCAAATATTGGGGACTTTTAAAGAAAAGAACAAAGCTAATTGTTATTAGTATGTCACTGCATGGATTTCTCATGTGTCTCACCTGGAATACCTTGCAAAGTTTTGCTCCTCTGAGCTCAGAAAGGATATATTTGAAACATGGAAGGTTCAGCGAAAGGTCACACGGATGGTCAAAGGTGTGGAACAGCATCTCAACCAGAAATCACTAAACAGAATAGGTTGGAATGACAGAGCAGGGATATGACAGAGGTCTATAAATCACACACATGTGTTTCGGGGTTGGGGAGCAAGCTGGGCATAAAGGGAACATTGTCCACCCCAGGGCAGGAACCAGGGGCATAGTGTGAATTGGAAAAGTGGCAGGTTGAACACAAGGGACAGGCAGCAGCTCTTCACACAACGTGTTACTATGCTCTGAAGTACTTTGCCTCAGGATGTTGTGGATACCAGCAGTTTCAAAAAGCAACCAAATACATGAAAAAAAGGTTCACAAGGGACTACTGCTCCCCCCATCTCAGAAGGGGATTGGGCCCCAAATCGCTCGCCAGGAGAGAACACCAGGCAAGTAGCACAAAGCAATAACCCCTGTTCTACTTTTACATAGACATCCTTGTCTCACCAACATTAGAGAAAGGACTCTAGGTTAGTCAGGCGCCTGCTCTGACCAGTACTACCATTCCTACATTTCTATTTTCAATCTCTGATGCTCAAAACTACTTTTAGTGACAGATTTTTGCTAGTATCTAAACTGCCTCATATCCAAATTACCTGACAACTCTCTTCTTGTGATAACAGCAGCGTGATATAGACACTCTTCTTCCAACATTTCTGTCCTTTGTCTTTACCACGGAAGAGGACTTTTCTGGAGATAAGTCTTTCATGAAGTCATCTGAGGAATGTCCCAGCCATTGATAAGGAACTGCACCTATATTGAAGTCAAGAGGAACTGCACATGCTTGATGATAGTCTTCAATATTTACACTGCAACATATAGAGGATATGTAGAATACCTGATTCCCTATGCTTTGGGCACTTAATCAGCAGGACATTTGGAGCAGAATGACCAAAAGATGGTTGGGATGAACCAAACCTCAAACTTTAAAGCTAAAGACAAATGTTTCAATTAAAAACCACAAAACCAGGGAATAATCCTGCTATACTGCTGTCCTGTATAAATAGCTGTATGATATTTCAAGAGCTATATTGGATATCTTATCTGCCAGGCTAAAGAAAAGTAATTTTAAAAAGTATCTCCTTGCAGAGATAATTTTAGAAGTTACAGAGGAAATGGGTAAATTTATTTGATTGTCAAGATGAACTATGATATTTCCAAGCTTGTCTGAAAATTTGGTGCCTGAGAACGTTTTGTCTCATAGACTTACATGCAAACATTCCCCCATTTGTTCAAAATAGATACATTTATTTATACACACTGAAAGCATACACACTCACGTCGCAACAACAGAATATCCAACAACAATCCTGGTTGCTAAACTTACAGGGTCAAGCTAAAAATTCTGTGGGGATGCTTTATCTTCAGTCTTAAAAGGGTCAGTAATACTTACCCTGAACTCATCCTGACCTTCAAATTTTCAGAAGACTTAAAATACACCTTCCATGCTAGTGAGACATCCTGCGCTAAGAATTGGCTTTGCTTGAACAAGAATGGGGCAAAGTGGCATGCTTGACATGAAGAACTAAATTTTCTTCTATCAAAAAAATAGGAATTTTGTAAACACAGTGTTTTGATGTTTGTGGCTTTTAATCAATCCTGACTGATTCTTTTTTATTGTTTTTTTAAAAGTCAACATTTGTTACTTTAAAAGCAAAAGAAAATTCCCAACCTTCTCTCTACTATCTTTGGTTCAGGTTTTCTTTGCACTGGTAAGAAAAAGGCCATAAAAAGAGAGAAAAAAATACAATCAATATTTTTATCTTTCTATACTCAGCTCTGGAAAACTGATGAGAGGACAAAGATATCAAACATATGAATTCTGCAGCAGAAACAGACAAACAACAATGCTGGCCACAGCTGTACATCTGTTTCACCTAGACCTCCTCACAGTTCTGGACATACGGCACTCTGCATCCCTCATACCTGCTTCCAAGAGAGGTGCTCCTTGGGATATAAACTAACCCTTGCCCAGTCCTTCCTAATGCTCCTGGTGCTAGCATCAGCATGATCTCTTCATGCTAAAATGTGACTGGGTTGGGCAACGGTTATTTTGGGGACAGATAAGTTCCTTGCTCAGGGTCACTAGGTGACCAGAGAGCAGTTCATGGTGGCCAGAAGCAGCTGGTCTTTCACTTGGGAGCAAGTATCCAAAAGCAGAAAATCAGCTCAGTTCTTTCAGCATCTAGCTTTTTATCCTAAAGAGCCAATCTCTGTGAATGTTGGGCTGAATTTCCCCGCTCCTATTGGGAAGACAGGTTGGTCGTGGCCCCAGAGACCAAGTTGTGGCCATGCAGAGGACAGGCAGTCTCCAGCTGAGTTCCCCAGCAGGTTGTCCAGGGGGAAGTGCTTGTGTCCCCTGTAGACAGCACAGCTCTGCCTTTTCCACCATCACATAGTGTTCCAGCCTCCTGGAAGCCCAACAGCCCTGTAAATAAAGTAAAATCCATCCTTCCATGAGAGTGTAGCTGATACTAAATCCTCCATGTGCATGTGCTGCATGTCCAAGTATGCATTATGTCAGAAAAGTTTATGCCAGAAACTGATGAAATTATGCATAATGTTGGGGCCTTCCTGAAAGGAAATAGTAATGTTTAAAAATATGTAAGATGACATTTCATCAGAAATAAAACTGTGGATATGGGATCTTGCTGCATTCCACAGAAAAATCATGTATATTATACCGTTGGATGCAATAAACTTTATCAAAGACAGGAAATAGACCTTAGTCAAAATTAAATTGACCTACAGAGTACATGCATGAAAATATATGGTGTGTCTCATCTTTGCCTGTACAATAATGCTTATCTACTCTTTAAGGTTAATACACAAATGTTTCAACCTGATTTAATTTAATTCAATGCTTCACTGCCACTTACCTACAGTTCAAGCAGTGAAATGGATGCATCAGTTCAGTTTGCGTAGCAGGGTTTTTCACATAAAGCCATGCCTTCTAAACATAAGTATAGGCATTCCCCATACATGTAAGGTTATCCAACATTAGCAAATGCAAGAATGGAACCTAAAATTTGTCTGTGGTATCTGACCAGTGCATTAGTATTTGCTGGACACTGATACTTATTATTTATTGGCTGTCCTTTTTAATTCTTTTTCTTTAATAGTCTGCTTTCTTTTTCCACATTGGTCCACCATTTCATGGAATAACGTGTCTTTTCTGAAAGGAATCACAGGTTGGTTTTTATTATTTGTTTCCCTTTAGTATTGTACCGCTATCTTTTAACATTTCAAATAAAAGCATGACTGGAATAAAAGACAGTTAAATTACATCCACATGGATACCTACAAGCAGTCTCTGAAGTCTTAGCCGGTTGCCTAACTAAAACATGAAGCATGTGGGAGAGAAGGGGGGCCTTCTCTACCTAGACTGTTTAGTCTGCATAGTTGAAGGAATGTGAGTATAGAGTATAAGGACAGGAGGGCAAGTGATGGAAGCCTAGTGCAATTATATTTATGTGTAATGATGTTGAAGGACCCCCACGTATACATGTAGATCAACATGGTATACATTTATGTCTCTACTCCTCTAAAACTTCTATTCTTTTTTTGCTTTCTCTGTATCTGTACATCTAGAAGGACCAGGGCCTGTTCCACTGGTGTTGCATTCAGTGCCTTGTGTGGAAGACTGAATGGCCTTAGTCCTAAGAGCTTCACTAACAGCTTGGAGCTGCTCAGAAATCATCATCTTTCCAAGACCCAAAGGTGGGGTGTAACGAACAGTGTGCACATGACATGCACATAGTGGAAATAGCTGCAAGAGTCCCTCAGCTTGACTGAGAAAAATCCAAAAGGCACAGTGAATTGCCACCCAGCCTGCTCCCTGCCAAGCTCCACGTTGAAACAACCATAGAATTGGATCAGTCACACTTCCCAATTTGTGCATTTTACTATAGGATACTATAGCTGGAAAATGTGAAATTTCTCGCAATGGCAATTTGCTGTTTTCCTGATTTTATTTCTACTCAGACAGATAGAGTAAAAAAAAAAAAATCCGAATTATTTTTCTACACAGATTCAAGTATTTTAATGAAAAGACATATCATCATATCATTCTCTATCATCACCTTTCCCTCAGAACAAGTATTCAAATCTGAGCTATCTTATCTGAGAAGAATCCAGAAAGGACTGAGAAATTATGATGTAACATGGAGTGATCTGATTTCCAGAGGAGAAGTAGACCTCCACCTGCTGCATTATTCAATTACTGCTCATCAGTACATCAGGAAGCCAATCTATATTATCAGCACTAAGAAAGTATGGCAATTATTTTTCCCTGGTAGATCATTAAGTGATTGTCCCAGATAGGTAAATATACACTCTGTTTACCAGGAAACAACCAAAGAGAATCTGGAGACATTTCCATCTGAGAAGAGATGATGTGTTGTAAACAAAATGTTGCTGTGCATCTCAGAAAGCTGGATACCAAGACCAAACTGTAAAACCTGGTATAAATTAGGTAGAATTTTTTTTTAATGTGCACTGATTTTGGACACCTAGAAGATGTTACCTTTTTCAGTATGCTTAATAAATGTTTTTTAAAAATGCATAATTCCCTTTTACAAGGAGTCAGATTCCTCAGAGTCCCAAGCCTCTTCACTAGGTTCAAAGAGGGCATTTTCTGTCAAGTAGGAAGAACATTTCCTCTTGCTTTTCTCAGAGGTGATGACAAATTAATAATTTCTTGCTGAAGACTTTGAAAATACATTTCATCTTAAAATAATGACCAGGCTAAGAAGCTCAGAAAACTACCAGCCAGTGAAAATAACAGATTAATATAGATAACATTACACTAACTTAATGACTGTAATTCAAGAGAAGCATTTGCTTACATTTAACAGTTTCTTCATCCTCAGTTTCTGAATGTATGTAATAAGATTACTTGAGTTGAAATAAGTCTAAAAAATTATGTGGATTCATTGAATGCAGATATTATCTGCAAATATTTTTTACAATGCCAAGGCCTCTCCAAACAGACATACAATTTATGGTTTAGATATAAAAGGCTTTGGCATATATATACACGTATACATATATATGTTTGTGTACATGTATGTATATATACATATATGAACAAGCATATACTTAAGATAAGCTTAAGTATTTTAACACTAGTATTCATATGTAGAAGAGAAATAGTAACAGGAGAATATAAGGTAGTTGGTATGATAAACTGTACCCCATTCTGCTTAGTGTTTCTTCAGCTGCAAATATTTACCCAGTGTCCTTCAGCAGAAGATAAATATTTCTTTACAAAAAGCTTATAAAACTTCTCTTGCTAGCACGTCTCTCTAAGTGTTAACTGTCTTCGTACCTCTGAGGGTGTATCTTCCCCGTATCATTATAACAAAATACTTTTTTGCCTGTGAGTGGTTTTAATTGTCTCTGTTGTGCCAAAGTATCTGAAACTGCTTAGCCAAGTCATGTTTTCTTTGACTTCAGCAACAGGTGACCATACTATTAGCTAAAAGCTTCCTGTTAAGTAAGAGCTCAGGCCTGACCAAGGGTCCTTCAGTGTCATCATCACAGAGAGGAAAAAAAATTCCAAAGCTGTTATTACAGAAAGTCAAGGAATTATAGAATCATAGAATTATAGAATGGTTTGGGTTGGAAGGGACCTTAAAGATCATCCATTTCCAACCCCCCTGCCATGGGCAGGAATACCTCCCACTAGATCAGGTTGCTTATAGCTTCATCTAACCTGGCCTTGAACACCTCCAGGGATGGGGCATCCACAAGTTCTCTAGGCAACCTGTCCAGTGCCTCACCACCCTCATGGTAAAAAACTTCTTCCTAATATCTAACTTAAATCTATCCTCTTTCGGGTACTAAAGTAAAGGACCAATATGGGTTCCATCCACTCTTAAAATCCATGCTGCATGCTGCAATACAGGCAAATTTTCTTGAAACTTAAGTGTGTGGAATGTTACTCCATTCCCACTCTTCTTATTCACACCTTCCTTGAGGCAAGATGCAAAGAATGCTTTAAAATGTAGGACTTTGAAAATGAATACTTAAAGCCATTTCGGACCCAAAACATCTCCTGGTCAACATCGGGGAGTTAAGGATACCCAACTGTCCACTTAACACAAAGGATTAAACTGTTGGCAATTTTTTGTTCCATGTCAAATTTGACAACTTTTAAATGGAGCCCATTACAAGCCAGTATCAAGCCTGAACCAATGCCACTTCTCCTCCAACAGAAGCAAACATTTTCAACTCTTGAACACATAAGGAAACACCACAGCAACAACAATGAAAAAGAGAAAGTTGAGGACAGGGACTATTTCTGCTGCAAACAAACACCCCAAGAGTATTTCTTTACTATTCCATTATATAAGGCATGATCAAAAATTTCTACAACAGCCTCAGGGAACATCTCCTTCTTTCCTTTCAGTGGGAATGAATTTCCTTTTTTATTTGTAAATTATTTTAGAAGCATTTAATTGTGGTAATTTAAATTTTTCATAAGTACACCTTTCAAAGTGAGATTCTGAAAAGATTTGCAAGAAATAAGTATGCCTGTGAGATTTATAATTGAGCCAAAGCCAACAGAAATAAAATTAGATAATCAACATAATGCTAGTTCATGGCTGAGCTAGTACTGGAACTTGAGAGTCCTGCTTCTGAGTTCTCTGATGTTGGATTGTATGGATTTGAAAAGATAGGTATCTCGGACTCCCAGAGGAAAGTGCTCCAGACAAAATAAATCACTGTCAGAAGCAGGTAAGATTCCACTGAAGTCATGCCAGGGGTGAGTTAAGCAATTCATCTTCAAAGAAGTTCATCGCATCTATCTCCAGGAAGATATTAATGATATTAATGGCACATTTACGCAATATAAGTTTCAACATGCAAATTATCTTTATTAAGATATTTCTTTTAGCTGTCTGCACTTGCTTTCAAACTGAACCATAAAGGATTTGTCACCTGCCCTGCAACCTATCCCATTTCTGTTGAAATCAAATATGAAACTGTCATTGACTGCGATAGGAAACAATTGTACCAAGTAAGCTTGGACAAAACATGGAACAATGTACTTAGTGCTAAAGGTGTGCTTGAAAATTGAAAAAGTAAGTAAAGGGATAAATATTTTCATCATCACCATAATCATCGGGGTTGATAAAAAGCAGGTTAATTGCCATCCTTTAAGGACCACTGTGCATCTCTCTGTTCCTGGGTTACAAGTTATCCTGCCTATCGTGCCATAAATCATTCCCAGTGCTCACATCCAAGGCATATCACCAGTGAAAAAGGAACACAAAGTTCTTTAGAGTAAATTCGCATACTGTTAAGGTGCCCAAAACCAAGTGCAAGCAAGTAAATGTAAGTTGAGGGAGCTCATAAATAGCTACAGACTCATGTCAGACAGGAATATGAGTAATAGCAGTTTGGTAATGGCTGACCATGAAAGCATCTAAGCAATTAAATTGCACTTCTCTCTCATTCTTGATTTCCCAATATTGATGTTCAAGAGAGGAGAGTGTCTGCAAGCAGTGGAGCATGTTGCAGAGGGCCCTTTATACTCAGCCACCCCTACTCCTCTTCCCAATACTCCTCAGTCTATAGGACAGTGGACCCTGTTGTGATGGCATCATCAGAAAATCATAGCCATGCTACTGTCATATATTCATAATCGTAGAAACATAGAGCAGGCAGAAATGCACTCTGTTTTACATTCTGTGACTGAAATGTTAGTTCCTATCCACTGATCGGGTGTCTCTGTGCCCCCCATGGAAAAACTAAAATCCACGGGGCCTATCTGGTCCAACCTGAGGAATTTGTATGAACTTCACCCCTTCCTTTGCCTTCCAAACATCTCCTTTCAATGCAGGCAGCTTGCTTCCATTTCACACACAACAATGCTCAGAGGAAAATTCTGCTCCCCACACATGCATCAATTCAGAGTTACTGACCAGCCGCTTGCTCTGACAACATTAGCTCCCTCCAGATCTGAGAGTAGAGACCAAACTGAAGAAGCAGCTGCAGCTGTCTGCCCCTTGATTCACAGTGGAGGCAACCTCTGCAAAACACTCCATTAGAAATATCTCAGGGAGTTTACCACCCCTGCATAATGAGCAGAGAGCTCTATGTGCAGACTCCTTCACATCAGACAATTACTACCAAATGTTACTTTTTCTTTCTGTAATGTGATGGGGAACAGTTCAGTAATTAAAAGAGTAGGCTGAAGGGGATATTTTTAGTAACTTGATAGCTTGAGTAAGTCGCGCACACACGTGTGGCTATAACTGAAGTAGCTGACATTATTCCGATGGGAAAACAGTTCCACGGGTTGTCCATGTGTGCGGTGTCTATTTGTGTGCATGCGTGCAACAGAAGAAGAGTGGTGCAAGGGTCAGCATGCCTTTGCTGCTCTTTCTGCAATCCATATCTCTGTTCTGTTTCCCTCATGGAGCATTACACACACAGAGCTCATTACCACCTAAGACAATATAGGTGCAAGTATGTCCCTTTGGCCAGATGTTTTTCACAATCCTTCACAGGCAAGTGGTCCTTGCTGGTGCAAGGCCAGGCAGCAGTATGAAGGGAAAGGGCTGAGAAGAGGGCTGGGGAAGGGGCTGCCAGAGCTCCCAGGGTCACAGACGGTGGATGGTATAGGGATAAAGGGCTTTTGCACTGCTATTAATTCCTCCCACATTAGGAGGAAAAGCTGCTGTTTGACACAAGTTGATTGTAACTTCATCTGGACCAAAAAAAAAAAAAAAATAAGTGACTGCTCAGCACAGTTCTCTACAATAGACAAAGATACAAAAGGGACAGAGCAGCCCTCTGTTACTCAAAGCAGTTACTTGCTAGCTATTTTCCAGAGCCTGAATGGCATCAGCTCCAGAAAACACAGAGATGTCTTACACCACTGTGGCTGTTCTTCTCCTACTTCTTGCTCTTCTCTTCTCCTCAATTTAACCACTGCTCCAAGAAAATTGGAGCTTCCCTCCAAGAAGCTGGTAATATTTTCTCAGCAGATAAGCAGTTTTCCTGCAGAACCTGGCAGCTTTTAAGTAGCCTAAAGAACACCTTACAGCTGCAGACAGAATTGTCTGAGAAGATTGCAGTTTAATTCAGGCAGTTAGCAAACTGGCTGGCTGTGTGTAGACTTGAAAAGCATATGCTTGGATAATGTACTATCCAGATGTTTCAAAGATTTTATGCATACATAAAATAGATATTTTATGCATATACATGTATTGTATATGCACATACACCACCTATACAAAATACTTTTTACATTGGTAAATAGGTGGAAATGATGGAAGGAATTCAAAACCTACTGCAGCTGATTTGGAACACCCTGACATGGTGTATATGCAGGTTGTTCTGCATAAGTTGTGAAGTCTTCCACACTGGAGATATTCAAAAGCAATCTGGATGCAGTCCTGGGCATTATGGCTCCAGGTGACCCTGCTTGAGCAGGAGGGTTGGACAGGATGACCTGCAGAGGTCTCTTCCAGTCTCAGCAGTTCTGTGATTCTGTGATTTCTCTTGCTTAAAGCCATATTAATGCTATTCTCTCTGTGTGTGAACTCCTAAGTTACAGCTCATATTGTACATGCATAGCTTTCAAGCCATTAAGTTATCTACACAGTTGTACATATTTTACTGCAGCTGGGGAAACTGAGGCCCTGAGAAACTAAGTGACTTGCACTAACCTTGCACAAAAAGGCAGAGCAAAGGCTTGCCCTGGGTCTCTGCTCCACCCTGGCTGCCAAGATAAAAAATAGTAACTCTCCAAGACTTCTTGTTGGTCTAAAAGTTTGGGTTTTTTCCCCTCCTCCTTATTTTCAAGCTACATGAGAAAATATAGTGAATCATGGAATAGAATCATAGAATCATTCAGGTTTGAAGGGACCTTAAGGATCATCCAGTTCCAACCTCTCTACCATGGGCTGGGACACCTCTCACCAAACCATGTTGCTCAAGGCCCCATCAAGCCTGGCCTTGAACACCTCCAGGGACAGGATATCCACATACTTCCCTGGGCAACCTGTTCCAGTGCCTCACCATCCTCACAGTGAAGAATTTCTTCCTAATGTTCTTCCCCCCTCCAATTTAAAGCCATTCTCCCTCGTCCTATCACTACATACCCTTGTAAAAAGTCCCTCCCCAGCTTTCTTGGAGCCCCACTTCAGGTACTGGAAGACCATCATAAAGTCTCCCTGGAGTCTTCTCCAGGCTGAATGACCCCAACTCTCTCAACCTGTCCTGATAACAGAGGTGCTCCAGCCCTCTGATCATCTTCACATTCTTCCTCTGGAACCATTCCCACAGTTCCACATCCTTCTTATGCTGGAGATTCCAGAACTGGACACGGTACTCCAGGTGGGGGTCTCATGAGAGTGGAGCAGAGAGGAAGAATCACCTCCCTTGACCTGCTGGCCACACTTCTTTAGATGCAGCCCAGGACATGGTTGACCTTCTGAGCCATGAGGGCACACTGCCAGCTCGTGTCGAGTTTCTCATTAACCAGCACCCCCAAGTCCTTCTCTGCAGGGCTGTTCTCCATCACATTGCCCCCCATCCTGTACTGAAACCACAAATTGCCCCAACCCAGGCATAAGACCTTGCACTTGGCCTTGTTGAACTTCATGATATTCACACAGGCCCACTTCTCCATCTTGTCCAGGTCCCTCTGGATGACATCCTGTCCTTCCAGAGTGGCAACTCCACCACTCATACTGGTGTCATCTGCATACATGCTGAGGGTGCACTCGATCTTGCTGGCTGTATCATCAATGAAAATATTAAACAGCACTGGTCCCCTTGCAGACCCCTGAGGGACACCACTTGTCACAGATCTCCATGTGGACATCAAGCCCTTAACCGCTACTCTCTGAATGTGACCATCCAGCCAATTCATTATCTACTGAACAGCACATCCAGCAAATCCATATCTCTCCAATTTAAAGAGGAGGATGTTGTGAAGGACTGTACCAAAGGCTTTACAGAAGACCAGAGAGATTACATCTACTGCTTTTCCCATGTCCACTAATGTGGTTTACCCCATCATAGAAAGCCACTAGGTTGGTCAGCCAGGCCTTGCCCTTGGTAAAGCCATGCTGGCTGCCTTGAATCACCTCCTGGTCCTCCATGTCCTTTAGCATAGCTCCCACCACTTTTACCATAGCCAACTGTGCTAGCAGTAGCCATGACTACACCTTGATGATGTCATTTGAAATTGTGCGGAAGTGGTAGCCCTTTGCTGAAAGATGCTGGTCAGCCCCCTTCAGGAACAAGCTTTGACAGTATGCACTTGTGGTGGAACATACAAGTGGTTTTGAGAGCAGGACCCTGAGTTTAAGATTCAGTGAATGTTTTGCTTTGATTGAATGAAATAAAAATACCTACTCTTGGGTACATTTGAGATATCTGCAGACCTCCAAGACTCTGATACTTGCAACTCAAGTTCAGGATTGAAAGTGGCTGCTTAGAAATAAACAACCTTAGTACAAGAATGAGACTGGATACTAGCCAGTCAAAGGTCCACTATAAAAACCCAGAGACATTGTGAGACATGTCATACTTTCAACTTGTGCTTGGCTATTTGTGTACCTAAGGCACATTACAAGGGACCCATCACCAAATACAAGCACTGAACAAAACCATGAAAGAAAATATCCCACCTGCTCCCTCAAGGGTCAACTCAGGATTCCCCCAGTTCAGCTGACCACTCGGGGCAGCTATGGACAGAAGGGCAGAACTTCCTCATCTCCTTGCTGAGGAATGGCTCTATCTTTAACAGGACTGTCTGGAATAGGTTTGATTTCCCACTCTTTGTCTCTCCTGTTTCCCTTGCTGCAGAAATTTGCAAGTAGAAGAAAGACCACAGGCAGTGCTCTGCAAAAGATGAAAAATCATTTTCCCAAGGATGTTATTAACCTGGAGGGGCATTGGCCCCATAAGGAATACGAGAAGAATATAAATAAAGAAAATAGCTCCAAGGTGCATTAGCTGCTACTTGACAGTCTCAAACAAGCTTGGCGGGTCACATTAATCCATTTTTCAGTTTGGAAATGAAATCTACTTCTTTGGATAGTTTATAAAAAATTGCCAGAACTTCCATTTTCTCTGAGAAATTAATCAAAATCAAAGTTTAATTTTACTTTGAGAAAATATAAACAGTAATGAACAATATGGTACACGTGTTTAAATTGTTCCAGAACTTTTCTTTTGTCTTCAGTGATGGAAACCATCATCATTTCAGCAGGTTGCACAGTGTTGCAGACCAAGAAGATATACAGATTTTTACCCAGAGTGCAACAGATTTTCAATCTGTTGGTTTGGCTGCGTGGGGTGGATTGGTTTTTTTGAGTCACATCAGAAAGCCGCTGTGCAAACAACAGAAGGCATAAACAACTGGCCTCTTCTCCCAAGTGACAGGGGACAGGACAAGAGGGAATGGCCTCAAGCTCTGCCAGGGGAGATTTAGGCTAGATATTAGGAAAAAGTTTTTCACAGAGAGGGTCGCTGGGCATTGGAACAGGCTGCCCAGGGAGGTGGTTGATTCACCTTCCCGGGAGGTGTTTAAGGAATGGGTGGGCAAGGTCCTGAGGGGCATGATTTAGTGTTTGATAGGAATGGTTGGACTCAATGATCCGGTGGGTCTCTTCCAACCTGGTTGTTCTATGATTCTATTAAAATAATGATAAAATTCAACTGGCTTCAGTGGCTGCATTGAAGATCAGGTCTCCAGTGGGGGAAGGTGAACTATTCTGCAGAACTTCGTGAGCTGAACATCTAGAAAATATTGCTAAAGGTTCTCTCAGTTACTTTTGCTAACACATAAGAGAAAAACAACAGCTGCAACACCTTACTCTAAAAGTATAAAACTGATAGATGTAGTAACTAATAAACCCTGCTGTACTCTGTAAACTACAGCATTTTCAGTCCAAACTGAAAGCAGAAACAAACCAAATACCATTTGTTTACATTGTAAACATCTCCCTCAAACTACTGAAGCCAAAGTAAGATGCCACATAGTGTGTATTTCTATGTATCAGACAAGCTTCAGGCTGGTCTTGCAGACTGTGACTCAAGTTGCACACATAGCAAGATTTCTCTCCAAGTTTTCACTTATTTTCATTAATTTGTCATGGACAATTCACAAATAGAAATCTGACAGGCACTTGACTCTCTGCAAAATAGTTGCTCCACTCCTTTCAAATAAATTTTTATGTCACTTCTTTGACTTATTCAAGAGAACATATTGTCTTTTTTAAAATATACTATAGTCATTAGCAAATCATAGCTGTGACACTGCCAAAGCATTACCAAGTCAAAGAGTGCTGCCCCATCCCATTCTTCTCCATAGCATGGTGTCCCACATGCTCGCTGCTTCCATTCTTTCCCATCCTCTCTCTCTTTTAAGTATCTTTCACCACCAGATTGGCATTGGCAGCCAGCCACCCAGCCAGCACTTTAGCTAGACAAGCGCTATGCTGATATGCCTAGACCTTTGAAGTGTCACACAACAAGTCCAACAAGTTCATTTTCTTCCTATTTTCATACTTTTTGCAGAGGGCCCCAGCCAAAAAATACATTTCCCATCAGTTTTTTTCTCAAAACAGCTCCTTTCTGTGGAAACTTCTGCTGGCAACTCCCATTTTGAATGCTTTGACCCCTGTGATATTCTTGAGAATATGGTCAAGAGATGCCTTTGTAAACGATATTACATTATACCTACATTAGGTATATACCCTGTCCCAGGAGCTCAACTTCCAAAAGTTACAGTTGGGTTGGTGAACAGATTTCAACAAGCACTGATGTGATGTACTGCTTAGAACAAAGTGCAAAGAGCTGTTATTTGCCACTGCTTCCCTCTACAGCACATTCTGAGCTGGGGCACAGTAATAAAACAAGTGTGATTGGGCATATTTAAAAAAACAATGTTGTGTATCAGGCTCAAAAAACCCCCATAACCTTAAAATAATGCAAAATAAAAAATAGACAAGTAAGAGATAAAGTATAGTTTGTGCTGTTTTGGGAAAGTTCTCCTGTGTCTGAGCCCATTGGGTATAGGTTTCATTTTATTTCATTGCCACATCTGAAGCTGCACTGATAAGAAAATCACAAGCGGACCCTAAGTTACCAAGTTGGCCAATGGAGCAGTAAAGTCACTGCCCTTTCCTCTTCTGAAAAGCTGTTAGTGATGCTGCCATGAGGAGCTGTCACTTCCCAGGAAGAAACTGTGAGCTTCTGGGATAACCGACTTCTGAGATAAAAGACTTTTTGGAGGCAATTCTCAGTCTCATCTTTTTACAGATAATTATGTTGCTTGATCTGGGGACAGTAAATCAGGTTTTGTCTATAGAGAAAGCCTCTCCTTTCAGTTGTTGCTGGTTTTATATAGTTACACTTCAAAACTTGTAGTCCTTCCTTACTGTTCATGGAGATGCTGGCCTGCCTTTTACATTCAGGTGTATCGCAGGTGACTTACATTAAAAGTTTTCCTACATGCCATATTATATGTACACCTGCCAAATGTGAGATTCTCCAAGCTGTCTTGTTGCACCAGGCAGGAATCCTTTGTAATAATCTAGTGCTCGTGGCAGACAATGGGGCAGTCTGCTTCCCATTTAAACACCCAGCAGGAGCCAATCACTATGGCAGGAACTTCTTTTAGGAGAGGTAACAATCACACACAGATCTAAAGTGCATCACTGGTCCCCACAACTCAGAAATACGGATGCTTGTACTGCACTTAAGCAAACAGTTCTTTTTCCTTGCTCACTCGATGTGTTTCATGGGCAGAACCTGCAAGTAAAGAAAAACTACCTGGATGCCTCTGCCAACGCAGGATTGTTAAAAGTGGTAAAATAAGAATTTTGCTCTATGTTAGTTCTGAAAATAGTGAAGTGGCTTCCCAAACAATTTTTCCACACACACTACACCCAGAGCAAGCATCACCTCCCTCCACACACACCTCTGTGGCAACCACTGGAATGGGCTGAAGATGAGCAAGCAGTGTTGGGTAACAGTATTTTTACAGCCTTAGTCAGTGTCACTCACTCATGTTCACGGACATTTTTTTCTTGAAGGATTTTGCTTTTTCACTTTTCTCTGTGCTTCTCTCTCCAGGTCACTGAGAGGATATCTGACCAATGAAGGCTTGTACAGACCTCCACTAAGTGCTCTGGAAACCATCCTTTCTGGCTTAAAAAACATTTGTGTGAAGACACAAGCATAACCCTGAGAATCCATGGCACTGGAACGCTAATTCTGACTCATCACTTAACTTCTTACTGTCTCAGTTTCCTCACTGCGTGAGTAAGGAAGATTAGCCTGATTATTCCTTCTCAAGGATGTTGCAAGGAATCATCATTAGTATTTTTTAAGCATGCAGCATATAAATAGTTCATAGAATCATAGAATAGTTTAGGTTGGAAGGGACCTTAAAGATCATCTAGTTCCAATCCCCCTGTGAAGAGCAGGGACATGTCCCACTAGATCAGGCTGCCCAAGGCCCCATCCAACCTGGCCTTGATCCTAGCACCAGAGATGCTAGTCTCACTCTGCCCTAAGTAAGATTTGGGCTACTACTATATTGAAAAGTGCCAACATCTCTCTCTGGGGCTGCTTCTAAGACCAAATCATCATTGTTGCTCCCTTGATAAAATTAGTTCTACAAAGTTGGTGAGAAGTCATGAGCATTAAGAACTGATAACAAAGCAGAGGTTAAAACATTTTTAAAAAATGATAAAAAGCAAACCCAAAGCAGTGAGAATATGGAACCTTTAAAAAAAATAAAAATAAGATTAAAAGCCCAGTCAATCAAACCAGCCAGAAAGAGAAGCAGTATCTCAGTGGACATTGATATTAAATATGGACCACCCAGGCTTTTTCTCTCTCCCTCTCTCATTAGCAGTGTAGTAAACCCTGATTAATTTGTTATGCATCTTTAAGAAATAGTTGATAAAAATTATGTCTTGTGAAATCAGCAGATAGTCTGGGAACTGATATCTATAACTTGGGGCAAACCCAGGATATCCTCGACCAAACATTGCAACAACATTCAGGTAACCCAACATTCCCATGCCTAGTATTAAAGCATCCACTGTATACAGTAATCCACGTGCCCTTCCTCTCATCTCTGCTGGAAACATACCTTCTTTAGGTTGTGTTTTCTTATGTTCTACTCTTGGAGAATCTGGCAAGTGTGGCATCACCATACACCATATAGTTCAGCTCGGTTAAGTTGTTCAAAACTCACTTATGTCATTTTTTCCCCAAATTTCCTGCAATTTGTTACACGTTCTTTGCCACGAGGCCCTACAAGTGACCCCAGAAGCCCAAAGGTGGACAGGAACACACAATGTCTCCGTCGAGAGGACATGACCACCAAAAGCCTCACGCTCAAACTCCAGCAGGCAAGCTGCTCACACACACATTAAGAGCACATGTAAGGGCTTTGCAGGAAAGGAGCCCAAGACTAGACTAAAAAAGCAACATCAATCACCAGCAGACAAAAGGGACCACGCAGCGGAGAGCGCAGCACCAAGAATCATAGAATCACTAGGTTGGAAAGGACCCACTGGATCATCGAGTCCAACCATTCCTATCAAACACTAAACCATGCCCCTCAGGACCTTGTCCACCCATGCCTTAAACACCTCCAGGGAATGTGAATCAACCACCTCCCTGGGCAGCCTGTTCCAATGCCCAATGACCCTTTCCGTGAAAAACTTTTTCCTAGTGTTCAGCCTAAATCTCCCCTGGTGGAGCTTGAGGCCATTCCCTCTTGTCCTGTCCCCTG
>WAAB01018201.1:114739-151543 GCA_013389865.1 Piaya cayana
CTGCATAGGGTTGTTGTGCCCCAAGTGCAGGATCCGGCATTTGGCCGTCTTAAACCTCATGCCATTAGTTTCAGGGCGACCGCAGCATCTATTTTTCAGCTTTTAAAACGCCCGCCTGCGTGGAAGGCCGCAATCGAGCTAACATTTCCTCTCGAGGCAAGGGCACAGGGCAGCTTCCCACCTCCTCCCGCCGCGATCCGATTCCCGTGGGCGAGCGAGGTCCGGCTCGGGCCCCGCCCCTCTCCCCGCTGCCCCGCCCCGGCCCCGCCGCCTCCTCCGCCTGCGAGGGGAAATATGAAGCGGAGCCGGCGCGGCGCCCCGCGGAGTCGGCAGGGGTACCGAGCGGTGGGGCGGACGGCCCCAGGCACCGAGCTGCGGGCGGAGCGCGGCCCTGCGGCTGCCCGGCTTGATGCTCGGAGAGATGCCCGGCAGCCTTGTGAGGTACCTGTTCTCAGCCCTGCTGCTGCACGGTGAGTGCGGGGCCTGGGGACGGGGGGGCCTGGGGTGTGTCGATGTAGAGGTGTATGTGCACAGGTACAATGTCCGTATAGGTATGAACGTACTTGTGTGTCTGTATAGGCAGGCATGTGTATGTGTGCGTGTATATATACACATATAGATATGTGTGTATATAGATATGCATGTCTGTACATGTATGTGTATATATGTGTGTGTGTATATATACATGCATGTGTATGTGTATATGTATGCATGGGTATATATAGATATGTATGTATGTGTGTGTTTATATGCATGTATATATGTGTGTATATATGCATGCATGTATATACAGACACTAAATTATATAAAAATACACATGTGTATATGTATACATATGTGCCTGCACTTCTGGTGTGCCTAAAAAGCCAGCAAAAGGGCCCTATAACCTCGCTGGTGTGGAGAGAGGGTTGCATGTGGTTGTGCTTGCCCGCCTGTCCTGGGTGCAGGTGTTGTACCCTGCTACTCTGCTGAGCTCAGGCAGAGGAAAGATCCATCTGGGTACTGAAGCAGGCAAAGACCTTGTTCGGTCTGCCTGAACCCCACTGTTAGCAGCTCCACTCTCCCAAATGCGTGGCAGAGAGCAGGAGGCAGCAGCTGTGGGCAAAACTGGGTAGGAACATCCCAACTCCGAAGTTCATGTTGGTGGTATTAGCGTTGTATGCCTGTGACTGCTTAGATGGAGCAGCTGGTTGGGACATCTCACACAAAGACTATTTATGCACCTCTGGGCAAAGGTCCGATTCTAGCAGACTCTGGAGAACTTGGCCGAGATATTCCACGAGATATTCCACAGTGTTTCACCTGCAGGCGAAGAAGAGGTTTTTGATGTGGAGGTGTTTGCTGTGAAGCCTCAGGCAGCCAAGCTTGCCAGCACTGAGTCGTGTACCCAACAAAAAAATGTTTTGCTGCAGAGCACAGAGATTCTGGGTGTTATTACACAGTCCTGCTCTGACACTGTCTCAGCTGAGCCCTAGACTGACATTTCTCTGAAACTGCATAGTAGGTGAAACTGTACTGAGAAAAGCCAGCATATTTTAAATTTAACTTACAAGTTCAGCTTTTAAATCCCTTTTTAGACACCTAAATAGATAACTCATCTTTTCAGAAAACCTGCATTCTTCAAGAGCAATTTCTGAAAAGTAGGCTGTTTAATGAGCTGCTTAGCTATGTCTAACATTTGGCAGCCAGATTTGAAAAATCTGGGGACAATATTGTTCTAAAAGAGTAACTCAGCTTACTCAGTTACAGAGTCATTGTTAAGAGTGTTCCTCATTCTGGAGTACTTTGTAGCATCAAACCTTCTTCAGCTAAATTTCTTAGGACCCCATGCTTACTTGTAAAGAGGATTTTTTTTTTTAACTGTTATATTGTAAGTGACCTTCATGGATTCAATGTGAGATCCCTGAGCTGGAGTGAGGATTTCAAAGCTGTTCCTGGAGTTGATTTTGTGGAGCAGGGATTGTCTCTCTCTGTGTTTGTACAAGTGCTAAGAACACAGATGGTACTCAATAAATAATAAAGAGCATGGGCTTCTGATTGTGTGTTTTCTTTTAAGAAAGAAAGAGCAGGAGACCCTGTTCCCCAGGAGGGGATTTTATACTCTTCTCACAGCTTAGCTATGAAATCCGGAAAGCATAGAAACGTGTTTAGCTGAGCCAGACTTGCCGGAACGCCAGAGGTGTTCTTTAAAAGTCTGTGATCTGAGATATAAAAGTCAAAATGGGAGGTTTGAAGTTAGAGGGTAAGGAAGGGAGGTGTAATTACAGGGTTGGACTCCCTGGCTCATCTGCTTGGAATTACAGAGCAGAGCTGAACCCGGCTAGAGCAGGAAACATTTAAATCGGGGCCAGCGATCACATCAAAACAGCAGCTGCCAAAAAAGTATGAAGGAATAAAATCATCTATTTCTTCCATATGTGCTTATATTTCACCAAATAATAGATACCTAAGTTCTTGTAGAAAGCTGTAGTTCAGCAGCTTGTATATAAAGATACACACCTTGGTAATGTGGGAGTGCACAGTTTGGCTCTAAGCTTCAAGCACTGGGAAACTACTGCCCTCTCACAAACTTGAAAATTACATTGGTGGCAGATGATGTGCTGAAATGCAGCCTGTCTAAATGTATTTACCCTCTTAGCTTTAACTTGGCCTGGAGCTTTTCCCTCTGTGCTGTAGTGTCAGTAGGAAATCCTATGGTCAGCAATTAACCTAAACTGCTCCTATGTAAGAATAACTAGCAATCCCAGGGGATTGCAATGTTAAGCATCTTTACAGCAGATGATGGGGGTTTTTTAGTATTTCTATTGCATGTGGCAATTTAAGGGTTAAAAGTGAGTGTGAGTGGGTGAATGGTTGAGGATTTTTAGGGCTCAAAGCTTTATGGCACAAGTTAAAATGTCCTGTAAGGCTAAAGCCTCTACTTTCATTACAATAAGAAATGCCTGCTCTAACATCAGCAAACAAAAAAATTGGAAGATATTGTATTCATAAAACCTGCACGATGTCAAAAAAAGAACGGTCTGCAGCTGGAAGATGTCCATTTTCACTGTTTTCTTTGCTTAGACAAAAAGCCACAGAAGTTTCAGATGTCAAATGCTAAGATCATTCAGCTCTAGAAAACCTGATTAATAAGAGCTACGCTCAAGTGGATTCAAAACAGCTTTGGCTGATTTCTTTTGTAAATGTAAACTTTTTTTACAAATACAGATGCTAAGAAGAAACCTTACTGTATATCTGGTTATGTTAGCATTAGAGTAATGAATTAGAAACTTTAAGTAAAACAATTTGTTGGTAACATCATGGAAATAGTACTAATAAAGGTGATGAGGACAGGATTGCTAGGCTTTTCAGAGCAAAGCTGTTCATGCTTTTAGATCTCTGGCAATGTTGCTTACATTAGTTACGTAAAAGTGTTTCACTTCAAAACCTGTTCAGGAAAACAATAAGTGACTGTATTAGAAAATGTGAATACCCTTATCAATAAAATGGACAAATATTGTGCTTTATACTTGAGGCATGCGTGATTTGTTCTCTCAGTAAAATATTGCTTTTGGAAATAATGGATGACAACAAAAAAAAGAAGGGAAGACACACTGCGTAGTGTAAGACTTACAAAGCTTGCAGGGAGAGTTAGAAGATGGACACAATTTTATTAACAATTTCATCAGGGTAAATTCTATTTCATTCATCTCTGTAGCTTGACTGGGCTAATAGCAGTACAGTGTAGGTGTCATGAACAGTAAGGATGATTTTTGTGCCCTGTAGGATATCTGTGGGAGATGGACTGCCAGGCAATGAAGCCCAAAACTGGCCTCAACCATGCTGAAGGCAAACACTTTCAGCTATTCATGGTCTGCAGGCTGCACAGCAGATGTCTCTGACAGAGAGCAGATGTTTCCTTCCAAGAGGGCAAGACCAAACTACTGTTGATACTGAATCACACTGAACAGCCCAGTGCTGCACCCATTCAAGCCAGTGGCAGAGTTCCTGCTGCCCTGAAGGGAGGTGGGCTTTAACCCTTCAGGGCTTCATAAAGAAGCCCACACTATGGGCAGTGGCATTTCACCTTGCATAAGTAGTAGCTGTCACCCCAATTAAGAGCCAAATTTCAACCTAGCAGAGGTTATCAACTGTGTAACTGCTTTGCACTTAGTTCTCTGACTTCTTCCAAGATGGAATATGGGGTAAGGACCCAGTTGCAGAATAATGGAGGACCTCAATGCTGGGATAGTCACCCTTGGGGAGGTTTCTTTTTAGCTGTTCCACCTAAACATGCTTCAGATCTCTCTGCAGGATCCTCCACACTCTGAAACATTCATTTTGCATCTCTTTGAAAGCTGTACCTGGAAACTCTGTATGCACAGGAAAGGCAACAGATATATGTGAAAGGAAATCATTGTCCTGCCTGCTTCCATGACCATAAACCCAGCTTTCCTTTCCGAACCCTTTTGTTTGTAGTAGCTAATTTAGGTCCCAATCCTGCAAGAACTCTTTGAAGTTGCAAGTGCAGGGAAAACACTGGAAAACAGAGCCCACAGCTTGGTAACAGGATGTTATATTCTCTGTAGCAATTACGTAAGTTTGCACTGTAGCTAAAAGCCTGTCACGGGCATTATCTAACACTATCCCATATCAAGAAAGAGTGTAATCCAAACGTCTATTTATTTAATTGTGCAGGGCAACTACCCAGATAAGGAGAGCCGTAAACTTAGTCCAGCCAATTACTCTTTATCTGTTGGAAGGTTCTTCGAGTTTCAAACAAGTTCTAACTTGAAAGCAGTTTGCTGCGGAAATAAAGAACGAATGTTAAAATGTTTCTGTTGGAGATCAAGACACATCTTGAATTTGTAGTATCACTTGAGGTTATTTTAATTCATAATAGAATTATACTCTTCTGGATTGACATTGCAAGAAAAAGTGAAGTGGGTCCTGATAAGTAATCCTAATCTAAGCCCAGGTTTGAATCCTACTTTCAGGTAACGTTTTTTAATCCTGTTTAGCAAAGGATGAACCTGCTGAACACCTAATAGCTTTGAGTCTGGTTAGAAGTCATGGTTGAAGTTCTGGTAAAGATGTTAATTAAACTGATTAAATCTAAACAGTTTAAGATTATTTGCATTATACTTTTGCAGTCTGGCATAGCTGAGAACATAATTTGGCCAGGGTGTTTAAGCTTGAATTAAATTGTAAGAAATTGTGTTCAAGCACAATTCTATTTATCGTTATCTGTGTTGCAGTTGTACATTATTTGCATGCTATTTTCCAGAAAATTTTTTTTGTAGAACTGTTGATGGAGAGCTTTAATAGTCATATTTGGAACATATTTGAGTAACAGCCTGCCAACAGATTGCCCTTTTAACATTTGTATTTTACTCACAGCTATGTGCAGAAGTCTTTGAAGAACTTGAAAGCATCCTATCTTCTCTTAACAATTACTTTTATCTTGATTAGTTGTTCCCACATCAGATACAGGTTTATAACCTGAGAGCCTGAAGTCCCCTGCCTGGTGTAGTACGTGCTCCTGTCTATGTCTTCCTGGAGTAGCAGCTGTACAGACCTCCACTTTCCCATTCAGATGGATGTTGCATCTGTTTCTGTCAAGTGTGAATTGTGAGGGGCTGGGAAGAGATCCCCAGCTAGTAGTAGCCCCTCTTATTCCATTTTCAATTAGTTTGGTGCTAAAGAGGTAATCTATGCTGCCATGGCTTGATTATGAGAGAGAAGTTGGATAGTAGCTCATCAGAAAATGTATTTGGTTTGCTTTGGTTTTCTAGCTGGCATTTCTAATAGACTCTGGAATTTTCCTTTTCTTTCTGGACTTGCTCCTTTGAGTGATACAATATTATGAACTGTGGTTGTATTGTAGCTAAAGTGAAAACCAGCCAGAGACTTCACAGAATTATTGCTATGAGTCTCATGCAAAGATTGGTTGCTTTTGTTTGAAGTCTACCACACTTTTGAGTGATACTAAGGTGGATTTTGTTTATTTATTTTTCACAAGTGGTTAAGATTCCTTCATAACACAAAAATTCAGAAGTCAGTCAGAGAGAGTCTGAGATACTTACATGCATTTGTCATGGAGTCTACCATCTGTCTGTGCTGTAGTGAACAGCAGACTTGGAGCTCTTTGAATGAAAGTAATGGCTCCAACTATGGTGCAACTGCATCTAGGCTCCCAAGTGGGCTTTTAAAGAGCCATGAAAGAATTTTCCCAGTTTTATGAAAGCGCATTTTAACCTTGAGCCTTCCAGCAATGTCCTATTTAAAAAGACCAAATGGATCTTTTAAAATTAGTGATGTCATCCCTGCAGGACCTCAGTTTTGTAGAACACCTTGTTGTACACTGCCGGGGATAGAGCAAGGGACACTGTGCTGTCACTGAGCACCTGCTGCAAGGAAAAGCACGGGAAGATGGTGTCCAGTTTAATGCCTTGCATAGGACATATCTCACTAGTCTTATGTTTGACCTCAAGGAGGAACTAGGGAAAGTTATGGCACTTTGTGTGTAACATATATGTGCAGGCATATGTCAGTAAATATAAAGACATTGAATTAAGGACTTGGTAAGAAAAGAGCCCATGCTAAACTATATCCTTGCCCCAGTAATACATACATAGGTAAAGGTCCCATTGCTGCCTTTTGATTTTATACTATAAATCATATCCTGATAGTCACGTCCTGTTTATGTGATGTTGTATAGCATGTGTGTTTTCTGCAACCCTTCCTCTGTCTCTACAGACTTTGTTATGTTCTCATACATGTCTCGATTACCTAAACTTATTCCTACTCTCATTTATGACACTTCAATAGATAAGAGTCCCAAACAAATACCCTCTTTGCAGGTACAGATCTTTAGGGCTATCCATATAAATCTCCTTTTTGTCCACTGGTTGCAGCTTATCATTTGCAAGCTGCAGATGATAGGGAGAGCTGGGACCACATTGCTTTTGAGCTATGTCAAAGAAAAGACATTGTATAATGGCACATAAAGTCTGACCTCTTTTCAAAACACCCTTCTTTTTATTTTGTGCTCCAGGGAATACTTGTGAATGTGTAATGTGGTTACTGCATTTTCTCCTTTGATATGTGCACATACAAGATTGTATCCTCCCGCAGAAGGATTTTTGCTTGAAGAAATTAAATGCCCGAGTGTGTTTAAATGAATAAATCATTCACTTTTAAGTGTGTCTATATTCATGAATCATATGACATGAGCTAGGCAAAATACAGCTGCTTGTATGGTATAATAAATATGCCTTGGAAGTAGTCACTTGAAACATTTCAAAACCTCCTCTTGATGGCAGATTTCAAACACTTAATTTCAAATGGAAATGTAAATTTTCGGAGACTTAGTCACTGGGAGATAATTAGTTTAAAGGAGACACCCTAACAGATATGTTTCTATTGAAACAGTTAGTACTGATGGCAACTGCCTCTACCAGGAACCTTGTGGGTAGTATCACTTCAGACCCAAAATACACTCTGAGCCCATGGACAAGAATGCTCACTCCATTTTAGAATAAGGTGCTGACTTAGTAATGACACCTTTTGAGTGTGTAGACACGTAGAGATAGAGAAGGCTGTGAGAGGGCAAATTCTTAGTAGCTGTGATTCATAATGACAGAAATAAATATGCTGGTAAGTACCTGTACGTAGCTGAACTGGTTCTCCAGGCAGTGTGCAGCCTGTGATATCCACACCATATGCACAAGGTTTCAGATAAACCCAAGTTTTTGAATGTGAAATGATTTTCCAGGTGCAGTGGGTTGCAGATGTGGCACAGAACAGAGCTGCTGTGCTGAGGTGCTGACGTTAGCCCAGGCAACTGTACCACCATGCACATGAAGCATTGACCCTGTCTAGTAACTCCTGCCTCTCCAAAGATGCAGTTAGTCAAAGTGTCACCCTGACATGAACATAGCATTTCTGAAGTGACCATACTGTTCGTGGCTGCAGAACAGGAGTTGTTTGATGCTAGCATGAATGACTCTGCTTACCAATGTAGAAATACCTGAGAAAGCTCAATTTCCAGGAAGGGAGAAGTACTGACCCTCTGAAAATCAGGCTCCTTTAAGGGCATCTCAGACAGTGTGCTCAAATATCAAAGCATCCCTAGTATTTATTACCTTTTAGAAAGTAAGGTCATAAATTCTCATTCAGATGGAAGAATTAATTGTAACCTGCAACAAAGCTACCAGATTTTCCAGTAAGGACTTTGTGAGGTTGTGGTCATTAATCTTATGATATCTTGAGATCATTGAGTGGTGAAAACTGTTTACATTCAAGTATTTATTGTATTCTTTTTGATCATACTTTACCCTGCCTAGTGGGTAAGTCCTTGCCTTTGTTTAGCTTAGGAATTACCGGTTTTAAGTGGTTAATGTGTATTTATATTTTTAGCAATGCCATTTTCCCAGGTGTTACTTAAGTTTCTTCCAGAAGATCTAAGACTTAGCTAACATAATGAATCACTGACACAATTTTCTTTTTTTTTCAACAGGAAATGGCAAAAACTTGTAATGGTGTCTGCCTAGAAACAAACTATACTGATGTTTTTTTTTGTAATTTCTGTTGTGATGCTATGTGCTGCCCGAGCATGTGCCTAACTAAGATGGTGCCTCAGGAGTAAAGTGTAGGATCCTGTGTTAGGCACCTTTGTGGGGTAGAGGGTCCCAAAGAGCCCAGTTCTTGAGCCAGGTCAGCCAAGGGGGCACCAGAAAAGATGGAAGTGAACCCCAGACCCTGCCCCTGGGAACATGCGTTAGAGAGACTTCCCACTCCTGAGACAGATGCTCTGACTTCCTGAGCATGCAACCAGTCTCTCCACCTCACCCCATATTTGTTTTCTAGCCTGCTGGTTCTTAAATTCCTTCTGGCAAAGTATTACAGTTTCTAACCCATTATGAAAGGTTCATGTTTTTCACCTCTTAACCTCTAAATGTGCGTTTTTCTTTTGATCCATGTTTTCTAACATATCTAAGAGTAGGCTATGTCTAAAAGAGTAAAGACATTCCTTCTGAAGCTATGTATCCATTTTGTTTAATTAATATTGTGTAGAGAGAGCACTGGTGGGTTTTGTATGTATACATTAGTAGAAACCAAAATTACTGTTCACTGGACATAAAATTGGGTTTTGAAATTCTTTTTCCCCTTTAAAATAAAAATAGCAGAATCTGCCTTTAATTGACCCATGTTAGTCGTCACAGAGGCTTCCTGTGTGCAGAGGCTTTGCTTTTAATATCTGTTTTCCCTTGGCTTTAAAGAGTAGTCTTTATTTGCAAGTTTATTATAGAAGCGTTCAAATTAGAGGTGGGCTGAAACCGCAGAGTGTTTGTCCGGATCCAGGTTTTTGATTGTCCTGACCACACCACCTAGGTGTGGAAACACCACACTTTGGTTCAAGTCCTCTCCTTAGTATATTTTGTAAAGCAAATTTATGCAGTGGATTATTAGTGGGCTAACAGAGAGGACAAGCTCCTTGTAAAGGGTCCTTCTATACAAGAAAGATATTGAGTTGCTGGAGTGTGTCCAGAGAAGGGCCATGAGACTGGTGAAGGGTCTGGAGCACAAGTCTTACAAGGAGCAGCTGAGGGAACTGGGATTGTTTAGCATGGAGAAAAGTAGGCTGAGGGGAGACCTTATAGCTCTTTACAACTACCTAAAATGAGGTTGTAGTAGGGTGGATGCTGCTCTCTTCAACCAAGTAACAAGTGATAGGATGAGAGGAAATGGCCTCAAGTTGCAATACAAAGGTTTAGGATATTAGGGATATTAGGGAAAATTGCTTTAGGGAAGGAGGGGTGAAGCATCAGAACAGGCTGCTCGGGGAAGTGGTTGAGTTGCCATTGGTCAAAAAGCGTGTAGATACAGTACTCCAGAAAATAGTCTAGTAGGCACATTGCTATTGAGTTGATGGTTGGTCTTGATGATCTTAGAGGTCATTTCCAACCTTAATGATTCTATGATTCTGCATTTGTTGGGGTTTTTATAAGACAAGACAAGAAATGTAAACAATACTTTGGTGTCACATAACACTGCAAACAAGAGTCATTCAGTACATGATATTCTTAACCTCCTTTATCACGTTGAAGTGTTTTCCACCAGGACCTCTTGATGACTTATACTGTTTTTCTATGACAGGGCTGGGAGAAGGTTCTGCTCTTCTTCACCCGGACAGCAGGTCCCATCCTCGGTCCTTGGAGAAGAGTGCATGGAGGGCTTTCAAGGAGTCACAGTGTCATCATATGCTGAAACACCTTCACAATGGAGCCCGGATCACTGTGCAGATGCCTCCTAGTATTGAGGGACACTGGGTCTCTACCAGGTAAGAAAAGATAAAACAATGTGTTTGAGTGTTATAGGTGGAAGAGAAGAGGGGAAGGAAGCAGAGAGAGAAGGAAGAATATTCCCATTTTAAGCAGCAGGGGAAATATTTGCTTTAATATGGTGATGGTCTAAATTCCAGATGCTTGCTATATGTTTATGTATAAAAGGAGAAGGAGCAGCGTTATGTGCATCAGAATAGCATGCTATTAAGCTGTCTCAATGAATCAATTTATAGTCTGGATTTGAAACAGCATGCTGTGGAATATCTTTAAATCTCTCTTTGAATAGGAAGGAGCCCAGCAAGTTGCCAAAATGGATGCTTATTCAAACATAACATTGTACTATCTTTGAGTACATGCTTTAGATCCATTGAATGAGTCCTTATATTCAGAGTGTGTGTCTAGCACAGGTTTTATTAGCAAAAGAATTTAAGAAGCTGTGTTTCACCAGCTTTGTTACTCTCTGTACTTGATGACTTTTAATTCAGAGAGCTATTTTGCTTTCTGTGGCTCAGCAGGCAATATTCCCATGCTTATTTGAAATGTCTTGTAGTAGGAAAGACTGGGGGTTTTAATAGAAAGGATCGTATTTATGTTAAGTAGCATGGATGTGACAGGGGCACAAGTTTGAAAGCACAAAAGTGAGATTTAACTGCTATTTAGATCTCAAAAAAAAAAAAAAATTAAAATAAAACAAAAATTAAAAAAAAAAAAAAAAAAAAAAAACACAAAACAAAAAAAAAAAAAACCCAGAAAACCTGAATATTGCATGCTCCACATTCAAGCCAAATAGAAGAATTGCATTAACAGTCAGCAGTTTGCATTAACTGACCTCTTGAGAGTCTGAGTGGAAGAGCTGAGGACATGATCCTGCATATCGGCTGCAGAGCAGAACTGGTGGAGCTCCACTGAGAAGATTGTACAGCACCATAGAAGCCAGTTCTTTGTGCTATTATGTGGATGTTTGGCACTTCACTTTCTGATATTATCAGTCCTTTTGCTAAATCTACCATGCAAAAGAGAATAGATATTTAATAAGCTGTTAATTTTTTTCAGATAAATTGTTGTTTAACTAGTGGGCCACAGATGCCAAGTTTCTATTTACCTCCATTTATGTTAGAGGGGCATGAGCACCCGCGTGTCTCTGTGGACCTATGTGGGTTTACTCAGTCTTATTACCTGTAGTGTACAAGATGTGCCACCTTGCTAAAATTTTGTTTCCATCACTTTCTGTCTTCCCCACAGCTGTGAAGTTAGAGCAGGCCCGGAGTTCATCACAAGATCTTACAGGTTCTACCACAATAATACATTTAAGGCCTATCAGTTTTACTACGGTGGCAATCGCTGCACAAACCCTATCTACACATTAGTTATACGTGGCAAAATACGTCTCCGTCAAGCATCCTGGATCATCCGAGGGGGCACTGAAGCTGATTATCAACTACGCAGCATACAGATCATATGCCACAATGAAGCAGTAGCCAAAAGGTTAAGTGAGTTGGTGAACGATACATGTCCTGGATTTATACCAGCAGATGATCCCTGGGAGCAGGATGTGAGCTATGATTTGCTGAGAGAAGAGAATGGCTGTGAATGCACCAAAGCTCTGAATTTTGCCATGCATGAACTCCAACTGATCCGTGTGGAGAAGCAGTACCTGCACCACAATTTAGACCTCCTTGTGGAAGAGCTGTTTCTTGGAGACATTCATACTGATGCTACCCAAAGGAGGTACTATCGTCCTTCTAGTTACCAACCTCCTCTTCAAAATGCCAAGGTACACTTGAGTATATATGCCCTCTTTTTAAGTTGCCTGCAACAAAGGCCACATTATTCAGCTCTTATGAGTCAGTGCACTAGTGTAACCTAAAATGTAGGTGGGGCTCAAGAATACAAGGTGGATTATACACTTAGATGATACAGCCAATTACAAAATGGTCATAGGGCATATATCTTGAGAATTCTAACTCTTCTGTTGTCTATGAGAGTACATCAAATGTGCAAGTAGTCTGACTAATATCAATTAAAGACCACTCTGAAGATGGAATCAAAGATTTGTATGCAAATGGAAGTGTTTGGCTGGCACCATAGCTGTAGGCCAGGATTGAAACAGAACAAGAGAAACAAGCATCAGTGGATTTTTGTGTAGCTACGGGAATGCCAGGGAGAGAGGAAATCAAATTCTATCAGCATATGGAAAATGAGTGATCCATAACCCAAAGAGAAAAAGAGGAAATTGAAAGGTAGACACATGAAAGGGGCAGCTTAAAGGGAATGAAACTGATGGGCTGTGCAGGTCATGGATCCAGACGCAGGCATACGCATAAATTAAATGAAAAACAGGTGAATTTTGAATGGGGCTCTGATTCTGTTTGATAATTGAGTTTTCAAAGGGGCCTTAAAATGCCCTCAGCTTTATTGGGTGCTGATCAACCCATAGTAAGTTAAATAAAAGTCAAGTAGGAAGAGTAGACACTGATGGCCTATAGCAGGAGGTCTGTCTATATATCATTCCCAGTGACATTTCAAAGGCAGGCAACAATTGGAACCACATTGTCAGCTTTTGCTGCCGCTGTGCTCCATCTGGGTGTTGCTGCACCATCACTTCTAGCTAATGAGTTATCACCATTTTTAATCATCTCATCACAACTGATTCAAAATCTGCTACAGCTTATCAGCAGAAGGAGGAAACAACAACAGAGGAAGGGAAAGTTTGAGGAGAAAGCCTTGACTTTCCTTTCCATGTGAAACCATCTGCCCTGGGTTACATCTGCCTCCTCTGAACAGTAAATTTCAGTGGTTTAGGACTTTACATGATCTGCCTTTATTTATTTTAATAGCCTGGCCTAGGGATAATTATAATTCACAGTCCACTATGTCTCTGTATGAAAGCTGCTGCCATTTCTGCCATTCTTATGCTCTCTTCAAGTGATCAGAAACAAATTTGCATTTTCTTTTTCAACGTGTTCTCCCAAAACAGAGACTTTCAGAAGCAGCATATGAACAACAGCACATTACTCATCCAAATTTTATTTTTCTTTAATTTAAACAAGTACACTGACCTTTTTTTTTTTTTTGCTTATTTGGGAGTGAGGGCTCTTTAAGTGTCTTTTTTGCATGTATCTATGGGTACAGATTATCTCGCACCAGCTATCTGTTGTATCTGTTCTAGAAAATAAGGTAGATCTTTTTCTGACCATGTAAAACAGAGGCAAAATCTTGATTTAATTCACTGTAGCTAATTATTTTTTCTAGTCAAATCTAGTTGTCTTATTATGGGCTGATAGATAACATAGTAAATGCTAGTACATCTACCTTGTAGTAATTTCATAACAGTCAGTCATCAGGTGTACTGTCAAACAACTTTATAAAAATAAGATTTTTTTTGTCCAGATCTGCTGCAATCTTTGAACACACCATCATGCTTTACCTCTAAATTGCAATGCCTCTAAAACATAATACTTACATTTAAGGGATCGAATCTTGCATAAGAAGCATCTTTTGAGCCAGGTTAGCTCAATAAACCATGAGAGCAGTGAAAGTCCATTATTTCAGGCATGATCCAATCCATTCTGACCTGAGTCGATGACATCTCTGTGTAGAAAATAAGAGCAGCCTCAGACTGCCTTCCAGGGTCACCCTGCATACTGTTATCCTGTAGTCCTGCTTGTCCGGATGGACAGGTCCTGCCTGGGGGTACCCATGCACTCCTGCTTGGGAGAGACTGGTGTAGCTCCAAGGGGAGGCTTCCTTATCATATATCTAACAGAACTAAAGGAGGTGAAAAACAAACAAGCCAACTAGTTACTTGTTGGTATTCTTCAAATCTGGGGCTTTCAAATAAGATGTTTGGTAACCAGGTTCTTGGTACAGGCTGAGTCTGGAGGCTGGGTTTATGACACTGGAAGCCCATTCATAAAAGTACTATTGGCTATAGGAAGTCTTATTACTATGGAAAGCACAGGTTAATGCTGAGTACACCAGAATGCATACAGATCCCAACTCACCATGATGAAACTGCTGTTGTTTGATAAATGGGGGCATCAGATCTTCATGTGCAGGCCACTGCTGAACTCCCAGTTTGGCCACTTATGAGTTTTGGAGAGTTTTTCTTCTCCAACCATTGGCTGCAAGACCTGCTTGGCTCCCACAATGTGTGTGTATGTGTGGGGGGGGTCCCTGGGGATTGCTGGGACTTCAGTCTCAGATGGAGCCTTCAGTGGCAAAAGATATGGAGGTTTAACACAAGTTTAAAGTGTGCAACACAGTTTCTCTTTGTGCTTTTTGGTAGGTTCCTCTTGCCCAGATTTGATGTGAGATTTCTTTTTTGTCAAGAGCTACTGATACTAGGCTTTTAGTATAATATAAATAACAGTACCCCTAAAAATTGGACTTTGGCTTCAGCTGCCATGAAAGACTTAAGGGTGTTGGTTTGTACCTAACTGTGAAGTTCTCCATAGTAACAGGTTCACAACCCAGCTGTCTGACCTAGTGTTAGTTTAACATAGGAAGAACAGTAACAGAGGGGCTTTTTTTTTCCTTCAAAAAAGAAGTCCAGGCAAACATACTGCTGAAAGGTTGTAACCTTTCTTCTTTGAACTCTTTTCCTTTTCTAATTGTTACTCCACTGGGACCCAGCTGAAAATGAGTTTAAATGCTAAATTGAGTTTAAAACTACAAGTCACAGGCTCCTCTGGAAACTGGACACCATGAATAAATGGAAACATTAAATCAACTTGTTTTTTTAAGGTTTCTACAGTCATACCAAGAGGTTGAGGAGGCCAGGAAATTGCTTCTGAAGTGAATCAGGTGTATTGTGTGGGATCTTTCATTTAAGACTTTTTTCATTTCCTTTTTATTTATTTTTATTTTAAACTTACACAGGCCTGCCTAAAATAAGTTAAGAGGATTCACATTTTGAGTTAAATTTATAGCTAAGCCTCTATGTAGAAGAAAGTTCCACCCAGCTCAAGAGTTTACACAGCATGTAAGTTGGATGTGGTAGCCATGTTCATTACTTATGTGGTTGAAATGAATGATAATTAAAAGCAAATGATTGCTGGATATGGTAGGAATGCCAAAGCCACACGATCAGGACTTTAAACAAATAGAATTGGACCTTCTCCAGATTCCTGCAGTGATTTCACCACAGGATGGTAAATCAAAACGGCTGTCCAAAAACCAGACAGTTTTATGCTGAGCTACAAATCTGAATAAATTCACAGATTACTAATCTCAAGTGTTCATATAAAATCAGGGAGCTTTTAAAAATATGTATGTCATCTCTTAAGGCTTTACAAATTCTCTTAGATAAGAGCATACCTTAAATCCCTCCTGTAAAATACATGGAAGTTCTTGAGTGCAGCTGTTGAATAGGTCGTTGTATAGATTTATGTTAGCAGTCCTCTAGCCTAGCTCGAGATGTCAAGTAAGACTTGCTGATAAATAGGGCTGAACATCTTTGTCTCTTGATGTTGCAAAGTTGATCAAGCAGTTCAAGCGATAGCACATGCAGCTTCTTTAGCCAGTGTGAGAGAGCACATGCTTGGAAAGACCATGACAGGGGAACTTCTTGGCCATCATTGTGGCTATTATACAAAACATTCCTGATTAGGACAAAGCTAAGGAGCCTGGCTGATTGGTCACAAACTCACACCTTATTTAAGAAGGCATACAGCAAATTGTAGTGCAAAGGAAGGCTTGAATGTAGTATTTGTTCTCTATGTGGAAGGACAGAAGATGTTTTCAGAGGCATCTTCTCTCAGATTAGAGGAAATGTGTACAACAGCAATACTGGAACACTTATTTCACATGTAATTGCCTCAGCAGTAGTGCTTTGTATATAAAGAATGCCTTGTGCTGTTTTACCATCTGACAAAGTAATGGGAAAGATGAAAGAAGGGCTGCGGTGACTTGTCATTCTAGTTAGATCCTTATTTAGGAATAAGGCTGGGGTGGTCTCGAATATCACAAGATGCCTAAAACATAACGTACTAGGATAACCTTCCTCCTGCCTTTGCTGTGCTTAAGCATTGGCTAGCCACACACTTTCAGTAAGACATTATCCCTTGAAACACAGTTCCAATGGATTGATTCTCTATTACAAGTTTATTTGCTGCTGGGAGCTGACTTCTAGCAGAACCTAGCATTTGCAGCTAATACAGATTCAATGTATGGAGTGTGGCACTTGGGGGCTGCTTCAGACAGGCAGAGAAAGAATAAAGCATGCTTTTGAAAGTTTGGTTCTTCATCTTTTTGAAACTTTGTGACTTCATCCATAGGGGAATACTCTGCACTTGAGGAGCTCCCAGGGAAATGCGAGCATAAGTTAATAAATAGATGTTAAACATGTGAAGCGCCACAGAGAAATATGCAAAACATTATCTCAACCAAAAAGTGTAATTTTGGAGGACAAAACTTCTTTGTTGGCTAGAGTAGTGCCACTAGACTTCTAGATTAAGCTAACGCTTGAAGGGTTTATTTTGTTCATTATTACTTGCAAAAAAAAGACTCATGGTTAGGGAAATTATGAGTGGAGCAAAGAAGAACATTCAGAAGAATGTTCAAGTAGGTTAATTCCAGGCTTATGAACAATAACAGCATGTGTGATGCACTGCAGAGATAAGAAGAAGCAAGCAGCTTATAGTTGAGGCCAGTCCAGCAGTGCTGTTGGCTGTGGCCTTGCACAGAAGAGTGTTTCTTTGAAGGTGCCACTCTGCAATTACTGTCTACACCAGTATTAGTGCTAGGCAAGGGCTGAAGCAAAAGGTTGCTTTTCACTCTCTGTGTGAGCCTTCAAAAGCTACATGCCACTTTTAAAACCCTATTCATCTTTGTTGACCTAACTATCACTGTGTTCTGGAACTGCAGTAAAAGCCTGTCCCAACTCAAATACAGTACTAGGGATCAAAATTAGCTATACAGTCTAGCAAAATAAAACATGGGCCTTCAGATCAACTCAGTGTATATATCTAAACTACTGACACCTTCCTTGTTGTTGGCATCTAACCAACAATATCTATGCTTCATCTTTTGTAAGAGAGGAAGGAGGACTCGCTGGTAATATTGCTATGTGATTCAGAGGGCTGTATAGGTTGTTATTTAAAGGCATAATAAACATATAAGGCAGCTTCATTTTTGAATACTCTGTTCCTGAAGATGGACATTCAAATTGTCCCTTCGGGTTTACCAGGAATTTTTTTTTTTTTGAGACTTCCCAGAATATTCATGTCATCATAAATGCAGATAATTTTAATGGGACAGATGACTTGAAAGCACATTCATCTGAGAAAAAGGCCAGATTTCTCTTTGTTCTTGTCTTTTGCTCATGCTGAAGTAGATTATATCAGAAAAGAACAACCAGAAGACTTTTGCATTTCAAGTCAGTTGTGCTTATTTCAGTTTTATGCAGTGTTGTGCAACAGAATCAACATCACAGATCACACAGTTGTGTAATGGTAGTGCCTTCAGATTCCTTTGCTATCTTTCCCTTCGTGGGAGCAGTTAATAAAAAACGTTCCTCAATATCTTAAAATATATGACACACATTTGCAGATAAATCTGGACACATCTCCACCCTCTTTCCTGTTTGCAGCTCAGTTCCCCATCAAAAAAAAAAAATCCCAAGCAGACAACCCTGCAAAGGAGTTACCACTCTCTCCAGCATTTCACTTGCTTCAGAATTTTTAATTAAAGTTTTAAATCTTTGTTATTCTTCATTCTGTTTGGCAGGCTGAATTCTAACTGTGTCAGCCGTGCTTGTCAACTCCCCAGAGCCAGCATAATGCATATTAGCCAACTCAGCTTTATATGAGGTCATGGAAAGCCTGCAAATTATCACTTTTGTGGTGGAGGGAGAGATTGTAGCCATTTGTTAAAGAGATGTCTTGGTCTGCAGTTATCTAGAACAGTGGAGGAGAAGAGCATGATATTATACTGAGCAATTCATAAAAGTGTCCTTTCTCTGGACTCGACTCCTTGGCAATGTGAGGCAAAGCTGTCCAGCTGCTTTTGTTGGGTTGCAAGTGTTTCGTTGAATTGGAATTGATGTTCTCCCAAGGGCTTCCATTTGCACTCATCCTGGGAACACTCAGTTATGAACACTAAAGCCTGGCACCTGACTTTCTCGGGTGGTGAGGTTTAAAGCACCCTGATCATATATGCCCCATTCCATTCTCATCCAGCCTTGCGCATGACACATGGTATTTGGGTAGGTGTGAGAGATCGTTGTTAAGCACAGCATTTCTTTCCCCTCTTCTTCAGTGCTTTCCCTCATGGTAACGTGTGCATTCTTGTGGCAGGAGTTTCTTAACCTGTTTAGACAAGCTGACGACAGGATCCACGCTGAAAGGGAAGCCCTCAACGCAAAAGCAACACAACCTGTGAACAATCAGCCTGAGCTGCCTTGTGTGAGCTCCATAGCTTGGTCAGAAGCATCTTTCCCACTGATAGAAGTGTGCAGAAGGGATCCAGGTTGAGCACTGGGGCTTTTGCTAGCCCTTGCTTCTTTTGTTGCATATAGGTGCAAGCTGTCCTCCTTCTCCAACCATGAATGAGACCTAGTTCTTACTATACAGTGGTAACCAGTGGAAATCAGGGCTATTTTATATGAACTGAGGACCTGGCTCTTCCAGACAAGCTACCTACACTGCAGCCACCAGCACAGACATAGGGGCTCAGACAGTTGTAGCAGAATGTTGTAGGAATGTTATTCATTTCAGTACATGACTTGATAAGGCAGGATATTGCTACAGAAATTTGAAACATGTTACTTCAGCATAGTATTATTGTAACTGGGCACTACTTGGTGGTGGCAGCAGCCCTTGAGGAGAGACTAGACCCAACTGACAGGGAGTAGGAATGATTGGACTCGATGATCCAGTGGGTCTTTTCCAGTCTAGTGATTCTGTGATTCTATGACAGTGGTGTGGGTGACAGGGAGGGAAGGATGTACTTAGAGTAGCTGCATTGACTATCTGGGTTTGAATAAAAGATGAAATTTGAAAGGCCTGAGCTCCAAGGAGGGCATTACAGAAAGAAACCACTGCTCTGCAAAGGGTTTTGGGTTGGGTTTTGGGTTGACACTGGCATTGCTGAGAGGGAAGAGGAGAGCAGGGATTGCAAAGAGTGCATGCTTTTCCATCTTGCTGAGGCAGAACTGATACCTGACTCTCTTTACCAGGTTATATTATGGGAAGGATGTGTCTGCTGTGCAGTGGCTCCAGGTAGAAAGAAAAGGAGAGCTATTTCCCAAATTATTTGGGGAAACTGTTGTGTAATTTCAACCAAGTTTAAAGGCTTTGCAGGTGTAAAACAAACATCTACTTAGAAAACTAATCAACTTCACCACTTCTCCAAGTTGTATGCTGCTTTTCCTTAGCAGAGACAATCTCCAAACAGCAGCAGTCCCATGTCTGCCCCAAATCCAGCCTCCTATAATGGGACTTGCCATATTTTTGCATGGTTTAGGAGCTTACTACACATCACTACCTTCTGCTTCTGTCTCCCTAATGTGTCTAGTCTGGAAAATACCAACTATTTGCAACTATAAAAGACGACAGAGAGCCTGTCAGACAATGATCAAAATTCTCGATTAAAAATACCAAAAAAAAAAATCCCCTAAAAATCCTTTTTCTAATTTTTTAAGAGAAACATTGGTCTTCTAGAGAAAAATTGAATACCAGAAAATGAATTCTACTTTGTATCTCTCTTGCTCCAGACTGTGTATACACAGTTAAAAATTTCCCATGGCCTTTTTAAAATAAGCATCTTAATAAAAGCATCACTTTAATTTTTCAGTTTGTTCTGCTAAGAATGCACTGCATCTCTCAGGCTCGTAAGTGTTCTGAGCAGTGAATCTTCCCGTGGAAAACAGTAAGTTATGGTTGAGACAATGTTAATTTTCCATTATGCAAGTAGCCAAATATCAGGATATTCACCTATTGTAATTCTGCAAGAGAAGGGTTGAGTCACAGTTCAAGTCGTTTCAGACAAATAGTGGTTTGAAATTTTTGGATTGAGAGTATAGAAACATTTTTTGGGGTATAAAGAATAAATTGACACAGAAGAGAACAAATGTGTTTGAACAAGGTGTAACTATATCTTCAGCCTCATCTGTACTACTTTACTTTAATCCTTGTTTGGTTTGCCCCTAATTAACATTTGCAGTATATTTTGTTGGTCCTTTCCTTGATATTAAGCATTGATTTCAATGATCTGCTTGACCCATAAGAAAAGAGTAGATTTTCTCTGTATTTTTAAAAGTTTTTGGTTCATAGATATCTTTCTTACTCTGTAACAGCAGCATTGAAATACAAAATTGTTCAAAGGAAACTAGACCAGCTTTCAAAAAAAATCTTTCTAGGTGTTATTTGAAGCTCATTTCACCATTGCTCAGTGAGCATCCCAGTTGCATGATAGTTGTTTGGCCTGGGTCATAAAAAACACTGTGAATTGATTAGAGGCAAATTAGTCCTAGGCAGCTATAGAATCCCATAGTTCTTAAGACAAAATTAAACTATGCTGAGAGGGTTTATGTTTCTGACTATTCACAGCAATTGGGAAAAAGATCAAGGAAGCTCAGCCTTGTTATTTTTATTAGAAAACTCCGTGCTTGGCTTCCAGTGCTCTCTGGCCCTGTTACCACTTCAGCTGAGGCAGCAGAGGGAGGGATAAGGAAAAATGTTGGTGGAAATTTTCAGATCACAAATTATCTTCTCCCCAAGTGCAAGAACTGAGTTTCCAGCCAGGGATTCAGGCTTATTTCAGCTCACATGGCCTTCAGAAATTGGTTTTAAGGAAACACCCAAGAAGGCAAAGAGTTGGGGCACCATCGATTTGGCATTGCAGAGCTGCAAGGAGGCAGCCACCTTTCATGGGAAGGGATCTTTTACTTATAGGGGAGCAGCCATTTCAAGGGCTGGTCCTTCTCGCAAGACCCCATTATTAAGAGTATTGCATTGTACACCTAAGATTATCAAAACATAGAACAGATGTTCATCCTGTCCACTGCTCATGTTATTGCTTTTTAGTTTATGTCATGCACAAATGAGCTTTTTATTAGAAAGGACATAATTGTGTTTGGACTCAAATGTCCTCTGCCTCTGTTCCCTATTTTATTCGAACATGGGTTTTAGAAAATAATCTTTCCCTAAGACACACAGAAGAAGAGTGGTTTGCCACTTAAGACCCAAGAGGACCCAACCTGAAAAAGCAACAATGAAAAATGCAGTCAATTTTTAAATATAAACTACTCTATAATTGCCTCATAACAAAACCAGATCTTTCTCTTATCTATTATTGGACAAAAATCATAATGAGGGAGTTTACATGTGGCATATTCTTCAACTAAGAAGGTCTTAATTCTGTGAAAAAAACAGTATTACAGAAAAAAAAAAAAAAGAAAATTTTAAGTAGGCTTAGATACAAGTGCTGGTCTCAGGGAAGGATGCAGTAAGGGTACATCTGCATGAGGTACCCGAGGCAGCCTATGAAAAGGATGCTTCTGCTTCCCTCCTCACCATCCCAACCTCTTCCTGTCCCACTCCCTCTTTGTTACAGAAAGTGTCTTTTCACCTCAGCCCCTTCATCAAGGCATATCAGTAGTAATCAGAAAACAGACAGGCTGGACATTTCTTAGCAAGATTTCAGGGCCAGTGTAAAGCCTTTGGAATTAGAAGAACTGCACAGAGTTACAGCAGTTCAAGATATGGTCTACAGAGATCAGAGTCAAATGAGCTACAGACAAGTGTTTATACTACTGAACTTCACTTGAGTTTCTGTGAGTTAATTTGGACCTTCCTTAAGTTTGGCCAAAGAATTACCTTCACTGACAGTGTAAAGGCAGCCAGCATGGTCACACTGCATGAGGTGTATAAGTTTTGGGTAATAACTCCTCCTTATACCTTAAAAAATGAACCCACCCCTGATAAGGAGTAAAGGCCTGCTTGTAATTAAGAATTTTTTTCTACCATGGAGCTCCATGGACCTTCTGCCCATTCTGCTGCTGGCCATAGCCAAGGAGATAAGCAGCTGTGGGTGTGACCAGTCTGCACCAGTCTACTTCCAGGACGATGGAGAAGACACCAAACAATGATAATACTCCCTGCCCAGCATCAGAGCCTTGACTCATAATACCTGTGGGAAATTGTAGAGGAGAGAACATACCTAAATCACTGCTAGAAAAACGGCAAAAAGAACATTTATGTTTGATAGTCCTTCTTGGTCAAAAAAAAAGTTTTAAAAAGTACTGTCTCTCCAAATAGGACTGATTCCGGATCTCCTTCTTGTCCATTCACTAGACCTGAGAAACAACAGAGGAATCCCACAAACAGTCAAGGGTAACCGAGAAGAAAACAGGCTGGGTTTCTGTTTGGTTTTCTTCAGATTTTGAACAAGGGCAAAGAAACCACTGGTTCCCAGGTTAAATTGCCTTGGCTCACAAACCAATTGTGGAGGACAGGCTCCTGAGAGGGAAATGTGAATACAAACCAAACCATCCTGGCTGGCCCGTGCTGTTCTGCCAGGGCCTCCTCTGGGAGGTCATAGGAGCTTTCAGCTTCCCTTCAAGAGAAACAGAAATTGCCTCCTACTATTGACCAATTCAGCTTGCATAAGCTATGTATACTTTTATAACACAGTCTTTTCTTCACTTTCTTGTTTCACTTTGAGCAAGTGGGGCAATCACAGCATTAGTAACTGTCATCAGTGTAGTTTTATTAGCCCTTACTTTGTTAGTGACACCAGTCTGTCCCATGGTGGGACGGTCACACTGGAGAAATGATCTTCCATAGAGTAACCCCTTGTCCAGCATCACTCTAAGTGTCTATGCAAAGCAGTGGCAGCACCTTTTGGATGTCGATATCCAACAAGACAATGTTACTTCTCTTACACTTCAAAAGTGTGTCTTTCTTCAGTGCATTGAACAGCGTGAACAGACTAGCACATGTCATACAACAGTTTTCTTGCTCACCAGCAGCACTGTCCAGGGTGGACGCTCAGCTTTTGGCGTCCACATTCATGGGTGGAGCAAAATGGAAATGGGGTAGCTTTACTGCTTCTCAATGTGTGCTAAAGCAGTGTTCACCTTCTCCCAGCACCAACTCATTTCCTAGCTATTTACAAGTCATCTGCCTCCCAGCAATTCTGAGCCACACACCACCCAATATACCAGATCACTTTCCAGAGAAAATGCCTGATGTCCTCTGAAGAGAAATAGGGGATCAACAGACTGGTTTTGTAAGTCCCAAACAAACTTGCAGATGAAACCTAGTGAGATTTTATTGCAGAGGAAGGTGGACACTGGGCCTAATGTCAGATGGTATTTGAAAGTGTGTTCCAGGAATAGAGCTACATGCATTCTTTATGACAATTATTACTATTTTATTTTTAATTATATCTAGATCCTTAAAACTTCTATCTGCTTTTTGACAGCTCTGTTTTTATTTAGTCTTCTACCAGTCCTGTCTCAAACAGAAGAGCTGTAATTGTCTGTGTTTCTGTGAAATGAGGTCAAGTCACACAGGAAGGTCACACAAGAAATCTAGAGCAAAATAGGAAATGTAACTGGGTTTTCATTCCTCTTTGACCATGAGAAAATCCAATTTGAAATTTGCAATTTCAGAAAATTACTCAGTTTCTCAGTTTCACAGTGTTATCTGTGTTTTCAGTGTTCAGGAGGACCAGATATTTTGTGCCAGCCTCTGCTGACAGTTATGATGGCACAAATCTGTGATAACTTCACCAGTTGCAGTTAAATTACTCAATTAAATGATCTTTGTATTTTCACTAATATACTAATGGCCCTTGCACCTGCTTGCAGAATTTAGCTGGAAAATCTATCTTAAAATTAGTTAATAAGCTCCACAGTGGGAAAAAACTACATCTACTTAATAGAATACTGACATGCAGTTCCTGGGAGACATGTTTTGGGATGGAAAGACCCTCTGGAGGTCACCAGGTCCAACTTCTTCCCTCCTTGAAGTGTGGCCACTGGCCAGCACTGATTCAGATCAGCCCCAGCTACATCATTAATAGTTATGTTGCACATAGATCATTATTCTACATCCCAGGGATGTAAAACAGCAGGCTTTTCATGGATTTCACTGACTTCTAAGTGTCTGTCTGGTCTGGTGTGGGGGCAAATATATGTAAATCCTGTTTAACGTGTGAAAGGGATATATTGCGAGAACAGTATGTTGATTCTTTGAAGCTACATGCGGTCATATTATTGGAGAAACTCAGGACACCGAGACTGTAAATGACACCCATGATGAACTCCTATGAACTGAAGGAGAGTGAGTGAGTGAGTGAGTGAAGAAATGCTGGCTCTATAGCAGCTCACATGGGCTTTAGAATATAAGCAATAAGAGCACTTACATAACAGAGGGAGCTCAGAGAGTTCTCAGAAAACAGGGCTGGAAAGAGGCACAAAGAAAAAGTTTTTGTATTAATCTCTCTTCTTGATGGCTGCATGGGGAGCTTCAGCTCTTAACTCAGAGCATTCTGAATCGCACCCCAGGAAAATACCTTGCTGTTTGAACAAAGTGGATGTGAGTGTCCCACCTAGTGCATCCTCCTCCTTCTAGGAAGGATCAAGTGTCCTTGAAAGGTGAAGGGACAAGCCATCTGTGTGGTCCTTGCCTTTCACTCTGAGTATAAGCCTGCTTACAGCTCAGATTACAGCCACACCACACATGGCCAGCTGACTAGACATCCCGAGATATAAACACACAGCACATGGTCAACCCAAAGCAGGCACTAGCATAAAATAAAACATTGCTTTTATCTGGCAGGGCAGCATTTATTCTTCTTGATCTAATAATTTTTCATAAATGAAGTGAGCTAAAATATTAGGTTTGCAATCCTTTATTGGTCCATAAAATTTATGTAAGGTTTAGCAAAGCAGAGACAAACAGTACTGCTGCTGTCTATCTTGCAATAGAAAAGGTGGGAGAAAAAATAAAAAAAGTTTAAGGAGAGAATACTTAGGCTAAATTCTTTTTTCAGTATGAGGAAACCTTGTAGAGACAGAAACAGCCTTAGGAATAACATACAGGTCTCTGGTATCAGTTTCTGATGTCAGGAGGTGGTATCCTCAGTGTGAAATTTCCTCCCCTCCTGCCTGCACACCGCTCATAGGACACCACTAAGTGTTCATGGATTGGGCTGGGGGTACCCAGATGCTTAAGGCTGGTGCTTAGCTCACAGCAATGAGCCACCATGAAGTCCAGCAGGTACCACAGACCCTGTTCCTGCTGGAGAGGCACATTAAGCTTTTGCTGTGTCTGGTGGCAGTTGGCCGTAGTATACATTTCAAAAGCGTACAGTAAGGCTAAAAAAAGCTGAAAAGGTTTAGAATAGCTGGTTTCTGTTCTCCCAGGCTGTCATCCAACTGAAAAATGTACTTAGGACACCCATGTCCATCTATGGTACCCAAATTAACAACTAAAAGGAAGACAAATGCAAAATAAGAGCTCAACAAATGTGCTCATTTCTAACACAAGAGTTGTGAAGTTCCAGCCATAGTAAATTATCATCTGCCAGCTTCTTGTATGATTTGAAGGATCTAATAAAAAGCTCAAGTAAAATGTTTACTTCAGAGAAATGCAGATGAGGGAATTAATCTAACTCCACTATGCAGTCTTATACATACAAAACCAAATAGTGCCATGTTTCAGGTGCTTTGAGGGGTAAGAATCTGCAGGAAAACATTAAAAAATATAGGAAATAACAAACTATTCCTTAAAATGTTGAGCTGGCATTACTTTAACATGAAATGCAGAGCCTGACTCATTGCTCTCTATCACAGAAAATGCCTAACGAGGATTTCTTTCTGCTTTATTTCAGAACCACGACCGCACATGCATCGCATGCAGAATCATCTACCGGTCAGATGAGCACCATCCTCCCATCTTACCTCCAAAGGCAGATTTGACTATAGGGCTACATGGAGAGTGGGTGAGCCAGCGCTGCGAGGTGCGACCAGAGGTCCTCTTCCTCACCCGGCACTTCATCTTCCATGACAACAACAACACCTGGGAAGGTCACTACTACCACTACTCTGACCCCATCTGCAAGCACCCCACCTTCACCATCTATGCCAAGGGACGGTACAGCCGAGGAGTGCACTCATCCAAAGTGATGGGTGGAACAGAGTTTGTGTTCAAAGGTAGAGTGGTTCACTAAACTGGGAGTGGAGGTGGTCGCATAGTTACAGACTAGAGCAGAGTTTGCTCATAACAGTTTGATTGCCAGTTATTTTATTCTGTCATTTTCAGGAGTTAGTCATTTCTTGGGAAGTTCTCAGGCACTGTGTGAATGCCCAGCCAAACTATATAGCTGTGTGGTATTTCACACCACTGAAGCAATACTCACTTGAGGCAGAGATCTTTAAATACAGCTCAAGAGAGTAAGTTTTGCATCACTAAGTCTTGGAGGCCAGTGGCCAGGCTTCCAGCATGTAAACAAAGTGCCTGAGATTAGATCTGTGTCCTAGGGCTCCTTCTGTAGAAAGAGAAAAGCACCTTCAGAAGGCGTTTCAGGTCATATGTGGTATAAAATGTTTTCTGCTGAAGACAGAAACAGCAACATCACGTACCTTTTCATCAGCTTCCAAGGGAGCCCAGAGCAAATACTGATCTCCCTCAAAACAGCTTTGATTAATCCCACCACAGTGATAACTAGATGTATCTAACCAAAACCCCTCGAGTACTTTGGGAAGGAGCATTCATTGGTAACACCACCCAGCTCCCTGCAGCTAAGAAGCCTTCCTGTGCAAACAGCCCCACAGCACTCTGCTTAGAAAGAGCTCAGTGGCTTTAACCACTCACACAAATAAACATCTCCAAAACATGATATCCTGCCATGGTGCCAGCCCCAGTGGTGCTTCTGGAAGCCCCAAGCACTCTGTGGGCTCTTCTCTTCTTTATTTTAGTTACCATGTGAGAAACATATGTCTTCTTGCATGGACTCCAGTTTAGGAAAGCATCCAACTATAACAAGTAATTTACTAATCTGTGATTTTCATAGGAGGTGGGAGATAGCCTTGCCTGTCAGAGCTTTTGCTCTTTACAACTGTATGTAGCATGTCCCAGCCCAGTTCCTGGGGTGAAATCCAGTTTTTGTTTGAATTTCTGCTTTATAGTTTGCTAGCTTACCTTGCTACAAGGTCATTCATTTGGTTTTGTTAAAACTTTTAGGTTTGCTTTTTATAGTTGACCTTTTATACCAGCTAGGACAATTAATGTGAACTGTAGAGCCACTGAGTTGAATATCTGTTTATAAAACCTCAGAATACAATTCCCAACAAATCTTACTATAGAAAGACATATATGCTGTTAATGACCCACAAAAGAATTTGGGATTTTGGTGTGTTGGGAGGCATGAAGGCTGGTTATTTGCTGCAGTTTAGGTCAGCATTGATCCATTCAGCTCCCCCTTTTCTTGATATTCAGTGTCAAGAACACACCACAAATACTCCCTATTCAAATTCCATAGGCTCATTCAATTTAGCTTTTCCAAACTTCAGACTTGGCTGAAAAATAAAACTTTATGTGCTCTAAGCTCCTTTGAAATACAGGCAGCTTGGAACTGCAGAAGGTGCAGCACTTCTATGTTTGATACTGCAAGCTGCAGCCACTATTCAGATATGAGAAAAAACATCTCTCTGTAGTTCAGGAATATGCTTTAATTCGTAGAAAAAGGGGCAGGTAATACATGAAGATAATGCAGCTGTATTACTTAGCAAAATTTCCAACTGGAAATAATTATTTCATTAGCTTTACAGGGTAATGTGCTAAAATAATGAAAAATACATATCAACAGCCCTGCTTGTGGATTAACATGGATGATAATAAAACATGAGTAAAGTTTTAGGTTTTCTTCTTTTAGCTATCTGCTAGTATAACCAAACAGTCCTTATCAGTAAAGGATTGTCTGGAATTTATGAAAAGCTGTGCTTAATCTCTGACTTAGATATGTTGCCATCAGGTTTTCTTCTACTGAGTTTGTGTGTTCTGTGCAAGAATTATGTCAAAGATGTAAATTGATGCAAATAGATTCACTAGCCACATTTGCAATATAGAAAAAGATTATTTCAGAATAAACAAGGAGAGACAATTCAGATTTCAGAAGTACACCCCAATCTGCACATTGTCTTTGTTTTGTCTTTGTTGCTCTGCTGAGAGCTTCTCTCTTCCTTTGTCACAGTGAACCACATGAAGGTCACTCCCATGGATATAGCCACAGCCTCTCTCCTCAATGTCTTCAATGGAAACGAGTGTGGAGCGCAGGGGTCCTGGCAAGTTGGAGTTCAGCAAGATGTCACCCACACAAATGGCTGCATTGCACTTGGCATACGCCTACCTCACACCGAGTACGAAATCTTCAAAATGGAGCAGGACGCCCAGGGCAGGTACTTGCTGTACAACGGTCAGAGACCAAGCGATGGGTCCAGCCCCGACCGACCAGAGAAGAGAGCCACTTCTTACCAGATGCCTTTAATTCAGTGTGCTTCAACAGTACCCAGATCTGAAGAGTCACCAGAGGAGAATAAAATAAGGCTCTACAACAGCAGGGCACCGGAGAAATATCCCAGCATTCCAGCCCTTACTTTGGTGTTGTTTATTTGTACTGTGTCATATTGGGCCATTCTGAGCTAGAAGTGAAAAAAAAACTTATTTTTCATTACTACAAAGGCAGGATTCCACCAGACTGGGGGTTATTTTTCTTACAAAAGAAAGAGACATTTATTTTCTTGATGCACTTGAATGCCCGAGAAATGTTGTTCTTTTCCTTAATTCCCCCCTCCTCCTTGAATCCTGAACAGCACTCGTTTGATGTTTGTGCTTTGAACTTCATCCAGTCTGATCCCTGGCCTGACATGACTGCACAAAAGTAATTGCACTTTAGGACTGCAGACTTCTTGGGGGAGGGAGGGAGTCTCTCTCTTTTTTTTTTTTTTTTTTTTTTTTAACTGCTTGGTAGAACACTGCTATCCTGCCTCAGTCGTCTCTGCCATCTTACCATTGTGGTACTCTTCTCCCAAGTGCTTGGTGTCTCATCAGAATTTAGGTCTGGGGAAGGGTTCGGTGTCGTGCCAGTACTGGGATAGTAGATTACCCCTCAGACTTCACAACTCTGTTGCAGATATGTAAATAAGGAGGAAAACCACAAAGTTTTATCTAGCCTTTATCTCACAACTTCTAACACAAAAAAAGGAACACCAAATCAACAGCCCTCTGTTCAGATAGTGCTAAACAGTTGATACCTCTAAATAAAAAAAAAACTCCAAGTAATTTAAGCTATTTTTATGATCATTAAGTTGTAAAAATAACCAGCAGTTTACTATTTTCTTGTTCCATTTCCTTAGCTATGTAATTACTTTGAGGACCCCTTTTGTATCTAGCAAGTAGTTACAACTAAGCCCCCTTGAAGCCAGACAGAAGCAGCATTTTTCTGTCAGATGCAAACAGTACAGTTAAGTCACCAATAAGTAAGGCTGCTGTTTTCCTGAGGCCTTATGTACTCCATATGCAGTATTTGTGCCGTGGATTTTGTGTCAGCCAGGTGGACAAAGTAAAGAAGCAAATGGGGTCTAACATATTCTGCAACCCTATTTAAAAGCATATTTTTAGTGATGCGAGCTCACATAGGGACAAATCAAAGGTTTCGGCCAAGCATGCTTTGGTGCCTAGTCGAACAAGAAAGCTGGAAACAGACCTGCATCCATCTGATGGAGGGAGACTCACCCATTCTTACCATGGGGAGGATCAGGAGTTGGCTGAAGTGAAGCCACATCTTCCCTTTTCTCTTTGCTGGACTGTCCCAACACATACCATGGTTTCACCAAGCTTAAATCATCATTGTTTTGGGGAAGACACTACTAGAAAAGCATATAGGCACAACCCTCAGAAAGCATTCTTCAACAAAAACCTGCTCTGGAAGCCCTCAGGTTTCCTGCAGTGGGAAATACATCCTGCGTGCACACTAGTGTGAATCAGAGCAGACTTTGGAGAGGCAGCAAGGAGTTACAAGTTGATGGGTGAGCCACGCTCCCCTGCTTTAATGGAGAGTAAGCTGAGGGCGCTTCTTAGCCTTGTGGAATTTGTGCTGTGGCTTTTATTGATGTACACATGAGTTTTGGCTCACAAAAGGATCAGGAACCCATGTAAGATACATAAGGATTAAGGTTATAGCATTTCTTCATCAGTATGAGGAGCTTCTAGTTGCCCAGTTAAACACTATCAGGAAAAGAGGCCCTTAGTACATTATTTTCAGCATCACAGGAAAAGTACATCTTGAATAACTCTTTCAGCTTTACGTAGGTGTCTCCAATACTGTCTGCTATAGCAAAAGCATTATTTGAAAACATAGCAACAACAGGGACTTTGCTAGCAAAAACAGCAAGAAAAAGCCATTCAAGTAGCAAATGGCTATGTTTAGGCTCGCTTCCTCCTCAAAGTCCATGCTTCCCTGACAGGTTTTCCAAGTTGGTATCAGCATCGGACGCACATTTCCTCAGGGTGGGAACAAAGCTAGTTCGCCTGGGTTTGAGACAGCCAGGTCAAATCACATCTTTCATGGTTTTACCTCAGACAGATGGAAAGTCACAGAAAACTCACTATGAGTCAGGAATGGAGCTCAGGATGGCTCAGTAATCACCAGAGACAGTGTTCATCCATCTACCTGACATCAGATCCTCCTTCAGCCTACCGAAAGGAGCTGAAAGCCAACTTGCCACAAAGAATCAAGCCCCATGAACTACAGCTGCTTTGATCAGCACTTCTTGATGGTTTTCTGCTGCACACAGTCAAACCTACTTGAAGAGTCAGTTGTGGATCAGTTGCTGGTAGAGAGGTAGCAGGAACACAATTTTAACTAGTGCATCAAAAAACAAGGCACAATGCCTCTGAAAGACAAGCTAGGAACCAGGACAGAGTTTAGTTTTCTCTAGCTAGACTTGAGTTTTGTACTCAGCAGATTGATGCCAACATTAACTCCAAATGAGTTACTGAGCTATAACAAGATAGTTAAACAAGTCCTTTCAAATGCTGGCTTTGTTTCTTGCTTGTGTTCGAAACACAGGGGCATAAGTGAATTCATGTTAGTCTTTATTTATGAGGATGAGTATGGGATGATGGTCCTTAGATCACATGAAACAAGCTTCTTCCACCACCATCAACCATCTCCACATTAGGTCATCTCATCTCTGGAAAAAAATATCAATAGCTGGGAGTTGTCAGATCTTGTTCTTTCTCTATGCAAGTGCCACACAAAACTCTGTCCAGGCTGAAACCTGCCCATGCTTATGGGGCAGGACTGAAGCCAAGAGTAAAGGCTCTGCAGCACGATGCTCGGTACTCATCAGGGAAATGATCTACAATTTCTTAGTGCACCATGGCTCCTCTGGAAATTTCTTGATGTCAAAAGTATTAGAACAGTTTCAAGAGAAAGACCTGTCTGGTTCTTACCTCTAGAAAGCACAATCATGTCTCAACTGTATTTTGAATCACAGACTTGCAAAGATCTACATTTTCCGTGGTTTACCGTTACACTAAATGCAAACATGACAAATGTAAAAATTGTACAAGAACTCCTTTTTCTGTCACCTGGTGATAGTTTAAACAGATGCATTTGAAAGAGACCTTCATAATGCATTGTCAGAAATCTGATTTGGGACTTATCTAGTTTATTTGTAGTGTTAACCAAAAAAACCATAATGTTATGTTCTGGGTTCACATATGCTGCACCAGCTTCCCTCCTTGTGCCTAAATTTTTTATCTTTTTTTTTCCTATTAGCCTATAAAAGCCAAGTTGAACAAAGTTGTAAGTCTTCAGACTGCAGTTTATTTGCCAATCCATGTTCTCTGCAAGGCTTCTCTTAGGCTACAGGCACAGAACTACGAGCTAAGCTTCCTTGATCTTTTGGTTTCATCACGCACTAAATTAACTGTTGCACAGCACCATATACATTCATGATGCAACTTATTCCATTAATTTTATTTCTCCAACCTGACCTCATGTGCTGGCAGCCCTGGCTGCTAAAAAAGTTAAACCACAAGTGGTTTAGCAGCAGATAGCCTACAAACAGAGGAATTTAAAACTACTGCATTTCTGTATGGAACAAAGAGAAGCAATTAATGTCAGTACCTTCAATAGCTGCCGGTGTTGAAAGGTGAAAAGTCTTTCCCTCAGCACCACTGTAACACCCTACTCAAGGAGCCACCTGACAGAAGAAGTGGTAACCTGAAGAAGTTCTTGGGCAAATTGTTTTAACAGGTTCTGTTTAAGAAAAAGGACAAAAGGGATCAGAAAAATCAAACAAGTGTTCTTACTCTGTTTCTATACCGTTTACATATTGTGCCTGCTGCCCTAGGGTAAAAAGTAATTTTTATGAACAGAAGTCTGTATTTTAAGAAATAATGTCTATCTTGCTTAAGTTGGAGCATGCTTGCTTAAAGTGCAGGATTTTTAAAAAAAAATCATTTTATTTTTGTAAAGTTATAGAAGGTTTTTTTTTTTTCAACTATGTTCCAGATTAAACTGCCAGGGAAGTTTAAGCACCTGTTAAACTATTGATTGAAATAAAAAAGCCTAAGTGAAAAAGTAAGGATTTCTTTGCCTCCTGTATGCGTTACTTTTCTGTTCTCTTGACTTTCTACCTATTAAAAAAAAAAAAAAGGATACCCCAACTCATCAGATTTCAGAAAGTGATAACCAAAAATCCTGCTGTTGTAACTTGTGCACAGAAAAGTTCATTTCTTACTGTCTACAGAAGAAAACATTTTCGCTTGGGAACTCGTAAGTAGAAACAGCTCTGATGGACACCACTGGGATTTGGGTTTCACAGGACATCTTCAGGTTCTCTGAGTAAAATAGAGGCTGGAAGTGCCCAGTGAGTAATGACAGCTTTGGCTTGCACAGAGAGTACGGTCAGAGCATACGTGTCAAGACAAAGGGTGCGGTTCAATAGAAAAAACTTTTTTCATAAATATGAGATGTAAGCAAACCAGCATTACTGCTCTATTATTTGATCTCACTTGCTTTAAGGGCTCCATCCTGAGGGAGGGTGTGGGAAGGGATTAAAAAGGACACTTTTCTTTAAAAAAGGAAGAAAAACCTGAAATGAACTGAGAAGGGAAAGCAAGCCATAGGATAAGAAAAGCATCTTTCCTCCATGTACTGCTGTTTCGTTCCTGCCTCACTTGCACACAGAACAGAGATGAAAGCAGTCAATGAGACTTCCACCACCATCCAAAGCTTTGAAGTTGACTGATTTCTGAGTTTTCAGAAATTACTCAGGAGATCCCTGAAAGATGAGCTTGATTTTCAGGAACCGTGCCCTAAATACAAGGCATTCCAAATGCAGTAGCCACAGCCTATAAAGAAGTGGCCTCCCTTTCACACAAGGCAGCGGATGTGGATGAATTCAGGCGTAAACAGATTCTGCGTGGCATAATTTACTCACTCCTGACACAACAGGGAATACTAGGTAATGAAAAGCAGCACCACTCATTCTGAATGTTATAGTTTCACTTATTTTCCATACATTTCCCTCATACTACAAGTATTTGCCAAGAATTCTTTTCTTCTAGTGTTCTCCTCTCGTGCAATCACTGCTTCACTGCTGGGTTTTTTTTTAATTGCTATTTGCTGCCAGCAATAAATAATAGTAAGGAAACGAAGAAATGAAATTTCCACACTGCTGCGGAATCAGGCAGAAACAAACACAGCCATGAGGAATCAAATCACAAGTACCTTCAATAACTAAGGAAGCAGTGCTGATGGCCTGAGCAATTATTTATCAGGTACCTCCTCCTTACCCCTTTTTCCTAAGTCTGCTCCAGGGTATAAGAGCAGTCTGTTGGATGGATTCTATGGCACTAATAATCCCTGAGGACAGTAATTAATTCCTGTGTGTCTTCCAGTAATGGGAACTGCTCATGATCGCTGCCTCAAAGTGGGCAGACGTGATTCCTAACATCCTTTTCCCATGGGAATCATCAGTCCTCATCCGCTGCTTTTTCCAAAACAGTCTACTTGAAAAGAAGCAAGCAAGCTGTGCAGGACAGTGCTGTCTTCAAATAAAGGCACAAAAAAAGCTTGGGAACAAAGCCTGCACTTGAAGTTATTAGGAATTAGATCTCTTAGATTAACTCTGCAGAATTTGCAATCCCACCCGCAAAAAAGCCTGTGAGATCACCTACTATGTACCTTCATCCAAAGGACACAAGCAAGACACACACGTGAGTTATCAGCTTCTTTAAATAAATACCCAACTATCAGATCATTTATCTCTTAGCATCAAGCAGAAGCCTGAAGATCCCCCAAGATGAGCAAGACAACACACAGATATCAGCTTTGGCAACCAGTGGGAATAATCGGATCTTCCAACCAACACAAGGAATAGTTTCACGGCTATAAACAAAAGACTCACAAAATCACTTAGGTTGGAAAAGACGAGCCCAACTACAAACATAGCACTGCTAACTCCACCACTAAACTATGTCCATAAGCACTGCATTTACACATCTTTTAAAGCCCCTGGACAGTAAACCTCGCTGGGCAGCATGTCCCGATGCTCGGCAACCCTTTTGGTGAGGTCATATTTCCTAATATGACCTGAAAGGAGGTTGTGGAGAGGAAGGAACTGGCGTCTTCTCCCAAGTGACAGGGGACAAGANTTTAAACCTCTCCCAGCGCCACTTGAGGCCGTTTCTTCTTGTCCCTTTGGAGAAGAGCCCACCAGCCACCTCCCCGCGACCTCCTCTCGGGTGGCTGTCGAGAGGGACGAGGCTGGGCCCGCTTCCCCGCGGGTCCGGAGCCCCGGGAGCGGGGGAGGCGGCGGCAGAGCCGGGCAGACACCGCCACCTGGCGGCCCAGGCCCTCCCCGCCTCACCGGGCCTCGCGGCTTCCCCGAAAAAACCGCGGGAAGGCGGACGGGGCGGGGGGTTAAACCAAGCGAGGTGCGAGGTTCGCTGACCCCTTGTGGCGAACTCCAAGCGGAGCTGGAGGGAGAGGGAGACTAGGCACGTTTTGCCTTTGCCTGATAACAGCAATTAATTCAGAGCGCTTGAAAGAGGAGGGGAGGGACTGCGGAGCAGAGAGGGGGCCACAAGGGGCGAGGGTGGTACCATAGTCTCTCATCAAAAAAAGAAAAGCTCATGAGAGACTGAGCAGCTGGGTAAAGTAATGCTTTTTGGCCTTTAAATTGCGTTCTCTATTGAGCCTGTAAGCCACTATTTGCCTTCAAACCACTTTGTTATATAGTAAATAAAAACATACACACATACTTTAAAGGTCTTCCTTTACATTCCTGCCTTTATATCCTTCCGCATATTTTGAAGAGTCACAGAATCACTAGGTTGGAAAAGACCCCCGGGATCATCAAGTCCAACCATTCCGATCCATCACTAAACCATGCCCCTCAGCACCTCATCCACCCGCCTTTTGAAAATAACACCTCCAGGGATGGTGACTCATCACCTCCCTGGGCAGCCTGTGCCAGTATCCAATGACCCTTTCCCTGAGGATCAGACTAATACTACAATTTCATTCTGCCTGATGCTCTGTGGTCTGTCTTTACCAGAGGAGCAATACCACCTGTGGGAGTGGTAGCGATAAATAAAAGAAATCACAGGTACAACACTCAGAAGAAATGCGAAGTTATGCTTTTGAGAGGTAAGGAACACCAAAATGAAGCTTTCCTCTGGAACCTTTGCTACAGCCCATTCTGCATGCCCAGTGCCAAACGATCAGCAAAACTTGTTGAACCTGTACAGTTCAAAAAAGGAATTCATCCACGTTCCATAAGGGATATTGGGAAAATAACTGCATGGTCTAAGCTGTACCAATCATTCCTGCAGGTTTGGCTTTAAATTAAAACTAGAAGAAAAATGCTATTATTGACCTGCAGAATTCGCATTGCTTCAACATATTCCCATCTGTCAAAAAATGTATATGTGTGAATGGCAAACAGAAAACAATGTTGTAGATATACAACATATATGTTAAGCATTTTCTTCACTGAAATACCAAAATTTTTAATTCACTCAAACTGTTCCCAAAGTTATATTAACTCTCAAATACACTGCATGTGCTAAAAAATACAACATTTTGTCGTAACTTTAGACTACTGTTGGCTCACCTTATAAGAGCAAGTGCTTTAACTTCTGTGATTCCAACCAGGTCTAGGAGGCAACTATTAGTGCATAGTTATAGAATCATAGAATCATCAGGTTGGAAGAGACCCACCGGATCTGTTCCAATGCCCAATGACCCTTTCTGTGAAAAACTTCCTCCCAATGTCTAGCTTAAATCTCCCCTGGTGCAGCTTGACACCATTCCCTCTTGTCCTGTTCCCTGACACTTGGGAGAAGAGGCCAGCTCCCTCCTCTCCACACCCTCCTTTCAGGTAGTTGTAGAGGGCAATGAGGTCTCCTCTCAGCCTCCTCTTCTCCAGGATAAACAACCCCAGCTC
>WAAB01018201.1:161756-218456 GCA_013389865.1 Piaya cayana
GATTAGGAGGAAGTTTTTCACGGATAGGGTCATTAGGCACTGGAATATGCTGCCCAGGGAGGTGGTTGATTCGCCTTCCCTGGAGGTGTTTAAGTTACGGGTGGACGAGATCCTGAGGGACATGGTTTAGGGTTTTGTGGGAGTGGTTGGACTCGATGATCCGGTGGGTCTCTTCCAACCCGGTGATTCTGTGATCTACTGGCCTAATTATAAACCAGACCTTTCAATCAAGAAAAGCAAAACCACTTCAATATAAACATGAAAGAAAAACTTACTCTCAGGTGCCGATTTTCATCCGTCAACTTCATTATCTCTGCTTGAAGTCTTTTGCACTCCTCCACTAGCTTCCTTGTTTCAGTATCATTAAGTGAAACACTATGTGGTTTTGGCATCGGTCCATCCTGCTTAGATGTATTCAGTACTGAGGCAGGTTTGCTTGCATCTATATCGTTCTACAAATATTAAGAGTTACTTGAGAATTTTCCTTACCTAGAGAAAATTATCTTCAGCTTAAAATTAAAACAATCCAGCTACTAGTATAGTTCAACAAAGTTCATATTTACAGTCATCTGAACAAAGACTTCTATTATCAGTTCAACTCCAATTAGCTCAAATATTAAAAAGCAAGAGAAGATTACACTGCTTACATTTGGTACTAGATCCTACTGAGACAAAATTTAATACTTAAGCTGCTTGACACTGACCCAGTAGGCATCCAAAAGATGGCATAAAATACACCAAGCAGCATTTGAGCTTCAGAGGGGAAAAAATAAAAGGAAGAAACTAATCTTGCAATAGTAAGAAACAAAAAGGAAACAGCTTGAGTGACCAATATGAAATATGAACAGCAGGAATATTTTGTACTTATAGCTTTTCTTACTGCAGGAAAATAAAGTACTGCACAAACACGGAACTTAAGTCTCACAGCATCTCTGAAATACACATTAATTTTGCATACAAGTGAAAAGTCACAAAAAGCTGTGAAAAAGTTAAAAAAAAATTAAAATCTAGTTCCCACAGCTCTGCTAAAAATATACAATGACCTTCAGCAGACATGAATAGTACAGCGGACTGGACTATAACCAAGGTTATCATTTGTAAAAACACAGCATTCATATGGCAATAAACCCAAAACCAGCTCATATTCAGGTTCCTTCCTACTTGCTTGGCTACACAGCTATGTCATTTGTACCACCACCATACTGAATTTTTCCTAACCAAAACAGTCCAAGGCAAATACTAAATGTAACAGAAAACCTATTAAAAGGTAAACATACCTAAATAAAAACAAAAAAATAAAAAAAGATGCAAGAATTTCTTAAGTTCTTATGTAAGTAGCAGGTTTTGGTTTATAGAATCTACGTGAATTTTACATTTTGTAATTCTGCCACAGACAGCTGAAGAGCCAAATCCTGCTACACCACGTAGGTACTTCCAACTGGACTTTAAAAGACCATTATATTTATACCATGACTAAACAGATCAGAATCTGTTACCTTTTTAATTGGTTTCCTAGCTGAACTGAATTCCTTTAGTATCACTGAAACTTCACTAGAGACCCAACACACATCTCCCTGGCACAAATCTCCTGTTTTTTGATCTCACTAACTGGTTTCTTCATGTTAATCTTCTGGGTATGACTGGTAGGCATATGAAGAAAGTTGTTGATGAGCAGAATGAAATACCTGCATCCTGGTGTGGGTATACCCTGAGGTGGCAGGTGAAGCTCACCCTCAGGACTTGCCAGATTTCTCACTGCCAGTTTTATGGGATTGACTAAATCACCTCCTAACACAGGGTTTTGCAATCCTACACTGCTACTCAGAAAAAAAATCATTATGTACAGTCAGTACTATGTAGATATCACATGAAAAAAAGTACAAAAGGAGATAGTTCTGTATAATCCACATTTCTCACTATATCATACATTTTACAAAATTAAAAACAAGTATAATTTTCTAGTAATCCAAGATGTAGTTTAATAAGAAGGCAAAAAACACATAAAGCAGTCAACCAAGTGCCTTCATAATAAATGCTTAACTTCTAGAGTTTTAGCATTTAACAGATGCTTAGAAAGCTTGCATCGGAATAGAAGCCTGCATCTCATGAATTCTCCTTTACAAAAAAATAGTCAAATGAAAAACATTATACTGACACAGCATACGAAAAGTATCTCTACATTACACTCAAAAAATTGTTTTAAATGGTTGCAAAGACAGCTCCTGGCCAGCTAGCAGCCTTCACTAAGACCCTTTACACATGTTGAGTAAGATGTTTTTCACATGCAGAGACTAATGCTACTTTCACCTAACTGCTTTTTACAGACTGACAGACTGGCACAAAAACTGGACAGTACAAAAAAGAAAAGCCAAGGCCATAAAGTAAATAACATTTTTTAGAGAAATTCTCCTCAAGCACTCTAATTCACTATGCTAAAAGCAGCACCAAAAACCCCACAACATTAAAAAAAAAAAAAAACTATCCACTACATAATAGTATTAAGATTCCATAAATAAGAATTCCAAGTATAATTGTAAAAAAAAAAAAACCACACACACCAAACCCCAACCAACACTTTAATGAACAAGAATTTAGTTGCATTCTGCAGAACTTCTAGGTAAGGGACATTTAACTGTTATTCCAAATATCAGGCAACACAAAACAGACATCTTCAGTCTGCATAGAATGAAACTGTCATCTTAAACAACTGAAAAACATTTTGTCTGAGGGAAGGAGTATGAAAGAGGTAATAGAGTTTGTGGGGTTTTGTCTGATTATCTGTCTTTACCATTACTATGTTTTTTTGATTCCCAAAGTATGTATTAATTTCTAATCAGTACCGGTTTTTTTCCAACTGAATTTGCAAAATAATTTTTAAAATTGAAAAGCATTTAATACTTCAAAAAGCAAATGATGCAATTCACTTTTCACTGTATGCAGTGTTGAAGATTCTCTTTTTTTCTTAATCTGAGAGCAATAAAATGCTAAAACAAATCAATAATAAAGAAAGGATAATATTTTTTGGCACTAGTCTCCATTGCTGGAGGTTTTTCAAATGCAATTGGTTAGGGTGCTCCCTTTCCAACAAAAGGTTGGACCAGAGGGTATTTCAAGGTCCTTTTCAACCTGGCCTGTTCTAGGACTCTATGAATCCTTAAGCAGTTATATATTGAACACTCCTCCTGTCTGTTTAATTTAGTACAAATTCCTACAATACATTTAATCAACAAATCAAATAGGTTTAAAAAAATTCAAAACAGACGTCCACGAGATTCTTCTAGTGCATGACAGTTTTTTCTTACTTACCAATTTATCGTTTTCATTGGGCATTTCAAACACACATCTCAATTTGGAGTCCATTAAATCTTCAGGTTTTGCTTCTTTCCACTAAGACAACATATTAATATAGTTACTTAACATGCCAGACTCATACAAACACCTGAATAGTTCATAAGCTTGCTCTAAGTACCTGCTTCCTATATAGCTGGATACTGTCCTTATCCCAGCTGCAATTTTCACACTTGCTTCTGAATTTTTTCATTTTATTCACTTTGACTACTGCAAAATAATAAAAGCTAGAAATTGCTAAAGCTAAGTCTGAAAATGGAAATGAGTAAATTGAATGCAATGATGGATCCAGAGGTTTGTAGGGGATAGGCAGGGAGGATACAACACAGCAGCTCCTTTAACATATAGTCAGGAACAAGGATTACCTGAGTTTAAGAACAAAGTTCTAGCCCTATCACTCCCTGGTAAATGTACTCATTATGTCCCATCTTGGAAGCACTAATTTTAAACAAAAGATTGAAAGATACCTTTTAGTGATTCAATATTTACATCCAGAGTAAACTTCTTCAGTTCTTCCTATTACAGATTTTTAACCACTTCCTCCTTGTACTGTATAATACATTACGATTTGAGCCTAGAGAATTTTTCAAAGCCATTTATAAGAAACATTTTAAATTCCAACGACTAAGTAACTGAAATATGCTGGAATCTCTCTGCTAAATTTAGAATTAACTTTCAAAGCATACATTTTATGTAGCTGCATTAAAACTTTAGGTTCAGAGCTTGATCTGAAGTCTACAGCAATTTTTCCAACAATAGGTCCTCTGAAATTACCTTAGAATTGCAGGTCTTACAGACTAGAATACCCAGGCTTTTCATAACATCTTTTTCCCCCACCACCACCTTTCTTCCTTTCAGTGGCATTAGTTGTATGCTAACTTGTAACTACAATCACCAATTTCCTGCAAGATCTGCTTCTCGGTATTACAGTATTCTATACTTGAACACACTGAGAAAGCAGTTATTTGAAAGGTATTTCTGAAGTGGATTTTTGTATCCTCACTAAATTGTCAGGCTTCACTTACCACACACAACCAAGATCATACTAAAAGTAAATCAAGACTAACATGGAAAAGAGATGTTAACTTTCTAGCTACATGTCTCAAAAGCTTAACAATCTAAAAGATTTTCCACTCTTTCCAGTGAAGAGGGATGTCTTCATATAAGAGGACAGAGCCTAAACCTGCTGAGGTCTAGTAATTTCAGCAATTCATAAAGCCTCATCTTTATCCTTTGTTTCCCCTCTTCCCTTCTGCCTTGAGTGAACGCTGAAGATAGCTATGTAAACTCAGGCATTCCTTAAAACTGTCTGTGGAGACAGAAGTCTGTGGATTGTTCCCCTCCACCTTAATATACATGCTTATGGGAGCCCACGTGCACCCTAAATGCTATGTTCTGACAACTGAAGGATTCCTTCCCTTTGTTGACAGTTTATAAGGTCAGAAACATGCGTCCTTACTTGTGAACTAACAAGTATAAACCTAAATATCTTCTTTCTGCATCTTTCACCACACCAATCCTGCCCAAAAACTGTATCTACAACATGCTCCATCAAAACAGAATATAAATCTATCTTTCATACCATGTTCAACTATTTGGTATCTCGTAGAGAGTCGTATCTTACTTAAGTCTTCCAAACATTTTTGTTCATTATAATCCCATTAAACATTTCACTTAAACACTTTTCAGACCAAGTGTACCCATTTCATATAGCTTCAGGCTTCTTGTTTAAATATACTCATTTCCTCCATATACAATCTGTCTCCTTCAGATAGCTGTGTAAAATGTATAATGCCCATATTTTGACACTGAACCGATCTTACCTTAGATTCACAATTTCCACTCATTTCACCACGCAAGTTCTAAGAACAGAGCTTGTATTTAATATTAAAAACTCCGAATCACGTATGGAAATCACTTGTTTAGAGAAGAAAAAAAAAAAAAAGGAGCAATTCCTCTTCAAAGCTATATTCCAAAACCATGATTCATTTAAAATTAAGCCTGACTTCAAGAAAAAAAAAAAAATATGCATACAACAAACATCTTACCCCATTTTTACTTACCACTGCCTCCATATCTGAAATATTTGGTGGTGCATAGGTTGTTTGTACCATGAACTTGTGTTTACTCTTCTCATTTGGGTCATAGTCAAAAGGCTGCAGCATTACTGTTCAAAATTAAAAAATAAAGCATAAAACTGATTCTTCTGCCAATTACTGTAACAAGCATGCTAACCATTTCAGATTTCCTTCTCAATGAACAGACACTGGAAGTTAAAATGCAAAGGTAGTGTTGAAAATAGAGCATATAAATACTGTAATAACAGGTACTGAGAGGAAAGATGTTAAAATTTTTTCATAGTCTGTTGTAGGCAACATGATCTCTGTAATTACTATAGCTAAAAGACATTTCATATGCAAGTATGAACAAACAGATACTGTAAGGCAGACAAAAAAAAAAAATCCCAAACAAGCAAACACCACAAGACTTTTCTTTGGAATAACCATATTTTATGATTAAGTGAATGCGAAGGTAAAAGACCGGTACCACACATTATGATAGACACTCCGTGGCAGAGGGAATAGAGCAGAACCTACATTAGGTAGACAAACAGTGGGGCAAGCTGAAATGAATCCTAGAGATGCATTAGTCTAAGCTGGGAGTAAAACTACTATAAGACTTCATGCAAACTACAGTTATTATAGGAGGTAAATCTGACTGAGGTTTTAATAATACATCTTAAACACTTTCAAATTGAGGTCTTTTAAAAAAGACCTACCTTGTCATGTGACAACTACACAACACATTTTATTGAAGTTTTAATATTCTAACCCGTAAGTCCAGTCTAACAGTTAACATTTGCCCAAAAATAATCCAAAATCCAGGTACAGACTTTAATTCCATGGCACTGAGGTCCCTACTGCATTTTATCAGCAAATAAACAGGGATGGAATTCAAAATCGAATTCTCTGTAAAGGTAGCTGTAAGTGGAACACTAAAACAAAACTCGTAATACCCACTCCTTATATTTTATCTTATGTATTTTCTCCCTGCATTTTCACCTTTCAGCATTAATGCATATTTTTTTAAAACCCAACTTTCTGGATGAAACCACACATTTTTGACACAATGCAGTTTGTGCTACAAGTACCACAGGTAGAATATGCAAGTGGTTCAGACTTTCTGAACGACAGCCTTATTACTGTACTTTCAGCTTTCCAAAGTTGAAAACTCTATTGGTCAAGAAAGGAAAATCCTACTTCTACAGTAATTTTGAAGTGTGCACCAGCTTAGTAAAGAAAAAAACCCAAAACCCAAAATCCCATAATTGGCAGTATTTATAGCCTCCACTATTTCTAAAACACTACAATATTTTTAATTGAAAGCTGTAATTACAGAAGCACAGTACCTTCACAGTACCTTGTACAAGGTCATCCTGGAGCAGACTGATTTTTTTTTTCACACCAGATAGCAGCTGTCCAGGTCACCCTGGCATCACTATTTTGTGTGGTTTCTTTAGTACAAAGAGACTGAAATTACATGCTCTCTAAAATACAGACCAGGAGATTAGAACTTTTACAGGACATAACTGCATCTCCAGGGGCGTAACATAGGGTTTTGTGGAAATACCTGAATATCAAAGGTTTGTTATGGTAGTGTTGAGGGTCTACTGAAGCAGAGGGATGGATACAAAACAAGCAGAGTCTGCCTACAACCATATTGTCTGTCTGGTGCAGACCCTGAAACAAATGATGGTGTTTGCTCCCTTGTCTCCTTTCAAACACAACTGGTTTCCTTACTCCAGATGGGAGTACAGGACCCCACATATAATATTAAAATATGCACATGTGGTTATACTTGCAACTTGGTCTACCCGAGGATAAGGACTCTGAGTAAACTGTAGAGATAAATTATTCGACAGTGTATATACATCTGTTTTCGACAAAATGGGAATTACAGTTCAGTGTATCTTCACACAAAATTAGAAGTTTAAGTAGTTACAGATAAAAATTATAAAAAACCCCATAAAATTACATTTAAGAAGTCCTATCAACAGATATCTGTATAAGCTACCTATCTTATAGCAATGAAAAAGCTAAAGCAGAAACACTGATTTAGACAGAAAAACCTCCCCATGTTTTCTAAAAATTCAGCCTGTAGACTTTGACACTGTTATAGCTTCCAAGAATTCAACTATATTTTCCACAATTCTGCATTTTCACTGAATGTTCAATAAGTTTCCCTTCAAAGAATAAATTCTTCGTGCGAGGACTGAACTGGACTGATGTAAAAAATACTAAGTATAGTATCGAAGTTACTAACTTGGACTTTCCAAATTCACTAGTATGAAAAATAAGATACTTTTAAATTTAATTACACTACCACTAACTTTAAATTCCAGTAACAAGTTGCAGGTGTTTGCTACAGGATGGCTATTGCATCTCTTTTTCCTTAAATTGCAAACAGCACAACCAAAGAATAAGTGAGTAATCCGAATCAGATATATTTCACAACTAAAGCACATGAAGGTATTGCAGTATTTATAGAATCATAGAACCATAGAACAACCAGGTTGGAAGAGACCCACCGGATCACTGAGTTGACACTGACATGCCTTCAATCAAATCTCATTTGCAGGGGTTGAAGTCAGGTTTCCTTAATCATTGGTTCCACTGTCATCCAAAATACAACCAATCAAACTAAATGTTTCTTCCAGATATGGATGCTACAGCAATTTATCTCTAAGAACTGTTACATCAACAGAATAGCATGCAGTACTTAAGTTTGCTTAGAGCCAAGGGAATAGATGGAGTAACTTGAAACACAGCAAAGCCAGCTCTCCATCATCAGAGAACTTCTTCACACGCTGGTAGAATCCTTGGATAACTAGTTAAGTAACTTTATGGTTTTTAACTACCCAGTAACAGCCAAAAACCTGATGGAATTGAGAACAAGCAGACAACGACAAAACACAAATTCAGAGAGCTTATTCAAGCTCTTCATGGTTGTAAGTAATCATGGAAAATAACATGAATATACAAAGCCATAGTTTTCAACATGTTATTGGAATCCGTGAGTAATCCAGAGATGACCTCTAGAAGAATTGCAGTAAGTAGTTATAAAAGCAAGCCTCTTGTTAACAGGCCTAGGTTTTCCAAACACAAAGGCTTTATCTCCACAAAATTAATCTTAAAAGGGTCCAAAACCAGAAGGAAGAACTGTAACAAGTAACAGTACCAAGCTGTGAAGAGAACAAAAGTAACACTCTGTACTCTGAAAAGACAAAAAACCAACAAGAAACTGTTATTAGCAAATTAACAGAGAGGAATCCATGATATGATAACAAATAGTTAACTTAGGAAATCAAGGTAAAGATAACCAGGTCTTACCAAATCAGTATTTTTTTAAAAAATGTATAACACGGTTCAAGAAAGTTACCTAGTGATTCACAATTAAAGGATAAACAAGATAACCATGGACCTCCTTAAAATGATTGTTAAATGAAAATCGACAATGAATTTTAAAACTGGCTTGACTTTGAATAAGCACGATGCATTATGCAGGCTGAAGACAGCTAATACTATCTCAACATTTAGTTTTGAAATCAGTTTAATTTCATCCCATGGTATCTACAGTTATTTCTCTCTGCACAACAATGCAAGCAAAATCTATTTTTAATTATATGAAAGATGAGTCAGCAATGAAAACATTCAGCTGAGAGACTGATGAGAAAAAGTGGGTCACTAGAAAAATTATCTGCACACTTGGCTTACCAAGTGACCGAAAACAAACTATATGCTTAAAAATAAAAAGATCAAGCTGACAATTTGAGGAAGAGAATTCTGAAAAGCACTGTGGAGTCACTGTAACTAAACAACTGCACAGGAAAGCATCTTGGGGTCACTGTAGTTTAATAACTGCATGAGAATGAGAACCCAGTAACACAGAAGCAAAGGATACTGAATATTCCCTACTATGCAAAGTTGAGCAGTATGATGCCGTTTGTTTGCAGCTCTAGTATTTCCTCACTTAAAAAAAAAAAAAAAAGATATTCAAAGCATTAAAATGATTATTTATAACTACAAAAACACACTTTACAAGAGGCAAATGGGACACTACCTAATAGGTATCTTGAAGTTACAGTAAGTCCAGCAATATTTTGACCATAACGTATGACCACCCATGGATCCTTGATATCAGATCAAACGCATGCTTAAGACAAAAAGGTTGGAAGTCGAAGTTGAGACAAATAAAGTAGGCTTTTTACTCCTTGAATCTTGAACAAATTCTCAGTAAAATGACACTTCATCCACAAAACGCTGGAATGTCCACAGTAAGCAATACTTAAGTTTTAAAGGGTGACATTACACAGGTCATATTAGATTAGAAAACTGGTCTCTCTCCTACAAGGGAAGTTATACTAAGGTCTTAGTCGTAACTATAAAGATTCCCTGAGCTGTTCCTTGCAATACTTGAATATATCACCTGAAGCTAGTTCTACAGCTTCCTTTAAGCTTCTCAAAAGGTATGAATTATATGAATCTGAAAAGCTCTAAGGACTGCTCCATGTTTCACTTTTGCTTTGTTACAGTTCTCCAAGGGTTCTTCAAAAAACCAGCTTTTAGACTTAGAAGATCCAGGAACTCATACCTGTATTGTCTGCAGTCTCTTAAAAATCACAGAATCATAGAATGGTTTGGGCTGGAAGAGACTTTAAAGATCAACCAGTTCCAATGCCCATGCAATCGGCAGAGACATCTTCCACTGGATCAGGTTGCTGCTCAAAGCCTCATCCAACCTGGTCTTAAACATATTCAAGGATTGGGTATCCATGACTTCTCTGGACAAGCTGTTCCAGTGCCTCATCACCCTCAAAGTGAAGAATTTCTTCTTAAGATCTAATCTAAATCTGCCTTCTTTCAGTTTAAAGCCATTACCCCTCATCCTGTCACTACACTCCTGACAGAGTCCCTCTCCAGCTTTCCTGTAGCCCCTTTTAAGTACTGAAAGGCTGCAATAAAGTCTCCCCAAGCCATCTCTTCTCCAGGCTGAACGTCAACTCTTTGATCATCTTTGTGCCCCTCCTCTGGACTCGCTCCAACAGGTCAATCTCCTTCTGTTGGTGTCCCAGAGCTGGACACAGTAATCCAGGTGGGGTCTTAGGTGAGCAAAGCAGAGGGGGAGAATCACTTCCCTAAACCTGCTGGTCATACTTTTAATGCAGCCCAGGATATGGTTGGCTGAGGAAAGCCACCCATCACTGGTCTCCTCTCTACAACCTATAAGACCATAGCCTATAAAAAGGGGAGTCCCCTCTCTCCAATTTAGGAAATATGGTTGGTCCAGAGAAATAAGAGTTTTGCACCTCTTACGGCCACTCATTCAAAGCATCCCCTTTATTCTGGAGATTCCTACCTCAAACTCATCAGGAAAATGACCTATGAAAATCATTTACCATATCAGAAGACCAACATCTAGTCGTTTCCCACTGTCTTGAGAAAAATCTAATCCCACAATTACTAACACTTGAGGGTTTTTATACTGTACAGTCCAGTATAGGATTAGACTATTATACAAACAGCCATCAAAATTCTGTGGATTGTCAGAATTAGACATGTCAGCCAAAAGTACATGGAGTTTCAGGGAAAAATTGTCTGGCTTCAGGGCTCACACTCTGTTAAAAAGGAAGGATTCTTTTTTTGATCCCCTCACTCAAAAAGGAACCAAAAACTGAATGAGGAATCACAGAATCACCAGGCTAGAAAGGATCCACTCGATCAGCGAGTCCAACCATTCCTATCAGTCACTAAACGATGTCCCTCAGCACCTCATCTACCCATCCTTTAAACACCTACAGGGAAAGTGACTCAACCGCCTCCATGGGCAGCCTGTTCCAGCACCCAATACCCTTTCCATGATTTTTTTTTCCTGATGTCTAGCCTGAATGAGTATCTCTATAGTGAAACACACTAGACTTCAAATTTAAGAGCTACAAACTACTTCACCTAACTAAAATAACAGAAAAAAATCATTTGATGATTGACACTTAATACATACTACTATGATAAATTGAAGAATTATAAAACAATAAAGTTCAGGGACCAATGCTATGGTCAAAACAACTAGGCTACAATTGTGAGTGGATTTTTTTTTTTTTCAGATGCAATGAACTGGCAAATGCTAACTTCAAACACATTAGAGCAGCCAAGCAATGCCCTACTTCAAGATATAAGTGCAAATATAATAGTCTGAAGCACAGGTATTGCTAATGCCACTGCCCATTTCCAACTCCCTTTTCCTCCTTTCACAGAGGGGAGCAGATAAATGTGACAAATGGCAAGTATTTCCATATGGAGGATTTTTCCTGTATCACTGCTGCTCTATATCCAATTGGCATTGCACTAATGAAGGAGAACAGCTTTATTTAAAAAAAAAAAAAAATTAAAAGCTCGCCTACTTCAAACAGCCTTGAAGATCCAAGCATTAGAGAACCACATGAAAGGCCTAAAACCACCTAACCTACACTGCGTATACTTGCTCTTACCTGAAACAATTACAGATGATCCTGGGTCAATAATTCCACTGTTCGGCCTCACACAGTATCGACGAGGTGCTGTGGTCTTCACTTTGAAGCATACTTTTCTATCTGATGGATTTCGTAGTTTAAGATTTGTAGTTACTACATCTGTAAAGGGACCTGCAAAAAAAAGTTCTTTTTTTAAAATACGCATGTATCTCTGGAAAATAAATCTATTTATACAGTACAAATTAGTCTTAAAATATAACTTGATGGCAACAAACTTCTAAAAGCAGGATAAATCATACATCTGTTAAGCATATACACTACTACATGCAAAGCACACTTGGTCGCCATTATTATAATAAAATACATTATAGCAATGAACAAATAATTCTTAAATAGTAGGACAGACTCAAGCTGCTGGCTCAAGAACTTCATATATACATATGCTAATTTTACCAAATCTTTCTTAACATATTAAATACCTAGAAGGTAATGGTCATATGCAAAAGTATATTTTGCTGCATTTCTCTTTAGGAATAGAAGCAATGTGGACTCTTCCAAATGTTTGAAGAAAGAAAACCCTGTGATGCTAAAATATACTCATCGCTCTTGAGATTTCAGCTTCTGCTGCATAGATCACAAAAACAGGCATCAACCTCATCTTTTAAATGCAAAATAGGCAAGAAAGATTATACTCTCTTTACGCATATGCTCTAACTGATCCAAAGAAAAGAAGTTGTAGTTGCCATATTTACATATTTAATGCAGTGTATTAATAAACAACTGTGTTTATTTTAATCAAGCAGGATAGGAATTGTCTTTCAGACTGGAATGGATCACAGGCATAATTTCAATGTCAAGCTGCAAAAGCACATCTTCCAAGAGAGATCACCTCTATGTGATGCCATACAGTAACAGCACAAAAAGCAAGCAAGGTTCAGTGTTCTGAGCTGTGTTAAATCTCCCTTATGCTTGTGCCATCTGAAAGCAAGACTGCACAGGCACTAAAAGAATAACTTAGAAAGTGGAATTTCATGTGAACATGAAATTCATTCAATAATATTTAACGTGTGAATTAACCTTTAAGAATCTTCTTTACCCTTTTTTAAAAAATTACATATCAAATTACTATAAAATAATTTTCATCACTGTTGAAAACATGACTACTTTTCCTTTTAAAAGAAAAAAACAAAGAAAGCAAACTTTAAATTAAATAGGATGAAACATAAACATCATATGACCAAGCAGCAAGGTTTAATAAACCCACTAATTGCATGAGACAGAGGAAGTCAATTCTTTTCTGGACACCTTATCCCACAGACGTGTCTGGACTGCTCTCAAGGAAATGGCACTGGCCTCTGTAAAATGTTACTACACTAGAGGGCTCACTATCTGACTCAAGCCTTTCTTTCTGAAACTCTCAGTCCAAATCCTTGATTTTCAGGGAGTGCTAAACAGAGTACTGACACAGAACACAAAAATACAAATCAGTAAAGGACCATAACAGGAATTACTGAGAAACAGAACACAACAGATTAAGACATACACAAGCTACATTCGCATTCAATGAAACTCTTGTCAGAAAATAGGTATTGGTATTAACTTGTCTGAAACTATTTCTAATTTGGCCTCATAAGGTGGATGAAACAGTCACCATGTCAATCCAGGCAAATTTTAACACAGCCCCCAAGAGGAAGACTTACAAAACTACTTCAAAGATTCCTGCCAGTTGCCTCTTGATGGCTCTTACAGGATCTAGTTGCATTTACTTAGAGTGTAATCCAAAAATAACTCCCATCACCCACACCACAAGCTGAAATAAAAATTAGGCAGCTGAATACTCCTCTAAATCTGAGACTGGTGATACACTTAGAAAAGATCAAATATTTATTTTTTGAGCTATGCAAACATTTTGGAGTAAACTATTCTCGGAGTTTTACTAACAAAAAACAAGGCATTGCCTCTGCAATGCCCAGTGGCATAGAGCACCTTGAATCTGGCTTTCAAAGGTCTGGATTGTTTGGTTGTGTTGGGTTTTGGGGGTTTTTTGGGGTTTGGTTGTTTTTTTTTTCAATTGCAACTCTGGACAACCTGAGGAGCTCTGCTTCTCAATCTTCTCAACTACTATTACTGAGGCAATTCTGCTCAAAGCAAAAAAGGCTCAGTTCAGAGGCTCCTTCTGAAAGGCATAATCATCAAGAGGAGGAGCTATACTATTCAAACATACCTTATTTCATAGAATCATAGGACAACCAGGTTAGAAGAGACCCACCGGATCATCGAGTCCAACCTGGTTGTTCTATGATTCTTGGCCACCTGGGCACACTGCTGGCTCATGTTCAGTCGGCTGTCAACCAACACCCCCAGGTCCCTCTCCTCCTGGCAGCTTTCTAGAGACTTCTCCTAGTCTGTAGCTCTGCATAGGGTTGTTGTGCCCCAAGTGCAGGACCCAGCACTTGGCCTTGTTAAACCTCATGCCATTGGACTCTGCCCAGTGGTCCAGTCTGTTCAGGTCCCTGTGCAGAGCCTCTCTACCNCTGTGTCAAAGGCTTTACTGAAGTCCAAGAAGACCACATCGACAGCCTTTCCCTCGTCCAGCAGCCGAGTCACTGTGTCATAGAAGGCGATCAGGTTAGTTTGGCAAGACCTGCCTTTTGTGAACCTGTTGACTAGCAGTGAATTTACAAACTGATGATAAACTTTTTTTTTTTAAGTTCTTTTTCTTTTGAGACATGAAAGGTCCCCTCATGTCTGCCTTCTCAAAGTACATAATAATGAGTGAGATTCAAAACATTTCAAATGATTCTGATACTTACTGTCAATTTTACCACCACAGACAATTTAAAAAAAAAAAACATCTGCTTTTGTTCCCCCAGTACATGAATGCAGTGACCTCCTTGGCACTGCCTGGGTACTTCTTACAGAAGAGTCTGTAGCTCAGGGAAAATTTTTAGCATCAGACATTTTTTTCAGAGTGGACTGAAATATTTTCTGATGTCTACAGCACTCTTTTGACAGCTTTACCTTCCACCTGCTCTCTAAAAGCTGTAAAGGAAAAAAGTTGTATAAAGCCTCTCAAGACTCACAACCACCAGACTTACTAAATAGCTTGTAACAAACTGGTGCAGAAAAGGAAAAGATGACTAAATTTCACTGTTCCTGCAGAACCAACCTGTTCTGGTAGTTTAGTGGCATGCTGACAGACAGCACTCATCTGAGCATGGACACACAGCAGCAGACACAAGGACAGTAAATAAGAAAAAAATATCTATTACCATTCAGAGCAGCTGCAGATCTAAATTAGCACTACACAGCCTTCAAAAAGGAAACCATGTAACAGCAGAAGAGCATTCTGGAGTACCCCTTTAGGCAAATAAAAATACCACTACCCTTGAGGGAGTGGGGAAACACACAAGCTGGTACTAACAGCCTGAGTGCAGAAGTCTATAATATTCAAGATTGTTCCTTGAGAAAAACAAGAGCAGGAGGGAAGAGGAAGAACCAGGAAGGAAAATCATTTTAGGCCATATCACACAGACTGCATCGAACCAAGGAAAATAACAGGAAAAGATGGATACAGATTTTCTGCACATGCACCAAAGTGGACAAATGCATGTCAACTTAATCTCAGAAAACATACAGATGCACCATAACAGCGGTATACTCTCAGAAAGAGCATCCCATTTGCTGGCTGTATGACACCTAGGCCAAAGCTGCTTTTTAATTGAGCACTGAAACCTCCCACAGCTCATGTCTAACCGTGTCCACCATACAAAAAGCTTCACGAGTACTCTTCTACTGTTGTTTGCCTGATGCTTCCATTGTAAACTGTTTAAGACAATGGACTTCTGAATCTGCAACGAGAGTTTTCAGAAGCTGTGGTAATTTAACTAATAAAATCCTCAAGCTATACTTATGTAACTATGATGTAAAATGACAAGAGATGATTGCTTTATAAACTTGTGATTTTAATGTAACAACCTCTGGGAGTTAGAGCTACTTTAATGGCGGCAAGGAGCTCAGCAACCCACTTAGTAGTGTAAATTCAAGACACCAATTGCAGTATTTTCCTAGAATAAAATTCATTAGAGTGCCAGGTTATTCCAACAATCTTGAATGGAACAGTGACAATCCATGCCGAGATTTTTTTCGTTTTCTTGGCTTACAAGGGCTTTAGAAAAGAATGACAGATACCTGCCTAACCACATTCAATGTTTTTGGAGATCTCCAGTATTTATGTACTGAATTTCTATTCCAGCAATCTTACAGTGCAGCCACAGCAACATTAATGCCAGGGTTGCCTCTGGCAACTACACATCTCAGACTACAGCAAATAGTGGGCAGAAAGAAATGACACAGATTCTGCAGAGCCAGTTTTCACTGCTGAAACACAGTGCCAAGTTTCACGGCTTGCCACGACCTTGCCAGCATACTGCAGTAAAATAAATACTATGCATTACTGAACAGGTAGGACCTGTATGGAGATATTTTTGACAAATGGTTATCATTCTCTCTTCAAATTCAGGTCTTTTTCGGCTTTCTCAGCTCCAAAAAGCATCCTTCTACCACCCTGGATGGTCAAACATAATGAATGTGCCTTTCTAGAGGGGTAAGGAAGACCTTAGACAAATCTCCTCAGCCTGTAGTACCTATGGGAAAGGTGGGAGATCAATGTCAGTATCTCTAGTACAGAGTGAGCATAAAGAACTTGTGATAAGCATACAGATTCCGTTCAAAATTACTACAGTTGTCATAGTGTACACATAGAGCATCACTTCTACCTAAAATTCGATAAGAAATTATGGTTTTATTAAATTACATGAAATCTTTGATAATTAGAAGGCACATAACTTGTGGAGTTGTACTAAAATGCACATGCATTATCAAACAAATTCAACAGTATTTTATACTGAAAAGCTTACGTATTAAATATATTGTCCTTGTTGATTTAAGGCATTGAACTGTAGCTGATATAAAAGCTAATATCTAAGCTGACTGCCAGAAAGCACACTACTTCAAGCACACTACTTCAAGACTGAAGTTTATTTAAGCTGTAAACTGGTACAGTAAAGTGTCAGCTACAGGTTCAGCTACATCTAAAACCAATATAAGCACACATTCAAAAATACACAGAGGAATCCAAACTCCTTAGAATGTGTAAATTACAGTGTTCATATCGAAAACTATCGGGATAGTATGCTTTAAGTGGGATATTGTTTTTTCACCCTTGAAATTCAAAGAATACTTGAAATACATAGAACACTTCAAGACATCCTTACAAAAACAAACTCAGGCAAGGTAGTTTTCATTCAGCATGCAATAAAGTAGGCTGGGCAGGCAAAGAAAAACCATTAAGAAAAATCATTTACTATATTTGATAATTTGAGCCCTAATGAATAACAAAGTAGTTAAATCAGCAGGATAAAAACTAGCAATAATTATTATAAAGCCAGCAAGACAAATCTTAAGAACAAGTTAACTAACTTTTACGAGAGACCTGATAGGAACAGACTAAGATCTCCAACAACTCATTCTGCCAGAACAATGGAAGCATAAGTTAATTTAACATAGACCCATGTAATCTAGGTCAAAAGTTAATTGTTTTTATTTCCTACCATTTGACACGTCAATCACAGAATGGCTGAAGTTGAAAGAGACTTCTTGAGATCATCTGGGCCAAACTGCCTGCTCAAGCAAGACTACCCAAGGTCAACTGCCCAGGACTAAGTCTAGTCTAAATGGGTTTCTACTATCTCCAAGAATGAAGACTCCATAACTTCCTTAGGCAACCCTTGCTAGTGCTCAAAGTGTTTCCTGATGTTCAGAGGGAACCTCCTGTGTTTCAGGTTGTGCCCACTGCCTCTGGCCCTGCCACTGGACACCACAGAAAAGAGCCTGGCTCTGTCCTTTGTGCACCCTTCCTTCAGGTACACATTGCTAAAATCTCCCTGAGCCTTCTCTTCTCCAGGCTGAGCAGTCCCAGCTCTCTCAGCCTCCCCTCATAGAAGGAATGCCCCAGTCCCTTCATCATCTTTGTGACCCTTCACTGGACTCTTTATAGTATGTCCATGTCTGTCCGGAAGCCCAGAACTGGACCCAGCACCCCAGCTATGGCCTCACCAGTGCTGAGCAGAGGGGGAAGGATCACCTCCTTCAGGCTGCTGGCAACACTCCTCCTAATGCAGCCCAGGGTACCGCTGGCCGACACAGTTGGCCGAGCACATTGCTGGCTCATAGTCAGCCTGGTGTTCACCATGATCCTTAGCACCTTTTCTGCAAAGCCGCTCTCCAACTTGGTCAGACTCCAACCTGTACTGGTGCATGAGGGGTTGTTCCTCCCCAGGTGCAGGACTTTGCACTTCTCCTTGTTGAACTTCAGGAGGTTCCTGATAACCTGTTTCTGCATCTGCCAACTCCCTCACCACTCATGGGTGTATCCCATCAGGCACTATGGACTTATGAATGTCCAGTTTATTTAAGTATACCCTAACCTGTCCATCGCAGCAATGGTACTGAAGAAAAGATGTCTCAAAATAAAAGACCAGCGCTATATAGTGAGTCTAAACTACCTTGATTGTCAGATAAGAAAACTAATCTTAAAATATACACAAAGCATTTAATTACTCCGAACAAAATTTTATGTTCCTTTCTGAAAAAGGTACAGGTGACACAGCTGACAAAAGAAAGAGAGAGAAATGCTGTGTATTTCCATAACTTAGTTTCAAGAAACATTCAGACTTCTGTGAAAGCAATATGAAGAGAATCCATCACATGCATTGCCAATGAACGTAATTCCTTCCTCTTGAAATATCAAAACCATGACCATTCAAATACAGTCTTCAACGGAAGAAAAATTTCTACTCTGACAAATCACCTATATTAAAATTGTTCACAGTCTATGAAGCATAAGAGCTTAGGTTTCATGGATTAATACTTCAACATTATAGAGCTGAATTATCAGCAATAATCAGTGCATGAAGCTGCAAGATAATAATACCTACAAATAATCACGGCTCTCAGGTACATATCCATGTATTAGAGCAATAACACAGAATATTTCACGTCTTGAGAGCGCTTGAGAAATAGTTATTAGTTTCATCATCAACCTGCATGTAAATGTCAGAATACAAAAAAGGCTTCGTAAGAAAGCTGACACACTCCAACGTCCACATTTCCTGAAGGCTGATTCTAGGCTAGAGTTGTTTATCATGGATAACATCAGATTTTATCAAAGCTCCCCACAATGACATGCTGTCAGCATCCATGCTGATGACATATCTGTCAAAGACTTTTCCTTCTAAAAAATGCTGACACAATGCTCATTTTTCAATCCTAAAGAGCTCATCTTCATCTGTCAAAGGGGCAAGCAGAGCCTATATATGGCTATAGAGCATACTAGAGAGGCTAGTGCAGAAGATGGCAAGCATGCCTTCTGAAGGCTGGTGTGAGAGAAATGGGAATTAAAGCTTTTTGCCTGCCATTGCAACAGAGAAACAACAATACAATACAGTGCCATTTCAAAGTAGAGAACAACAATCTATTTCTTATATTTTCTTTCTGGATCAAAATTTCATATTCACCCCAGCTGTTACTGACATGTTGTTAACGTCCAGAAAACACAGTAAAAATGCATGATAAAGTACAACTCATTAAGGATAAAGTACAACTCATTAGCATGAATTATAGTAAAGAAAATATCTACTTTTTTAAAAAAGTACAGACTAAAAGAAGATAGTCCTGCATTTATTGATAACTATGGGCAAATGTTTCTTTGCCTCAACAACAAACAACACTACTAATAAGATGGTATAACATGGAATAACTATGAAGATATTAATGCTTGGATTTAGTTTAAGCTTTAAAATCTAGCATTCTGAGTCCAATTCAGTCATATGTCTATTATTGGTATTTTTCCTATTAAAAAGGCACCATGATTAAAGAACTCTCACATTACTAACATCAAAGACATGTCTCTTACTTAAAGTTAACTTCCACATTATTGTGAATTTCTTACATGAAAGTGAAATAAGAAGGGTAGAAATATTTTACTACTGCAAAAGATGAACATTTAAACCAGGAAATTGTCACGGTATCACTGAATGATTTGGGTTGGAGGGACCTTTAAGGGTCATCTAGTTCCACTGCCTGCAGTGGGCAGGAACATCTTCCACTGCTCAGAGGCTGCTCAGAGTCCCATTCTATCTGGCCTTGAATGGTTCCATGGATGGGCAAATCTACCATCTCTCTGGGCAATCTGTTCCAAATTATCCCCTAAATTCTAAAACAGCTAATTAATATCTACAAGCAATCTTCCAGTACAGATGCAATATTTACAATATTTATAATTCTTCTCCCAAGTGACAGAGGACAGGACAAGAGGGAATGGTCTCAAGCTCTGCCAGGGGAGATTTAGGCTAAACACCAGGTGGAAGTTTTTCACAGAAAGGGTCATTAGGCATTGGAACAGGCTGCCCAGGGAGGTAGTTGATTCACCTTCCCTGGAGGTGTTTAACACTCGGGTAGATGACGTCCTGAGCACCATGGTTTAGTGGTTGATAGGAATGGTTGGACTCGATGATCCGGTGGGTCTCTTCCAACCTGGTGATTCTATGAATTCAGTTCAGTGAGAGTAGTTATAACTCCTTCCAACTGGAGCAAATGTTCTCTGTACTTGCGTAAGTTAAAATAATCAACGAATGTAGTAACTAATACACACCCAAATAAATGGTTCTTAGATTTCAAAAGACACTAGCAGATTTGAACAACAGAAGCAAATAAACAAGTAAATTTTCTTTCTTTTTCCTTTTAAACTTACTTTGCATTTTAACCTGGTACAGCTTACAAAAAGCTTTACTGATACTGAAAATCCCAGGGCTGCTGTTTAAAATATTCAAATATTCAGCAGTTTAAAATATGCATGCATCCTCAAATATGAAATTTCCAGTCTGATACACCTTTCTGATCTGAACTGCAACATACAAGATATTCTTCAGACTCTATAGCAGTAATCAGAATACTTGTAATCATCTCAGATGGCAGCTGTAGTGGCACATAGAAAATCAGTCTTTCCACAGAAGACCTTACCAAAAGCTGTTACCTTGCACTTTTCCTAGCGTGTTCCAAGAACTGGGTATCAGAGCCCAGACTCAAACACTACAAGAACATCAGAGCTCTTGTGATTGGTTTCCTTGCAACTAGCATCTTAACAGTCTAAAAAAGTAATCTCAAAAATAAATAAAAATTCATACTTCTCCCACTGTGACAAAAGCCCAGAAAGTTCTTTTTTTAAAAAGTTAAACAGTTTCAGGTGTTTGACTGCTACATGGTGTCCAACCTCAGAACATTAACAGAGAGCCCAGTCTAAACAGTCTTATGTATCAGACATCAAATTTCCTACAGGACAGGTCTAGCTAACACTGGACAATCCCCCAAAGACAAGAACAGCTCGCTTCAGTTTCAGGATGATCTTTTATTCTCTGAAAGCACAGACTACAGGTCTCCATCTCCCAGATCTCCGAAAGCCAAGTACAACATATCCTGCAGTCACTCAGGAAAACAAATACCTATTTTACATAAAAGTTGCATTCAGTCAGTGTTGTCACTCAGACAGGATCACAACTCTATTCCCTCACTACCTTCCATCACAATACTGAGTTGACCTAATTCAGCCACACTTCCCAGGATCAGCTTCCTCATTTCTATAGAAGCACCAAGAGTTCTAACTTGAGCTGTAACATGGAGCAAGACTAGCAGACATCCAAAGTAAAAAAACAACTTTTATTTTCATCAGGTCTACAAGACTTGGTGGCCATATTAAAATCATACTTTAGACCTGTTAAATCAACATGATACTCCTATGAATTATAATTACTAAGTTTACTTCATCTATGGAACAGTTACTCCTATGGACATGATTTTTAAATTTATGAATATCCCTTCTTGTAAAGAAACAAACCCCAAACAACTCTCAATCAAGCTATTCTGATGTCTTAGAATGTAACATAATATACCAGCTTCTAGCTGAAGTACATGATGAGGTACTACTGTCCTACCAAACTTTCAGGAACATTGTAACCTTGTGACCCAGGAGAACCCTTGTCAAGCTCACGTGAAATAAATCATTTTTTACATTGGTATCTGATGAATTTAAAATTACTTTTGCCCACTTAATTTTTATAAGGTGGTTCAGATTGACATGATTCAGATCTGAAATTTGACTAGTTTCTAATAATCTAAATACATTCACAGCCACTTGATGCCAATGCATTTTTGCACCAATCCCAGCCTTTAGCCTACATAGCTTTTATTTTCCTCAGTGCTTACTTGCTTCTGATACATTTACAGAGAGCAATCAAATGCCCTTTCAGTCTTCATTTTGCCAAGATAAACAAGCCAAAGTATTCTACTTCACATATGTTAATAACTTTTTCTTTGCAGCATTCCCATTAGGGTTCATTTTCTCTAACTAGGCGTTGCCAAGGATGCATTCAGAGAAAGCTTAATCAATGCCATAAACCTTGACATCAATACTTCCCTCACTACAAAACTAGTCTCATATTTGCCTCATTTCATAACTCATCACACTCACAATAAAGCTGTGATTAAGCACTTGTCTCTAATTTTACTACTTCTTCATTACTTGCAACTAAAATAAGTAAACAGTAGTTCTACTATAAGCACACAACAAATGGATTAATTTTTTTCTATGCTCATCACTTCTCCTAACTAAGACTATCAATGAGCTCTACCAGCACAGTTCCACCCATACCAAGGTCATTAATGAAGATATCAAACTAAAAAAAAAAAAAAAAATCCTTATTAAACTTCCAATAGTCCAACAGCTGCCACTTATTTTATAAAAAGTCCAGTTTATTTTATAGTATGCCCTTTCTCTACCTTAATTTCTTCCACTAAGCTCTTTTACCTGCAACATAATTACCATTTTTACAGATAGCTTTGTATCAGATAATCAATGTTCACATCATGAAACAGACCCTCCTGGAAGTCACGGAGGTAACTGGAAACAGCCAACAAGGCTTCACTATGAGCAAATCACACCTGACTTATCTAGTGGTCTTCTACAATAAAGTGACTGTATCAGCAGACAAGGGAAGAGCTATGGATTTCGTCTATCTGGACTTCTGTAAAGCCTTTGATACGGTGCTGCCCAACATCCTTACCTCTAATCTGGAGAGATATGGGTTTGATGGAACATGGTACAGTGGATAAGAAACTGCCTGGATAGTCACGTCCAGAGCTACAGTCAATGCCTCAATGTGCAACTGGAAAACAGTAACAAGTGGTGCCAATACTATTCAATGTCTTCATCAATGACACAGTGGGACTGAGTGCATGTATACAGCTCATGCTGTATTTTATTCCATTTTCCATTTATCCTCATGTTCTTAATTATTCTTTCTTCTAAGGCTTTGCATACTATCAAGGTCAGACCTATTCAAGCACTTAAGTGTCAAACTAAGAATTACTCCAAGTGAGACCACACTCTGAGTAACATAGGAGGGAAAAATTCTGATTTGATTATCTCTCTAAAATACAGGCAAACAATTATTTTTTTTTCTTCCTTATTCCCATTATTAAAAACCAACCACCTGAAGTCCTACACTAGGATATTTAGTAAACTATGTTAATTCTTAAGACCTTTTTCATACAGAAATAAACTGAAAATATTTATTTTTATTTACATAACTGTACTTCTACAAACTTTCAAAACATAAAATGAAATACAACAACTGTGTTCTGTTCTGGGCTCCCCTGCTCAATGAAAACAAGGAACAACTGAACAGAGAACAGCTGAGGGCACAAAGATGATCAGGGACTGAAGCACCCCTTTTATGAGGAAAGGCTGAAAGACTTGGATCTGTTTAGCCTGGAGAGAAGATGACCTAGAGGGGATATTATGAATGCTCATAAATATCTAAAGGGTGGGCATCAAGAGGATAAGGCCAGACATTCTGCCCAGCAACAGGACAAGGGGCAACAAGCAAACAGGAATACAGAAAGTTCCACCGCAACATGAGGTAAAACTACTATGCTGTGAAGGTGACAGAGCACTGGAACAGGCTGCCTGGGGAGGAAGTTGTGGAATCTCCCTCTCTAGAGACATTAAAAACCTGCCTGCGTGCATTTCCGTGCAACCTGCTCTATGTGAACCTGTTTTAGCAGGGGGTCTGTACTAGATGATCTCCAGAGGTCCCTTCCTATGCAGACTATTTTGTGATTCTGTGATCTGCATTGCCAAATAATTTATAATGCAATGAAATAACTGTATACAATACAGAAAACACTAAAAGGCAAGACAAGATAAAGAGGGCAAGATCACTATGTACCAGATAAAGTCTTATTGCCTTAAGAAAAACAAAGTTACTTAAGTTCTAACTTGTGTTGCTGCATTATTGTTTTCAACAATACCAAATTAGAAATTATCTTAGAAGCATCATTTTGCTGGTTTTGGGGGTTTGTTTTTTGTTGGTTTTTATTAAGAAATTTGCTTATACACACATATCTGGTTCACCTGACAATAACAGCCTTGTAATATGAGAACTTTCAAATAGGAAAACATAATACTTATCTAATTAGTCAGTGATTTTTTCCACTTTATACACAGCAAGTTCACTCCAGCAGCCTTTTCCAACTTGAATTTATGGTTCGTAAACTGAGCATGTAATAACCCTTTAACAACTGATGGTCACAAAGATCTAGTTAACAAATATCTCCCAAAGACAAATTTGGTCAGAAAATAAAATATATCCACAAAACACAGCCACTCCAAAACAGGAACAATTTATAATACCCCAATGGACAGTCACTGCACCAAATATTCTGACCTAATAACTGATGCATAAAACAGCTACTCCTGTTCATCATAAGTTTTTATTTTTCAACTTAGCCTTGAAAAATGGTACAGCGTTCATGTATAATACAGTACTTCTTACATTATGATGTACTACAGTGGTCTACAACACTCGCTTAGGTTATCAACAAGCAGAATGAGTAGGCACTTTACGCTAATTACAATGTAAGGGTGAAGCTTTTACAGCAATGACTATGCTAGAAGGACAAGATCGTAATGCTTGGATAGTGTTTCTCTGTTTAGTGAAGATGCAATATTAAGCAAAATGGAGTCCTACAAATTGCAGGTAAAGCACAAAACTTCCCAATCTTCAATGCTGCATCCTTCTATCATGACAGGAAAATCTTCACTATTGAATTTTAAAACAAACAGCAAACTAGATATGCCAAAATATAATCTAACACCTATAATATGACTGACTTCACAGAACAATACAACTCCTCCTTATTAGTCAGTTTTAAATGCAGTCTACACCACAGTAGACACATATGTATTAACAGAGTATTACCTCACAAGGAACACCTGGTAAAATATATCCTTTCTCTTCCTCAACACATTCCCACCAATCCTTTTGTCTTAATTTTCATTAATACCTATGTTAAAAAAAATTAAATACTTACTACACTTGAGTCAAGGAACAACGTATAGAAGTACAGATATATAGAAGAGTAAACAATTCCAGGAATTCTTCCTGGACTTTAAAAAAAAAGTCAAAGGTTACTTGTTGAATACTGAGTCATTCTATGGGATGTTCAATCTTTGTCTTTACATGATACTCGGCCAAAAAAATGTTAAGCTAAACTGAATAATGTCAAAGCATCAAAAGGTCACAACTGTGTTAGTAACCACTTAAAACCAGTCTTTCCACTCTGCATTCCCATGGTTTAGTTTCAAAAGCATTCTTGAATGAAGATACCAGAAAGCAATGGATGTAATCTATCCAGATTTCTGTAAAGCCTTTGACACAGTCCTCCACAACATCCTTCTCTCTAAAATGGACTGTTTGGTGGATAAGGAATTGGTTGGATGGTCACATTCAGAGAGTAGTGGTCAAGGGCTCAATGTCCAGATGGAGATCTGTGACAAGTGGTGTCCCTCAGGGGTCTGTACTGGGACCAGTGCTGTTTAGTACCTTCATCAATGATACAAACAGCAAAATCAAGTACACCCTCAACAAGTCTGCAGATGACACCAAGCCGAGGGCTGCAGACATCACACCGGAAGGACAAGATGCCATCCAGCAGGACCTGGACAAGCTGAAGCAGTGGGCTCATGTGAACCTCCTGAAGTTCAACAAGGCCAAGTGCAAAGTCCTACACCTGGGTCAGGCCAATCTGCAGCTTCAATACAGAACAGGAAAGAATGTGATTGAGAGCTGCCCTGCAGAGGTGGTGATTGATGAGAAGCTCAACATGAGCCAGCACAGTGCAATCACTCCCCAGAAGGCCAACTGTATCCTGGGCTGCATCAAAAGAAGCATGGTCATCAGGGCAAGGGAGGTGATTCTCCTCCACTATTCTGCTCTTGTGAGATCCTACCTGGAATACTGTGTGCAGTTCTGGAAACCCTAACATAAGAAGCATACGGAACTGTTAGAATGGTTCCAGAGGGCTGTGAAGATGATCAGAGGGCTGCAGCACTTCTGCTATGAGGACAGACTGAGAGCGTTGGGGTTGTTCAGCCTGGGGAAGAGAAGGCTCCAGAGAGATACAGCGGCTTTATGGTACTTAACGGGGGCATAAAAGAAAGCTGGGGAGGGACTTCTTACAAGGGCATGGAGTGATAAGATGAGGGGGAATAGATTTAAATTGGAAGCAGGAAGATTTAGATTAGACATCAGGAAGAAATTTTTCACGGTGAGGGTGGCAAAGGTGGCAACTGGAACAGGCTGCCCAGGAAAGTTGCAGATGCCTCCTTCCTGGAAGTGTTCCAAGACCAGGTTGGATGAAGACCTGAGCAGCCTGATCTAGTGAGAAGTGTCCCTGCCCATGGCAGGGGGTTGGAAGTGGATGGTCTTTAAGGTCCCTTCCAACTCAAACCATTCTATGAACCTATGAAAACTGACATGCCAATCACCACCTTTTAACCTATATCAGAAAGCTGAACACCGCTATTCAAAATACTCACAAATCTGTGGTAATAGGCATAAAATTTGACATAATCAAGACACACAAATAACAGAGCGAGTTCACATCTGAGGACTTCAAACTCTGCCTACACTAAAAGATATCCTAGGCCATTTCTGGCAACAGGCCTACAGAGCAGGGAATGGATTTAATGTTGAGCTATTTTTACCTTTAAATTCCACCTTCTCGATTTGCAGCCACACATAGCCTGTGGCTTTCTATGTTACCCACTATTACAAAACAATCTACAGCAATATTTTAATATTATTTAAAAGGTCGTCCAAATCTGCATTTTAGAACGAGCTCTAACACTTAAGTGCTGCCTACCTCACCTGGAAAGAGTCAAATGAACATATACCAGCTGACATCAGATTTTATAAACTAACAATCCCAGATTATGAATCAGATTAATAATCAGAAACTAAACATGATCTGTTATACTGGTCTCTACCAGTATAACATCTGAGCATACCTCTGCACAATCCATCAAAGGGAAAATTTATAGCACAGACATGCTCAAAAGTTAAAATCAGTCTGCTTACTTGCTGACTTATTTCTAGCCTCAAGGTGATAACAAAAAAAATTATCATGTCTGACTATTGTTAGTCAAACACCTCTGAATCACATGAAATTCAAACTCTGAACATTGCCTACCAATCTTGCAAGGCTCATCAAATCAACTAGTGTTGATTTTCAATTAGGCGTTGCAGAAGATTGTCTTATGACTGATTGAAAGATGTGGCAATGGCTTTTAAAGAACCATGATCCAAGACCAACTTCAATACTTATTACTTTCAATTCTTCAACTTCGACTTAAGAAAGACTGAGTTTCCATAAAAATAATACAAGTCTTTGAACTGAAAACAGTAAAAAAATGTATTTACTCAGAAGGAACCATTTCCATATTACCATAATCTTCACTAAACTAGAACTACAATGATTATATGCATGAGTCACATGAAAAAGATCCAGTAAGAAGCAGATGATGTTCTACTTTTCATATTAGCTGCTTTCAAGTGTCTCCTGTTTCAGTTGTTCTTATCTAGTCATAAACAAACCAAATCAACTTCAGATTCAAGAAGCTAAACAAAATACATTAGCCTAAAGTACAGAAGAAAGCTAACCTACAGGATTGATCAGAGCAGCCTGATCTGGAGGGATGGGTCCTTGCCCATCGCAGGAAGGTTGGAACTATATTATATTTAAGGTGCCTTCCAACTCAAACTCTTCCATGATTCTTCTATGGTTCTATGATATGGCTGAAGACCTGGATACTAAAACCATGATGCAAATTTTCAATGTTCCATATCAGTCTCTGAAAGCATTTTTATACAGCATATCAACTACCTCTTAGTTTCACCATTTTTAAGTATGATTTCCCCTCACCACATTTGCACAACACTATGAAAAGTACTTATGTGTTTTTAAGTTTTCCTTGGGCATTTTCCCAAAGAAATCTAGCTATCATAGAAGCAGAGGGAATCAACCATGACCCAAAACACAATTAGAGATTCAAATTCCTAGGAATACAAAGTACTATAAAAACAGGACTCTGATCTTTTGGTCACCAAGAGAAACATGTCATGTGTTAGCCATCACTGGACATGTTCTTTGGAACTCCCTCTAAATTGCACGGAATAAATTTCAGGACAAATGTATTACAGACTATTTTTGCTGATCAAGTAAAGTAAATTTTAAAAAAAGTTTTATCGGGCAATGATGAATTTGAAGCCCTGTGAACAGCTCCTTAACATAAGTACTATGTACTTCTTAATTTAAATCACTGTTGATGTAGGGGCATACTAACACATTTCACTTATCCTAAAGGTCAACAAATCCATTACAAGTTCCTGAGGCAAGAAAGCCAGCAAAACTATTTGTCCAGTTCACATGTATAGTCTTAAACTGGACCACTGTTACATACATCAATGATACTACGCCAATAAAATGGTTGGACTCGATGATCCAGTGGGTCTTTTCCAACCTGGTGATTCTATGATTCTATGAAAAATGATGGATAACTACTTCAATAAAATAATTTTGAATAACAAGCTGCACTGAAAAAAAAATTTTTAAACAAAGTTGTATGATTTTCCTGATTTTCCTACACTGTTACAGAAAGTCACACATTCTCTTACAAACCAGTTACTTTTTAAAAAAAATACTCAGAACTCCCTTCCGCAAACATCATATTCTTCAATGTGGTACTTTGGAACCGAGTTAGTTTGCAACCCACATTTCTGAACACCTTAGAATAAAACCAGTTAGAAAATCTTTGTTGAAAGTGCACTCACTCCCCCAACAGATAGCTCTTTCTATAGTATGTTCCTGTAGTAATACAGTAATGGAGGGTGCTTCCCATAGAGTTTAAGACTGCAGTCTCACCATGCTTCAGATTTTGGTTTTTGCTTAGTCTGTTCTAACAGACCAAAAACCAACATTTATGCTTAAAGAATACACATTTCATGCTCTAAGTACATAAATACACAGCAGAATAAAGATCACCAACTGGCAATGGCTTCATGCAGTTTCTGATCTAGTATTTATTCTATATTTCCTCTATCAACACTTATATCAAATTATAGACTACTTCCAGCTTGAAGACAGTTCAAGATTTGAAAGCTTCTAATTAGATACTGTAGCTTTTGAATTTTTTTTAATAGAAGCAATAATAAAAATCATGCCTTTTCTTGCAATGAGAATACGGTGTATTGAAACCTGAGTGTAGCCAGACCTGGTAGGATTTTTATCACAAAAAACACAAGTGAAAAAGATAAGTTCCCACTATGGTTTTGAACGTGTCTATGAATGCACAATTTAAAAATTTTAAAACTGGAGCTATTAAGAAATTCCTATATGTGATCAGATAGGTCTTCATTTTGATTTGATGGATAAAGTAAGTACAATTGATTAAAAATATCTTTGATGAACCAGACTTAAGCTTCTATTCTAAAAGGTAGGCTGGCCAAAGGTATTTAATGGGATACCATGTTCTTCTCAAGTATAGCATTGATTCGTTCTAGGTGTTCGTTTAAAGATTTTTACAACATCATAAATCCCACTCTGTCCCTCTAAATCAAAAATGAGTCTACTATGAAGTATTTATAGGCCTAGGCAAGTATATGTGCTGACATGAGTCACAAAATTTAAAACGTAAGTTCAGATAACATTAACAGCTTTTAAAAAAAAATCTAACATTACTGATTCTAAATCTTTCTCAATACCCTTCATGGGTATTAAATATAATCACAGGATACTACTAAAAAATATTTATTCTACCACGTAGAAGGTGTCCCTACCCTTGGCAGTGGGGGCTGGAACTGGATGATCTTTAAGGTCCCTTCCAACCCAGACCATTTTATGGTCACGCTTTTCATTATGTCATTACCTTTCAAGGATCACTCATCTCTGGAAGAACATTCCTTTTCACAACTATCTAACTTATCAGGAGGAAAAAAAAAAAAAGAAAACCTACATGGCAACAGCACTAACTGGGACTTATTTTGACAGGAGCATGTGATGCCAGTCACAGTCATGCAGTTGGCACGCCAATACTCAATACGCAGAAACTTCTGAAACGCACACATTCCTTTCCTTCCTTCCCAAGAAATGAGCGAGCTGCCCTAAGTTTATGTGCCGAGAACCTGCCCGAGACATGACAACTTGAGGAAAAAGGCAAGGAGTCCTTCTGTCGGGCCGGCTGGCCGAGGTGCAGTGGTGAGACGGTGCCCGCACATGGCCTGCTCGCCCCCAGACCGCAGCAGCCCCCGCGGTGGGGCCGTGCCTGGACTCTGACCAGAGCCCAGAGGTGACGGCAGCCTCCAGAAGAGAGTTTCTGCGCTCCTTCGCGAGGCGGCGAGGCTTCTTTCGCCCAGTTCGGGGTCTGTGCGAGCAGAGGGAGACCTCACGGAGCGGCACCGGCGGACACAGGAATGACAGGAGAGGCCAAACCCCCTCTCTCACGGAGCAGTGACACGGCGGGTGTGGGGTGACACGCGTGGGCAGGGGGCGGACCGGCCCATCGCCGGAGGCGGGGGGGGCAGCCCGACCAATGGGCGGGGACGCGGACTGACCCAACGGGGGGAGGGGGGGTGGAGCAGCCCGGCTAATGGGTGGGGGCGCGGACTGACCCATCGGCGGGTATGGAAAGGAGGGGGCAAGGACCGGTCCATCGGAAGAAGAGGGTGGGGGAGCGTCCGGTCCCGCCCGTCAGAGCGAGCGGGCACCCCCTCCCCGCCGCGGGGGCCGGGCCGCGGCGCTGCCGGGGCGGCGGAGACGCTCTCGAGTTCCCGCGGGATCCCAAGATGGCGGCGGCCAAGCCCGTACACCGGCTCGGCGGCGCCCCCCGCTCCAACACTCCACGCACCCCCACCCCGCAAGAGACCCCGGCACCGCCAAGGAGGCGGGGGGGAGGGGAGGGGGACGCACCGGGGAGGCTGCAGGCGGCCCGAGGCGGCCCCAGCGTCGCGGCGAAACGGGGCAGCCCGCCCGGCCGGTCCCGTCCCGTTCCGCGCGGCTCCCCCTCACCTTTGAATTTGAGGTCGGTGGGTGGATCGAGCACCAGGATCTGCTCGTGCTTCGCCAGAGACCCGGCGGCCGCCATCTCACTCGCTCGCTCCGGCGGGAGGGAGGAGCTTGGGGGGAGGAGAAGGAGGAGGGGACGAGAGAAGGGGCGGGGGGAGGCCGGGCGGTGCCGCGACGCGAGCCGAGGGCGGGAGGGCGGTAGGGACGCCGCGCGCATGCGCAAGCGCGCTCCCGGGCCGCTCCCCGGCAAAGCCACCCTGCCCCCCACCGCCACCCCCCGCCCCACACACACGCACACGGCGGGGGTCGGGTGCAGAGGGTGAGAGAAGTGATACTCCCGAATCACGCAAGCACGCACGGAGTTTGGGCAAAGGCGGCGGAACTACCGCTCCCGGCGTGCCGCGCGGCGGGGCGGGCGGGCACGAGGCATGCCGGGAGTTGTAGTTCTGGTGGGAGGCGGAAGCGGGGGGGGTCGCAGCGGGCTCCGTCCCTTCGGGAAAGCGCGGACCGGGCGGAATTTCTTCTTGACACGGAGTCTTGGTGACCGCTGTGTCCTAAATCTGCTTCTAAAGAATCTGCGTAAGAGACGCAAGTTTGTATTCTTGCAAGGCTGGGGCACACACAAGGGCAATGAAGTCAGGATGGTTAACCCATCTCTTTTCTCTTGCAATCTGGTGTAGATATGCAATGAACTTGCGTAGGGACACAATAACCCCCTTGAAAAATGTGCCCTGATTATACATACGTTGAAATTACTTACAGAATCCTTGGAAGGGACCTTAGGTTGGAAGGGACCTTAGAGACCATCCAGTTCCAGCCCTCCTACCATGGGCAGGGACACGTCCCACCAGACCAGGCTGCCCAAGGCCCCATCCAACCTGGCCCTGAACACCTCCAGGGATGGGGCAGCCACAACTTCCCTGGGCATCCTGTGCCAGGGCCTCACCATTGTCATGGTGAAGAAATTTCTCCTTATGTCTAGTCTAAATCTGCCCCCTCCAGTTTATACCCATTGCCCATTAGCCTATCACTTCAAGCCTTTATGAACAGTCCCTCCCCAGCTTTCTTGCAGCCCCTTCAGGAACTGGAAGGTTGCTGTAAGGTCTCCTTGGAGCACTTTTTGTCAGACACAATATTTTCACAGTAGACTTTTTCATTAATACCATACTTTCAAGCAGATGGTGCATCTTGGAATATTTGAATATAGGAATGGCAAGAAAAAAACAGATCAATAGCAAAATGCATCTGAACCTTAGTGATCTCTGTGTCCTAAACCTACTACTAAAGAATCTGGCTGAAAGATATATAAGTTTGTATTTGTGCAAGATTGGATCACACACAATGGCAATGAAGTCAGAACGATTAACATTTATTTTTCTTCTCTTGAAATTTGGTGTAGATATTCTAAGAACATGTATAGGGACATAATAACCCATTTGAAAAAAAATCCTGATAATGAATACATCAAAATTACTTAAATGCTTTACCTTCAAAATCAGCTTACCATAGTAAGACTGGTGAATCAAATAATTTCTTTGCTGAAATTCTCTACCTCAGCCTCAACTGTGAAGGAAAGATTATGAGGTCATTCAGCATGGGAAGACCCTCTGAGTAATTTAGACTCAGGCTTTGTCTTGGTTCCAGCATAGCCTTAACCCTCCATTTCCTCTGACTGCCTCTCCTCCAAGTCTGCTACAGTCATACCTGCTTACTTCAGTGCTTTTCTACACAACTCTCTTCCGAACAGCAAATACTTATGTGACTTTTAATACTGTCGCTGACTGAAAAAGAATAAGTGAGAAGTGTTGTAGAGAAGTACTTCAGAGGCATTTTACTGGATTGGAATTGGCTTCAGTAGGTGAAGTTACATGACATATACATGGAAATATTGCTAGAGGTCTGTAACTACTCTGGCTGCAGTTTTCCTGCTACAGCCCTGTTTTATTATGCACATAAAACAGCATTTTAAATTACCTCCTTTATTTACAGTGAAATATTTAAAGTTATTGTCTGGTGGTCTGCTGGACTTTGGTAGTAATACCAATGTTCCACTTTTTTTACGTATTTTTACCCTTGGGAACTGGAAGATAAACTGTAAGACAAAGGGTTTTTCTGTCCTACTATATTTTGTCTTCTTCTGTTAACATGGACACTTAGTCTATTACTTCCACTAGTTCTTTTTTCTGCTCATGGATCCACCAAGGATTAAAATATAGTGTACACCTCTCAGAAACTGTAATTCAGCTCTAGAATTATGTGTTGGTTATGTACCAGAAGAACTTCTGGGTCTTGGCTTGCAAAGAATCAAGACATGGGGAACTGCTGCAAAATACTAAATGCCACAAAATGTTCTGTCTTTTGTTCTTTTAATGGCTTTAAAAATTAACAGCAAAGAGTACTAATTCAAAAGATGCTTCCTTTATTCAGATTTGGAAGATAGAAATAATTCTGTTTTCTATTTCTTTTCTCCATTTCTCTTTTAAGAATATCTGAGGAGAACCAGAAGATCTCTCCTTAATATGACAACAGGTCTTACAGGTTTTCCCATGCATGGTTTTCAGTGCAAACACCTTGTAAGACATGGATGTGCAATAGATATCTCTGACATCAGGTTATGTGCATAGATTGGAGGAGGACTGGGTAAATCCTTACCACCAGCATATTGAGAGGTAGCGTATGAGCAGCAGGGCACAACCTCAAGTCCGCTGTGGCTTGCAAAGGGAGCATCACAGCATCACTGATGTCTGGAGAGGACCCCAGGGAGCCTGTAGTTCCGTTTCTAACTCAAAGTGAGGTCAAAGATGAATTCAGGCCAGGACAGCCAGGGCTTTGTCCTGTGAGGTCATTAAAATCTCCAAGGACAGAAATTTCCAGCCTCCCTGGGGCAGCCTGGCTTAGTGCTTGTCTGTCCAGCTTCAGTCTGCTTGATTTGTGTTATAGCAATGGCAAAGTTAGTACATAAATATTGAGTGGGTGGATTAGTTAAGGTAATTATGCATTAACGTGCTTTTTTTAACGTAGTCTTTGTTGTTTGAACACATTGATAACCTAAATAGTGCATTAATCTGTTTTGTTGCATTTATATAATTTTTGATCTATAATTTGTGATGTATAATTTTGATCTAAAGCTTTTATTTCATGCAGACTGATGTAATTTTTTATATTAAACAACACCTACGCTGTTGATCAGCAGTATCTCGCAATCTCCTCCAACATCTGATTCATTTTAGCACCTCATAGCACAGTTCAGGAATGAAATATTTGATCTATTGCAGTCAACAGAACTCCTCTCACTGATTTTGGTGAGGTCATTATGTCATTCCAGGGGTGTCTTTACTAAATTCATCATTGCTTGCAAAAGAGTAACATTTGCTTAATCAGAGGTCAACATTTTTCCTGTGTGCTTGTAGATCTTAACGTTCTTCCCATTGTGAATTCAGTATCATTGTTATAATAGCTCAGTTTGGAGATGGTCTGACATTTTTCAAAACTGATATTAAATATTAAATAATCTCTCTCTGTATCTGAGAAGTAGCGAAGTACATTCAGGTTTGTATCACTCTTTTCCACTGTTTAGTAAGGCAAGTAGTTTATGCAGTCCCACCAACTCTGAACTTGAACATGTCTTTGCAATAAAACAATAGCATTACCTTCTTTGCAATTTTTTTGTGTTAATAAGACTGTCAGAAAAAGGAACCGAGTGCCACATTACTTGTTGTGTTAATGGGAAATTCTAGATCAGATGCATTCTGCACTGCTAACTCAGCAAATATCACAAAATGCAAAGGTATAAAAGTAAAGAGTATGTTTTAGTTTCTCTTTAAGGAAATACCTGGCCTTCTGGTGCTGCAGTTTATCTTCTGCTCAAATAGCAGGCTCTACTCATCATTTACTTGACTTCATCATTTACTTGACTGCTTATGAATTCCATATATAATTTTAGGCCCACTTATTTTGTAAATCAAAGGTAAAATTGCAGTCCACACTCATTATTGAAGATTTATGGCATTCTTCAGATGTTACCACAGTCTGGAAAAGTAGATCTTAGTTTAGTATCTTCACATTTGTTCATCTAAAGTGTACTATTTCTTTACCTAGTGACATTATTACAAAACACATAATACTGTTGAATATTTAAGTAGATAAAATGCCACATAGTGACATTCTGATAAATAGCGATAGTGTGAAATTTTATGTACTTTTCATATTTTGGACCTGATTCTGTTCTGCTGAACACAGAAATGACCTACACCATTAGCTTATCTAGGCACAACACCAAAAAAATTGTCTATGTGTTTTTAAGTAGTATTTAAAGAACTGAATTTTTCCTGAGACAATTTCAAATATGCTAAAATTCATTAGTCCTTTGATAAAGGACAAAGTTATTAAGGAAATGGGGTTTTGAATACTGTTTTGAAGAACTGGTTGTTAGAGTTCATACATCTTCATGAAGTACATAATTAGGAAATGCAGTATACAAAATATAGATAGATATGTGTTGGTTGTTGTCTGCTGGTGCTGCTTTACTAAAAATGCACAAAAGCTTTTCTAAAAAGCTGCCAAAAATCAAGTATGCATAGCTAAGTATACAGACGTAAATACGTGGTTGAAATGCACCTCCAGAAGAGAAAAACTGTCATAAGTAACAGTCTTAACCTGAGAAATAGTTCTGCAGAAACATATGATGATGGCCTGTGGTCATTGCATCTCTTTTCCCATCTGATGTTCTTGCAAACAACATCATGGTCTTTTACAGTCTCCATGTGGATAACTCATCTAGCAACAGGGATTTGAATTTCACCTTTCTTTTTGCTCTGTTAATACACGTAGCAGCTCTGTATTGCTAATTCTGCCCTCAGCGTCTCCTAAATGATCCCAGGAAACCATCAGATTATATTTTTACATTATACATTGGTTCAGTTCTAATGGGTCACAAGGTAAATAGGAGCAAGTACTGTCTTATCCGTGTGTGAAAGACAAGCATCATACTGAAACTCTGCATGACCCATGCGCTTTCCCTCTGCTAAGCACTTACAAGATGTGCACTGAAGTGCCCAGGTTTGGGCACTATCCTTCAGGAAAGATGTAGGATAATTGATGGGAGTCCAGAAGAGAGGACTAAGGTCCAGAAAAGAGACAGATTGAAACATGAGAACAGATTGAAAAACTGAGGTTCTTTAGCCTAAGGAAGACAAGACTGACTCACAAAGAGAAAGAAAATAGCCTGCTCTCATTTACTTTGGATAGGACAGGAAGTAATGGGCATAGATCAGAGCAAGAACTGATTTAGAGCAGATATGAGGAACTTTTTAAGAGAAAAAATAATTAACAAGAAAGATTGCCTGGAAGTGCAATCCATGGAGTCCCAGTCACTGACTTTTAAAAACAGGTTAGACAGCTGTTGGGAGATATAAATTTAGCTGATCCTGCCTTGAGATATGACCTCTGAAGTCCTTTCCAGCCCTATGAGTCTATCATTGTGTAAATTCCGGAGTGCTCAAAGATTAAACTGATCATCCACAGTGGAAATGTCCATTCCCTAAGGTCTGAGCTACAGTCCATTAAATCAGGGGGAATTTTTCCAGTGGCTTTAATAATCATTGGATAAGGCCCTAATTGAGTGTGTAATTTGGAACTGTGTATGGAATTTGGTCCACGGTTCTGTAATGGTATTATCAAGTGAGAAGAATCCAACTCTTTTTCCCAGAGTACATTAATTTGCAATGGTTGCAAGAGAAAGCAAGCATACACGGAAGAGGCAGAGCTATATTTTTCTTACAAAATTGAGTAGAATTGACTGAAGACAGACACAAGGAGAAGATCTCTGGGGGAAAAGTAGCAACTTTTCTTAAGGAAGAATAATCTAGACAGCTATTTTTTTACATCAATTAAGCTGGGCCAGACAGGGGGAGACAGCAAAAAACTGTGTTAACAACACTTCAAAAACAAATAAGTATCATGAAGGTGAGAATGAAATATTTGTCTCTGCTGAAAGATCAAATTAACTGAGAACCTGAAAATGGGCAGAGGAAAAGAAGGCGAGACATGGAGAAATTCAAACTGCCAGTAGATTCAATCAGTTGCATAGTGACTGATGAGGAAAGATCCATTCGTCTGTAGTCTGTTACCAAATAATATAAAGATTTTCCTCTACTCTGAATGATCAGTTAAATCAGAAGTACATATGCCGGCTAAAGCTCTGCCTCTGCAATTGCATATGTTTGTGTGATCCAGAAGAATTCTAATATGCATAAAGTTAAGACTTTGCAGATTTGCAAAATCACAGCTTCTGTGGGCATCCCCTGGAAATTCTTTCTCTGTTACCCTGGTGCTGTGGCAGGAAACAGGCAAGCGCTCAAAAATGCTCCTCTGACACGTGCAGGAAGCTAAGGTTACTAATATGTGGCTAATACAACACACATCAATGATCTTTGCTCTTGATTAATTCATTATCTCTAGAAATAAAGATACAAGGTTTCTAGAATCATCTCCCCACTCCAGTCTGTTTGTTGCAGATGTGCCTTGTGCCTGCACACGAGCCTGAACACTCTACCTGAGGTAATTTATTAAATATTTATTTATTTTGCATTCAAGGAAGAAAAAAAGAAAAATGTCTGCATATTCTCAATGGAATCTTTGACTGCCAAATACTGAATTATTTATAGCTTAATTGTACAAATGATAACCATGAGGACTTGTTAGATTGCAATATGCAGTTGATACACTACACAAAAATAGGGACATGTCTTTCAGACTTTATTTTGGTACTTTGGTGGGTCACCTTAAAATAAGTATGAACAATTTTCAGAGGCAAAGCTGGAATACCTAACTGCATTTTTGAAGTTGCAAAGGGTAAAAAGGTCTGCAGAAAGCCCCATGTAGCAAAAGATCATCTGACCCGGATTACCCCATGTGGGACCTTTCCACTCCTAACCCAAATGCACCCATCAACCAGCAATCTCTCACTGTACTCAGTTCCCTGATGCTCCAATTTCCTGTGGAAACCCAGTCCCTTCTGCCCTTCAGAAAGTCCTACCTACGCTATGAGCACTGCAACCGTATGTGTAGCTCTCCACCTACAACGATTATTCACTGTTTTCCTCCCTCAACACCAAGCACTAACAAGGAAGGATAGGGGAGTGTACTTACACACCGGCTACTTTGGTTCTTTGCCTCCATATCTGTTGAAGATAAAAATATGAAGAGATGTTTCACTCTTAAATTCTTAAAGTTAAATGCTTGTAAATATTTTGTGAGCATGCCTTTTAATACAGACTTGAACTGTGCACCCATGTTTTAATTGCACAGGTTTCCTGGCTTCAATTCTGCTTTCCAGAGGGAAACACATTATAGTGTCTTGAGACCCTTCTGCTCCCACTCCATCACCCCAAAACCACTTCTGTCCTATTTTGCTGGGTTTTTTTTTTTACCCTTCCCTCTCTCCTAATCTACATTGTTCTTGCCCCTCTTTTCCCAATGGATAGCAAGACAGACAAGGCCAGCAAGCTTCCTCTCCTTTCACCTTCAAATGAGGAAGGCATTTTTTTGCTTCTTTTGTCCCTAGCATGAGAAAAAAAGCAATTTAGTAGAATAGCAATTTAATAGAAAACCAGAGCCAGTCACTGCAAAGCTGGAATGTGGTTTGTTGTTTGGTTTTTTTAACTGTGCCTGGCCATTCCTTGCATTTTTTTCCTTCCCCAAGTAAGGCAAATAGTAGGAATGAGGAAAATGGGAATCTGTAAGTGGATCACAGAGTAGCTTTTCTTCTTTCACCACTCTCTTTCTCTGGGCCAGCAGCAGAGGCTTCAGAATACAGATATCTCTTCCACATTGAGACTTATCCTGTTTTAAATACTGGCTTAAGGCTTAAGATCTGAAGCACGATGTTAAATACCTTTATATCATTTTGTTCTCTTTGTTCTTTCCTGTCCAGCAATTTTGGTGTCATTTGCAGAGTTATCAGCAAAGAGTTTATGTTTTCTTCCAGATCACTGATGAAGATATTAAGCTGTGTTAGCTCCTTTGAAGCCATTAAATAACCCATTAGAAGAGAGTGGAAAGATGCTGATGTAGCTGCTAATTGGTTCACAGAGTATTTGATACAGGTAAATCGATTTTGCATAGCACTGGGTTTTTTTACCAGATTGTAATGCAGGGCTACATCAAATGACTTAAGTAATCCATGTGTAGTAAATCAATACATCTACCTTAAGCAACTGCATTTTAGTCTCATCTTGTTGCTTCAGTGCACCTATTTTCCATAAAATATATATTTACTAACATTACAGAAGCTGCTACCTATGAATTATTTTCTATTTGTTTCCCGTAGCTGTCTTTATTAGTATTTTGCCTAGGCCTATGTAATGCTTTTAATTATCTGAACCCATCACACTTATTCTTTACCATGTGCTATATTCCCTTTTTACCATCCATCTGAAATTTCCCTTGTGCACCAATATTTGGTCAGAATTAATATGAATGCCTCCGAGAGTATCTCCACCTATTTTTGTCATACTCCTGGGATCATTCAGCCCTGAAGATTTAAATGTGTTTTGCTTTCACTGATGAACATTCTCTCACACATGCAGTGGAAGGGAAAGAATTTCCTATCACTTCATTATTATAGCAGAAAAAATCCAGCTTTTCAAAGTAGCTTAGTAAGAACTGTGCTTTCTTATCCAGAAACTAGTCCCCAGGTGAATTCAATTTCACTCACATCAAAGGCAAAAAAGAAATCATCTTGTTAGCTATTCAGAGAAAACACAATTGTGACAGAAACGACAGAGCTGGATTTTGGCTTATGCATCAGAAACAGAACTTTTAACCGAGTTAAAATATTGGATGTTCAATCCTAGGGACAGCTAAGCCAAAGAGATAACTCTTTAGGCAATTTTCACATTCAGAGCTCCAGGTCTGGCACATAGTCTTCAGCAAATCTTAGGAGGCTTCATATGCATAGTTTTGGCAGACAGCAAAGCAAGGAAATGCATCATTACATTTTTCACATTTAAAATATGAGAATTAGGCTCTTCCTTAAAAAGTGTTGTGCATTTGAGAAAGCAGTGACATCATGCATGACATTTCTTCACTTTTTTTCCTCCTTGAAAAGTGAAATGAGGTTTTAAATCTTAAGTTTGTCTCTTAGAGAGTGGACTGGATAGATATTTCTGAATGACTAGTTTGGACGACTGACTCAATTTTAACAAATTTCAATAACAACTCATTATAATAAAACTAGAGAGGATGGGATTCTGGCCGCTTTATGATTGACCCAACTTCATATCATTTCAGCCTGGATAACATATATGGATTAATTCTTAAACACAAGCAGAAGTAATTCATTTGATGGGTTGACCATAGCAACATCTATCAATTATCTGACTGCTTTTCTAGAAACTAGAACAGCAGGGTTTACCTGAGACAAGCTTAAACAGACTTTTGCACATTTTCAGTTTTTACTGTCCTTGTTGCCTCCATGGGAGTTGAGTTGCTAATAAAATACAACACTTTCTTTACCTGTGTCATGAGCACATAACAGATGACATCATAAGAAAATGAAATATCTGCTGTCGCTCCATACGAAAACTTAGAAATGCCCAGAACCACCCATTGAGTATTCTCTTGTATGAGGCAACATAGCTGCCAGTTCTGATGGAAGCAATGGCATTGCCGTGGATGCCTGACACTGTGGTAAGTCAGTGCACAACAAGGCAGCCTGAGGCCTCAAAGGTCTGGCTCCAATTGCTCTTATTCAGTGGCCTTGTAGGAGGATGGCAGTTGAAGAGAGGATGGATACATAAATCGGAGGCATTTACCCCGAGGGGGGAGGGGTATCAGTTTGTCATTATCAGTCAAAATCTCATGCTCCATAGATTAGCTCATAGATGAAGGTAAACGACAACTGTCACATTATGGTAACATTTTTTGTTTAAAATTGCAGATGACTGAAAAATATGGAAGATTTTTCATCACCTCTTCACACACTTTTTGTGACATGGTTGTGTATGAAATCAGATCAGCCACCTAGCTTGAAACAAGGCTTGCTTACATGCTTTACAGCATGACCTGGAGATAACAGAATAAAATCACAAGTTCCCAAATTCTAATTTTCTGCCTGTGGCTGCCTGGCTTAAAATATACATTGGAGTTATCTAACATCTAGGATTTAGTTAGGCTTCCTACTGAGTGCAAAGAATATTTCCAGAACTGGTTGAAAATGGCAGGGAGCTCATCTGTCCTCAAGCATCTCAAAGAACGAGGACTTCTCATGGGCGTTCTGTCACCATTTCACCAAAAAAGGCTAGCTTCCTTCAAAAGCAGACCTGTCAGAAGGCAGCCTCAATAACTTCAGATCCTCCTGCACTACCAGAGACATGGACTGAGTCATATCGTTAAATAGCTAAGAAACCACTTCCCCAGAGCTTTGAAACAGCACAGTTCCCAGACATCCTCACCTTGCTGTCACTGACATGATGCGAAACACACTTCCCAGATGGAGGCTCTCCTTCTAATCTGGTAGTTGCTGCAGGCCCTGTCATTTTTTAACTGTGTGTATCACACAAGGAAGGGGGAAATTTTCTGCCGTGGTGTGCATCTTTAATTGGTGTGTGATTTGCAGTGAAATGAGACAAGGTGTCTGAAACACATGCGTGCTGACAGTGATGACTTGATGAGTCAAGTCTTGTGTATTTTCTAGGCATGTTTCCTCCTGGGGAAAAAAAAATAAAAATCCCTCCACTTTATATTTCAGTGATAGATACTGTGTTATTGTAAAGCCTTTATACTTTCAGGAGCAAGTACTTAAGTACACAGTGCATGCTGTGGTTAAATCAGCCAATGCAAATCTACTTGGATATGTTTATCACTACCTCATTCTTTCTTCCTTAGCCTTCTCTGGAACAATTTGCCCATTTTCATGCAAAACTACCCATCGGTCCAAGACATCTTCAGCCAGAATCAAGCTCCTGGAAAAGCTAAACCACTTATGTGGCTACATGAGAGAACTGGAGTGTACTAGCCAAAGCCCTTTGTCCAGGGTTCCAACTCAGTAACCAGTGTGTCGTGAACTACATGTATCTGTATCATGTTTTATTCAGTGGACTTTGTACTACGTAAATTCAGGCATACCCACAGGTAAAGATACGGTATCATTTTTTACAGGTGGAGTCTAGGCACCTGATGCACTCTTAATCTTGTATTTGTTTATGCTCATTCATTAGCTAGGGTTCTCAGGTAACAATGGTGTCGACGTGGTATAAGCACTGTTTGACTAGTTACGTGATAGCCTTTTCTCCCCAAATCCAAATTTTCTGTCTCAAACATCACTTTTATTCCTCCTCTGTCGTGAATCACCAAAAAGAGTATCTTCTGGGGTAGGACATCAACATGTTCTTTATTACTTCTTTTCGGTTCTAAACATTATCTTCCCTTTCAGAATTTTGTAATCAGTCTGACACTCCAGCCTTGTTCACATTTCAAGAAACTTATTCCCACTCCAGAAATTTTATCTCCTAAAAATATTAAAAGGAAAATAAACCAGACTGTGGTGAAAACCTTATTTTAAAAAAGCATTTCCTTTTCTGATATCTCTGTCATGAGGAAATAAGTTCATCTGTTGAGAGCCACTTCCCAGATCATTATCAATAGATATTTCCAGCGTATCTCAAAAGCCTCCTTTGTATTCAAAACTGCCAAAAAAACGAGTCACCTCCATTAGAAATGTCAGCCTCATGACATTTCTGTCCCTCCTTACTGAGGCAATGAGGAGAACCACGTTGGTATTAAAGGCTGTGCTGTAGGAGGAGAGTTGGGTAGGCGCCAGCAGGCAGTTCAAGTTGCCACCTTGAAAGCAAATTTCCCCTGAGAACCCAGAGTGACCTACAGAGTGTGGTAAAACATAGAGGACAAACAGTATCTCTGTAGGGAATGGTGCCAGGAAAGCTATCTCATTCTCATTTGGGTTCCTGTCTGTCTCAAGGAATAGTACAGAAAATTTAATCTTTATTTTGAATGTCCTCCTTTCTGAGAGTTCTTATTAGATTCCTACTAAACATTTTATGCTTTTTTTGGTAAATATATACAATGCAAAATTGTTCCACGTGATGAGTGATGAACACAGACAGGAACTTGGATATTTGGTAGGGATTCTAAATTTGCTGATGAGTTGATTTTTTTGCACTTAGAATATTTGAAAGAGATTTGAAATGCACTGTCATCCAGGTTGCATCCATTGCTCTGTCACGCTAAACCTCTGTGAAAACTCCTGATGTTATTTGTCAGCAACTCAGCCAGATTCTTTGAACATGACAAGAAGTGGGGATTCCTTTTACAAGGTGCTTAGTCTACATTTCAACCCTATTAAACAAGTGAAGAGCAACCATTACTCTATTCTATTCATTTCATTTCATTTCATGCCAAGTCAGTAACAGCAATACTCTGTTGCTTGCCCCCCCAAGTCACGTTATCGTGACAAAGGGGAAGGAACGTGATGTTCCTTTTCCTCAAGGGCACCTCTTACACACGTAAGCTGACTTCCTTATTGACTGGTACTTGTCAATATGTAATCAGAAGCCTAGAGATTCTCTCTCTTTTAGTCTGTAAGAGATCATTTCTCTAGAGTACTCTACTTGCTGTAGGGAAACAGGGATTTAGTTGTTAGGTATTTATCTTCTTATTTAAACATGTATTTTACTGTCATGGAGGGAGCAGGAATGGCACTGACGAGGGAAAATAAAAATGTATTAAATGGACTTAAGGAGAAATGCATTTTTGTTTTCTAAAATTCTCAGTGTGGTAATCAGAAAGGTTGAGCGTTTCACCATAAATAAGGTGTATCTTACCTTTTGACAGATGATGGGAAAGATAAGCTCAGGTTCTCAGGGTGGTTTTGAAGAAACAAGGTCAGTGCTTTTCAAAGAAAGCAAGGGTTTTTTTTTTGAATACTCCAGGGAGTCTCAGGGATAAAAATGATTTCTGGCGGCAGTAATTTAACAGCCAGAAAAAAAAGAAATCCTTCCCAAGGCGATAAATGTTTAATACCTAACCAGACACCTCAAAATTATTTTCCATTCTAGTGCTAGACTGAATAACACCTTATTAAAAACTTGCTAATTTGTGCTACACTAAATGGAAGTTAGTGCAGGTCCCTTATACTTCAAGTTTTGCCAGGGTACTATATTGAAGTTTTCACAGTTGCATTACAAAACAATTTTAATAACCCTTCCACACTGTATCTGTTGAAAATACAGTGATGATGAATGTTAATCATGAGGCTGTCCTCGTATTCCTAGAGAATATACACTGGTGATAAGTGATAATGCAAACTAATCTGCATCAAGACCTACTTTGTAGTATCAGAAATAGAGACATTTTGCAATAAGGATTCTTCTTAATTGAGGGAGGAGAAATTCACCTGAAATAGATTTTTTCAGACACAATAATGGCTCTATTATGCTACATGATGCTGTTACTTATTCCTTCTCATCTTAACCTGCTAAATGCAGTCAACCATTAATTCTACAGTTTCTAGAGAGGACTCTTAACTTTTGGACAGTGAGAGAGCATTTATATGAAGCAATAAATTTACCCCTGGTCCAGCTGTTAAAAACCAGATGTAATCTAAAGCGAATCTTATTAATGGTCAAGAACCCATTATACATGAATGCATCCTATCATTGATGCAGAGTCCTTAGGGAGTAACTTTCACCAAATAATGGAGACATCTGTACAAATACTTTTAGCCACTCCATCCTCCCATGAGTTTTTTAATGTTTTTAAGAAAATCACTCTGTAGCCCTGTGTAAAACAACATTGAGAAGGTAGGTGAAAGAAATCCTGCAGTTTACCATTTTCCTTTCAGGGAAGAGCAGCATTTCACAAACCTGGTAGTAGCCTTAAACACTTCTACAGATTAGTTGAGGGGGTGGAAGTATGAAGTAGATACACAGACTATTTCATCAGCCTTGTTGCCCTGATTTCAGAACAGCACTCAGGAGATCACAGCAGGGTGTCTTATGATGCTCTTTGCAGAAAGATTGAAGCTACAGTCACGAAGAGTTTGAAACGTCAACTACTTTTCCTTAAGTACCCCGAGACACAACCTTCAGTCTTCAAAGGGAAAGCAGAGGCTTATTTTCCAGCCAACTGCACAGCTCCCACCTCACTACTAAATACAACTCTAAACTAACCTAAAGCCCTACAAGAACATGCTTCCAAGCCATGTAAACCATTGACTATGCAAGGACCCACAGGTCAAGGGGCACAACTTACTTTCCACACTGCAGGGAAAATCAGTGTTCTTTTCTGCTTTTCCAACACACTGATAATTGTTAAAAGGGACTTACTTAGACCTTCCTTGAATTAAGTACACCACCTTTTATAGTATACAGTTATGTACCTGGGTTTATTTTAATTTGTGCATAGCCAGAATTAGATACATAATTTTTTCACTGTGACTATAAATCCTTTAAAGTAGGGAACAGATCCTGCTGGGTGTCTTCAAGCAGTAACTAAATTCATAACCTGTCTAATCTCCCTTGAAATACTGGTTTCTCCTAACATAGAGACACAGTGTTCTGTGCTATTGCTTGAGTTGCTGTGTTTCTTGTGCACTGGTGTGTGTTGAATTTATAATGGTAGCTAGAAAAGTCTTAATCCAAACCTGTTTTTTCTTAAGCCCAGCCCTTCATTCATAGTCCTCAAAGATGTGGCAACAACTTTGAAAATATGAACCAGACAGTGCAAAAAAAAATTGGTGAATTTACAGACTTCTTGGAACAATAGCAGTAAGAGGTATGAAACACTTACTACTCAAGGAAGTGTTAATTCTTAAGTCCTAAAGACAAGTTTAAGGGACAACAAGTAAGAAAAAAAGAAATTAAATGTACCACAACAATAAAAACATATAAAAGATAAAGTGTCTTATGAGCTATACTATACTTTGCTTTTCAAAGTGAGTGCAACCATAAGCTCATTTTCTACTGACAGCTACTATTCTGAATTTCCAAGCTGGTACTGGCACGCAGGTACCTCTCTTCTAAGGGGTAAACTAAATAACTTAGCAAAGGGATTTTTAGATAATCTTCTTCTGGGTTTTGAAAGTTCATTTGCACTGCAGAATCTGCCAGGAATGCATTCAGTTACTGCTAAATGTCCTGCCCCACACATTTCAAGCAGCATTTAAATCCCAGTTAAGCAATCCAAAGACTGCAGAAAGCCCTTTTTCAAGAGCGAATGATGTGGAAAATGACACCTTCTACTTTACTGAGACCAGAGACATCCCCAAATCAGAAGTATTTAAAACATTTATTTAGCATTAATCATTGTAGGTTAAATAAAACATTAAAACTACATTTTAGGGCAAAAAAAAAATCACCCATTATTAGGTACGATACAATTAATATGTAAAACAGAAGGTAAAGTATTAACAGATTGCAGCATCCCATACATGAAGCCAGTGGGTCCAGCCCAATCAAAGCCCTTATATAAACAAAACAGAGTAAGAGTACTTAGCAGGTGGTTTTAAACTGACAGTTTACCATTGACTCTGGTTTAAATAATTAAGAGTAAGACAGTAAAGCACATCATCATTGTACTGAAAAGGTCCGATTCTAGGCAGAGAGCTGGCATGTATAATCTATCTAGTCACACTTATTACCACGTGTCATGAAGGATAAGAGAAGACAAGGGATGACAGGTGACTTTCCTAGGTATTGATACAGACCCTTGTTATACTGTAGCATTTCAGATAGACCTGCTGTACCATGAACCATTCATTTTCTTTTTCTTTTTTCAGTGTTACTTTATTACTTAAGGATCCCAATCCTTGGGTAATAATGGCCTTTTAAAACTGCTCAGTCTGCAAAACAATCTTTTTCTACAATATGCCATTTTCATGTATAAGAATGGCAAGTCAACAGTTGTGCCTACATGTATGTCCATCTTCTTGCTACCTTTGGTCTGCAGCTTTTAAGTTCATAAAGATGAAATGATCATTAACAAAAAAAAAAGTACTTACAGAATACAATGTGCAGTATACGAGAACCAGACATAGTGGCAAAACGCTACACGTCAGCAAAACAATATAAAACTGTACTTAAATATACACACACATATGCAGAACATACATGAAAACTAATTCCTTCATAATCTTGTTTTTAAACTAGTTCATGACAAGCCAGAAAAGCAAGTCACCCACAAATGGACACTTGCAATCTCGAGTCATGGTGCAAACAAGCTCCACCACACGTCCTTGGTACTGCAGCCTGTGGTCCAGTCCTGCTGCCAGCTCTCTTGAGAAAACCACTCTTGGAAAAATCCAGCACTAGCTGGCCTAAACCTCAAACCGCAGTTGTAATTATTATTAGAGCAGATCAGCTAGAATCAGGTGCTTCTGTACAATAACTCAGCTTTTAACCAGCCATTAACTACTAAGAGGAATTCTGGTTGCCGCTGAAACTTTCGACTCCATGTTTGGGGTTTTTTTGTACATCCTTTTTCTGGCTGTTTATGAAGGATAGTGGTACTTTCCAAGCAACACAGGCAACAAAAGGAAGCAGAAATCATGAGTTTCACATTTGAAATTGACAATTTCAAAACCAAACCATTCCCCCCATTTGAAGAGACAGGTTAAAGCTGCACTTTAGCTTTGATGAACAGCAGAGATACAACATCATTGCTGAAGGCAACCCTGTCTTCAAAAACAAATGTGAGCTACTCTGCACGGCACAGTCAACTGTTATTTTGTGACCTGTGATTTCACCATAAGCCAAACCTCAAGAACTTATACCATCAGAATCCTTATTTATTTAAATCTTTTTCTTGACTAAAAGCAGAACAAGGTGATTTGGATTTGGCTCACCAAATGCAAAAATACTTTGAGCCTACTTAGCCAGCATTTGAATTTTAAAATCTGCCAGAGATCCATTGTAACAATTTAGTTTTAAATTATTTTAACATACAACTCATAAACCTGTTCTGATTCACATACGGCTCAATGCCAGCTGTAAGAGCTGATCACTCAAGGCTATCTATTCCATACAGATCAGCATCAATTGCCAGTTCTAGCATAAATTAGAGTATATAAGGTACTTGCAGAACTGCTTTACAAAATTTTCAGACATCTCAAGTAGGGTCTGATGAGTTTTGAGATGTCACATGAGAAAAAGAAATAGGCCACAAAGATTTGTGAAGGCTTAAAAATCAGTTATGCATCACTACTACATGCTGAACTAAAATTTATGCCACCTTTAGAAACATGGATTCAATCTCATCTTGTTTTCTTGTTAACAGGTCTAGCCTTTTACTGGGTTTTATTAGGAAGAACCAGATCCTCTCGCAGCATTGGGTCACATATCTCATAAATTATTTGACTCTGTGATGTTGATAAGATTGATATTTCTGGCACTGAAGGCCAGGTTAACCTCTCCCTCCACAGCTATGTGAAAGCCAGGCACTCTGGTGAACTTGTTTGTACTAAGACAGGCTGGAATGTTCCCTAAAGGAGCCTGAACCCCTCCCCAGCTATCAACAATTATGATTGCTGAATTTTCACTTAAAATAACCTTGAATTATCTGTAAAATAGTTGCTGCAATGAAATAGTGACTTGAATAATATATCAGCGCAGGTGACAACTGAAGGTTTACCTAAGATATCTTTTCCCATGGTAGCTGTCTGAGTTTGTTTCTTATCCAAGGGCATATTTTGAAGTATGAGCGCTTTCAAAGAAGCCCAAAACATCCGAGAAATTGATTAGATGTAAAAAAACAATGCCGCTTAGTTTCTTAGATAAAATCTGGTGGGATGAGTCCCATCTATAACTAGCTTCAAGTCCTCTGAAGACGAAGAAATGGTCTTATTGATTTCACCTGGTTCTGTTTCAAGCCTTAATAATTAGTGCCATTTTATCAAAGCAATCTCACTGCAATAATGTCTGGGGCTTTATGCATAAACACGGGAACGCAGCTCTAGCCTGCATATTCATGATTTAATGTGCAACGCTCTTCTTGCTTTTGCTTGCTTTTCCCAAGTTCCCCAAAAAGTGTGAAGCAAGGTTAATTTTCTCATAAAAGAACAAATAAACCTTGTGGAATGCAGGCTGGGCTTTGGGTTTGAAGCTTGCATTTCTTACCCTAGTCTTGATTCCCAAATAAACCAATGAAGATAAATTTGTAATTTATCATCTTAGTCACACACATTCATGAAAGATGTAAGGGGAGAATATATAAGGGTTTTACGTTATTTCTAGTTCATGACCACGTATGGGGTTTTTTTTTCCTACACTGTATTTTCAAGTGCATCAAGCTTCAAAAATATCATACAGTGGGTCTTCCGTAACACATCTCCACATGGCTGAGAAGACTATGCCACAAACTCACAGAATTGCATTTGTAAATAAACACTCTGGTTTGTTTTATTAGATTCTAGCCTTTAGGCTCAAATGATATCATACTCTCTTACTCTGTTTTTGTACAGAAATATCATTCTTCTGACTTGAAGACATCTTAGTGCACTGCAGTGAGACCATGAGGTGGGGAAATGTGGCACACACTTAGAAACCAGGGAGGTGGCATCTTTGAGCAGAGACAACTATGGATTAGGGCACAGGTTTGGAGGTAACCTGGTAAGTAGCGCAGATTAAGCTCGCAGTTATGTCCTTTTCACGATTTCAGTAACTGATGAAGCCTGAAAAGGGAATCAGTCTAGACAAAGCACAGTGGCTGTGTTCTCGCTTCTTTCCAGAGCAGAGTAGAACTGCATGGAGTTCAGCAGTCTCCTTCATGACAACTCCTTCTTTCACATACACAGCACCTCCTGAACCAGATTTTGACTTCTAGCCTGTAAAAGTCGCACTCACTCATCCTTTGGATCCATTTTGTTTTTCAGTTAGCAAATTCAGTTCATTCCTTGCTGATGCTTACTGGAAGTACAAGATGAAGCTACAGATTTAGAAAAAAACACTGAAGCAGAGTCCAGCTAGAAAGATGGCAGAGAAACTGTAAGCCAAAATTCAGGGTTTATGGGTTTTTTTCACCCTATTATTACAGAGTAAACTCTAAAAACGTGCCAAGTCCACTTTGCAATGTAAGAAGAGAAGTTTTTGCAGTAAATCTAAACTTTATATATAAAGGATCTGTTTATATAAAAAAAAACCACAACAAAACCAGTCATTGGCTTAAACAGAGACTAATAGTACTCTGATACTGTTATTCTGACAGGATATTAGAGAGAATTTTCCAACTAGGTTTTGCAAAATCCCTTTGAAGTAGAGCATTCTGCTTCTGGTCCTTGCATTATTGCTTATGGGAAGTATTGAAACTACTCCTTTCAAGATAAGGAGCCACATCACTGAGATCATGAAGTCCTTTCTCAGTGAAAAATCAAACGGTGCTGTTTTTCAAGTAAACCTAAAAAGATCAAGTTGGGTCAACAGCACCGCCTACCCGTCTGTGAAGTCTGCTTTCCAAGTTTGATAGCTCCATTGTTACCATTTTCATGAGGATCTAAGGGTGGAATCTGTCGACCTGAAACACACAAGGAGACAATTAAATCAATTTTCCTAATTTAGATAGCAACTCAGGCAGATAACATTTAGGACTATTCAGCTTGCATAAGAATTAGATCTGTGATACGTCACCAGAAAACCATCTCCTATGCTCCCTGAATATTTTTCCGTGTATCCTGCTTATGAGAGAGGCATTTACATTAAAAAAAAAAAAGAAATATAGCTATTGAGAGTGCATGAAATACACGCAAATTACGTTACCCATGTATTTTAAAAAATAGTTATATCGCTATTTAAAAAAAAGAAAAGTTATCTTACTGAGCACCTTGTGACTAAGAAAGACAAAATTCTCAGCTTAATTTCGAATTCCACTTAAAGGTAAATGTTCCTGGTTTTAAAATATCTTGCCCATCTTAAATCTGCATGGCACTTAGCCCTTGCATACTGGAGTTTTACAAAACACTAACTAAACACATGCTGCCTATATTTGAAAAAGAAAACAATCCCTACACCTTTTCATTGAATCCCTGCTTCCTTTGAGGGATACCCATGTTCCAGTTGACAGTTTTGTTTACTTAACCCCTCCAAAAACTCTCCTGACTTTTCAATCACCTTATGGTGTGATTATTTTAAGTGTCCACCACAGGAGAGCTCAAGTTCTCTCCCAGGGCAAACAGTGCTGCTTCACCTCCCGCCCCTGTATGCCCTTTTTGTACTGCTGCATCTTCTACTCATGGATAACATACAATGTCATGGTAATGCACTTATTACCCTGTGGATTTGCTGGAGTATTTTTCTGTAGCTGAACCTACCTTCTATGAATTACTCCTAGTTTTACTATTACCCATATTAAATAACAAGAGTTAAAACATTTAACATCTGTTTGTTATATGCTACTTTGAGAGAGCATAAAGTTGCTGTGCACATCATAATCCAGGTGGATTTTACAGTTTACATTTCCCCATCCTTTACTGCATCTATTCACAGCATTCCCTTGCCAAATGTTCTATGAATTACACACCTGTGTTGAAGCCAGAGCCCTGTAAATTACTTGGGAGGATGGTTGTAGGGGGGTGAGTTAAAAGTATTTACATAAAATTCAATCCAAATTAAATAAATGAGCAAAATTTAATCTGTAAAACTTGTCCGTAAATTACCTTTGGTCAAACCCATCAAGATTTCACCTTTTCAGTCAGTCCTGAAGAGGAATATTACACAACAACAGAGTGACATCTGAAGCAGTATCTTTGGTGTTTGTACATGGGAACAGGAGATGAAAAATTCCTCGCATTACTAAGCTAAAGATACTGTATTTGGTCCAAGAGAATGAGACACATGTATTTTGAGGGCTGAGGTATGTATAAGCAGTGACATTAAAAAGCCGCACTCTACTCGGTCACTAAGATATCAGCTTCACACCTTGCTTACATTACATTTGAACTTCATGTTTGCAAGTGCCATTTCAAAGTAAAACAAAAAGCGGAATGGGTGGTTATAGACCCAGTTGTTAGATGTATTCCTTCTGTTGGCTTTGGAGATAAAGACTCCATTAATTCTTGAAACTCTAGAGAAATATGAATTACTTAATATCTGTGAGAGGCTTTCCAAGAAGGTAATGTTCCTGTTGTGCAGACCTAGAGAGATCTTCTGCATGAGTTAACAGCTATTTACAAAGTCCTTTCAACTCAGAACCAGCTAAAATAAAATACTGACAGGCTGACTCAAAGACAATGTAGCTAAAAAAATTGGAATCTACAGACACTGTTTTCATAACATAATCACTAGGCAAATACTCTCTAAACATTTAGCTTTTCTAACAGCAAGTTCAGAAGAGGAAAGCTAGTTTGCATGTTAAAGCTCAACTTTCACTTTAGAAGTCTGCACTGAACAACTTCTACCTCTGTTTGTTCTTCATTTGTTTTGTATTTCTTTGGAGATTTAAGTCTCTTCCACAGTTTTTCTTCATGTGCATGCAAAGAAGCAGGAAGTTCATCTTTGGAGCAAAAACCATTGCAGGCTTCAAGGTCAGTGAACACTTTGTCCAGTTCATACCAGGACACAATATACGTCATTAAGAATCACACTGATCCATTTCATTTCTCAAAATGATAAAAACCATACAGATATAATCTACAAATAATAAAGAGGAAAAAAAAAACCCTAGACATCATATATGCTGATATACTCTAGCCTTTGAACTTAAGTACTGTTTGTCATTAACTAGCCATGTTTTCTATTTGGATACACCTCCTTGAATTCAGCACAAGGAATTAAAGCCTTAAACAGCCTACAAGTTTTTCAGAGTTGAGAATATTTTTTTTCAGTAGGCACATTTTCTCTCACTTATGATTTCTCTTATTACCAAATTTATTAAGACACCCAGTTAAATAATTTTAGTTTCAGTTACAAGACTTATCCCTGACCAAGCAGCTTTTACTGTCTGATGCACAGTTGACAAGCTGGAGCATAGAACTCTTAACACCTGAGAACTAGCTCCACAGCAAATGATATAGTGATTTTCACCAAGGGTCAGGGAAAACAATCAGAAATCTGTTTGATCAATTTTCTTTTCCTGGGTTTCCTTGACATCTGGTCTCACAGCAGATGCTGTAACAGAGGAAGGTTTAAGCAGTGGCAGAACGCTAAGGAGCTATGAAATGCTGAGCCCGCATCTATACATCAAGCTTCTAAAGCAGTTCAATCATTATTGCTACCTAAAAGCACCATGCTCTTTGCATCTTGTCATTCAGCTCTTGATAAATACGGCATCAATATGCTGACACCAACTCAACTATATCTGACTCTGAGTCAGGATCAACAGAGGTTGTAAACTGAATTAATTTTAGAAGAAAATACTAATTCTAAACACCTCTGATCCAGAAAAATAAAAGATAGCAATGTATTAGATAATCTACAGCATTGTTAATTCATGCTGTTTCTTTCATGCATTTCGTATCAGAAAGGATCACTAGTCCCCTGAGAGCCAGATCAGCAATTATCCTGCTGAAGAAAGAGATTAGAACAATTCCTCTTCAGACCAAAGACTGCTCTGTTAAGATAGTCAGCTGAAAAGATCCATAAGAAGTCAAACTCTTACGTTGCTCAACTTAAAGAAAGCAAATTAGATCACAAATAGTCTCTCCCCCATTTTAGAGAGCAGGACACAACTAGCCAGCCTGCCAAAGACAACCAATAGTACATCTTAGGATCCACATGAAACGGTCAGTCGCACAGAGAAAAACAGCTGTGCATCCACTTATCTAAGAACTCTGCAGCCCCACTGGTAAAATGACAAACCTAGGGATATCCTGTTACTCAGACAGTATAGAAATTCCATATGGTTCCCATTGCTGATATTCCTATAGAGTAAGGTCTGCTGACTGTGATTAACAATTAATTTGTGCACTTATCTTTATTAAATACCTGATTATCTATTTTGGTTTCATTTCACCAACGTTCAGACCATGTTTCACAGATTTTGTGCAACAAAACCATTTGTAAACATGCACCTCTACACATTTACGCAGAGGTCTTTGCGTCCTCCATGATCTCATTCCAGTAAACACACCTTGGTTTGTAAAACAATAAGCATCACAAGAGACTGCTCAAATGCAGGTTAACAGAAATTGTCATTGTTCTGCAGTGAATCATCCAGGTTAACAGGTGGTAAGCACTGAGACAATTAATATCCTCTGTTCTGGCATGTTTGAGTTGGGCTGAGGCAGCCTAGGATGAAGGTCAGAGTCTTCTCCAATGTCTGGTACAGTTCCAGCTCCTGCTATTGAATCTGAGAATTGTTAACATAAAGAGATTAATCAGCTCTCTGGGAGTTGCAGTTCTAGAGTGCCAGAGGCAAAGAGATGGGGAAGTGGGAGAGTGGATAAGAAGTAAACAAAATGGGAAAGGAGAAAAATGATAACCAGAGCATAGAAGCAAGAGAGACAAAAGGGACCAGGTGACAGCTCTGCAAGCAGAAGTTAAAGGCAGGCAGATGGGGATTGCTCTGCTACAGCTGGAAACAGGATGCTTCATCACAGTAATAAAATGTGCTCTCTTCTTTCCTTTTTGAATGTGATGATCCACTTATAAGCTGTGACATTCATTATCTCAGAAAAATCAAGCTTGGAGTTGGGCTTTTTGGTTTGTTGGGGTTTTTTTAAATGTTAAGGTAGTTTGACCTGTGCAAGACTCTGTGAAAGGTTGGAAACGGCGTTAAAATTGAGCATAAGGGGAAAAAAAACAGCTGGTCACCATGCTGACAAAGGGCCCAACACAACAGTGCATTGAACAGGTACTCATTCAGTGTGTAGTGGAAACGAAAATAGATGTGATGTGATGTTATGTGATCAACTTGAGCTGGGACATCCAGATAACAATGGCCAAGTTCAAAAGAAGCACAGTCTTAATATCCAACAAACTACAACAATTCTCCCGAGGGTAAGAGACAAGACATAACAGTGCTGCACAGCGGCTTTCTGCACATTTGTTCCATCTGTTCTCTCTCTGAAAACTGTGTACAACTCAGTTTTTTCAGGGGATGAGGAAGGGGAGATTTTTGTTAGTGCAGGATGTGAAATCCATCTCACTTGGCTCCAAAGCAGCAGCCTGCTACAGCACCCTGAGGATCTAACTGCTGTGGGTAACCTGAGAAAAGGCAGACTTCTTCAAGCAGTGGTACAACAGCTATACAATAGCCAGAATCCCCTCCTAAAACTGCTGACTATCACAGCAAGGTGAGGCCCTGCAAAGCATTGCTCCCTATAAACAATAATACAGCACAGTTGTCTGTGAAGTCATGGCAGAGTGAAACAGGCACATCTTATCCAATAATTTTAGCATTTGCATACAAGACTCTTTCTACACCTGTAGGACTTATGGCAGTCACACTTCTTATCTCCTCAGATCCCTTCATCCTGTGAAACCCATTTCACTGGTATTTCAGAAGTTCCCCAAGTCCCTCACATGGTTTACAAAGCCTGGTCCCCTACACAGTCTCTAATTTCTTTTTCTTCCCCCTTGCAGTGAAGCAAGTTTTCTCCAACTAACAGAGGTGACTGCTGTGTACTTCATGTTGTAAGTTTTTATGCAAGGTAGCGCATATTTACAGTAAAGGACATTGCATAACTAAACATAGTTAAGTTACAATTATTTTACTGCGTCTAATATCATCTCCATGGAAGAAAAATAAAATAATAAAAGGGTTTGTTTTTTCACTTAAAGCAAAAGCATAGATTGCTGACACTGAGGTTCTTGCTAGGGGAAGCTGCAATACAACTAAATTTTGCCCATTTATTTGAAATCTGCAGGGGGAAAAAAACCCACCAAGATTTAAATCTTACATGCATCAATGTAAACAGAACAATTCCTAATAACTTTAATTACTAAGAGATCCAACCCTGATTTGAGGTCTTGCTGTAATTAACTTTGGGCTGGTTTGGTTCACTTCCTAGTTTATGTTGAAGGGCTCTCCTGTGGTTGGAGAGAAAACCAAGACCTCAAAAGTTTAACTTTAAGAGTAGTCTGAAGGAGAGTAACTTTTGCTTCACTCATTAAAATCTGAAAGCAAGAGGAGAACTAATCCTAGAACACGGGGAGCATAAACTGTAAAGAATATAATTGCAAACATAAATTGGGGCAATGTTTCTCCTCCATTCTTTCAGAGGGTGTTCACAGATGAACACTTCCTACAAAAATTCAGTTATGAGCTTGGGCTGCTTTAAAAATGGTGTATGTGAATTGCTCTGTGACATACATATACTTGCTTTTGTTCAAATGTCTGTCATAGAATCATAGAATCATAGAATC
>WAAB01018201.1:218563-236157 GCA_013389865.1 Piaya cayana
CCTGCTGGTCACACCATTTCTGATACAAGCCAGGATGCCACTGGCCTTCTTGGCCACCTGGGCACACTGCTGGCTCATGTTCAGTTGGCTGTCAACCAACACCCCCAGGTCCCTCTCCTCCAGGCAGCTTTCTAGACAGACTTCTCCTAGTCTGTAGCTCTGCATAGGGCTGTTGTGCCCCAAGTGCAGGAACCGGCATTTGGCCGTGTTAAACCTCATGCTATTGGACTCTGCCCAGCAGTCCAGCCTGTTCAGATCCCTTTACAGAGCCTCCCTACCCTCCAGCAGATCGACACTTGCACCCAGTTTAGTGTTGTCTGCAAACTTGCTAAGGGCCTCTTCAAAAGCAAGCCTCTTCAAAGCAGTTCACAGGTATCTCCAAACAAGCAGATATCAGGATAAAAACTATGATGATGTTCATCACTCTCAGAGCCTGAAAACTGTCCATCTGCAATTCTATCCATCCAAGTACATTTGAGTCAGTGCAAACACTGAATGTCCGCTGGACAGGATTCCTTCCCGTTCTACAAACATTTCATACATTCCTCTCTAGTTAGTCCAGTATACGAGCAGTTAAACTGTGAACTCTAGAGACTGAGTTTGTTGTGGTTTTGTTGTGGTTTTTTTTTTTAATCTCCCAGTATTTCTAGGAAATAGGTATTTGGGTTACATTAAAGATTCGATATACGAGCTGCTGGCAAGGCATAAGAAAATCAATAGTTTCATACATTTATTACTGAGCATTTACCGCATGAAAGGTTGTATCCAGAGACAAAAACTCTCTGCTCTAGATAGGAAGCCTCATCTAGGAAGAACATCCTTGTCTGGATTTTTATAATAATCATTAGTCTCTCTCTCTCTCTCCTCCTGGTAGTAACAGCATCAGTAAGACTGAACATGCAAACAACTCTTTAGACGTTTTCCACAGAGCGATTCTGATAATCTTACTCCTCAGTTCCCTCTCACCTTTGACAGAAGATGTTGAAATGCTTCAATCATTCCCCCTTTGGTAGCACATCAGTCCTTTACACTTGCCAGATGTTGCAAAATAATGCATGCCCACCATTTATTTTTATTTGCTTACTATAAGTTTATTTCATATTTCACTTGGGTAGGTATTCCTCCCTGGCTTGCTCATCCCACTGCCTGTTTACCTTTGGACCTACTGATGCAGACTGATATTAAGCTGGGAGGCGCAGCCTCAGCTCTACCATTTGCAGAGGATGGTTTTATGTAATCTTCTCTTTCCTATCTGGGGCACCTTCACACGAAGGTAACAGGCAATAGACACACCGAAGAGAAACAGCTGGGTGTGTACTAGATTTGAATAAGGTAACTAAAGCTTATTTGAGTTGCTAAATGAACAGGTGTTGGAAAATTGCAAGGGCATGATTGCTACTAAATGACAGGACACTTGGGGCACCTTGTTTAGTCACTGAAAACCAGCCATAAAACCAGGTAAGTTGCCTTCCCAGGCATCAGCACTGAAGCCCCACAACCAAGAAATGACAACACAGAACTGGTATGACCTCCTGCACCAGCACAGCTTTATACTGTAATATATTGCTATCATATAATGAATTCCTGGCGCTTTCACTACTGCTGACGTATAAGCCTGTGACAAGGAGCCGCTGTGATTATAAGCCTTAGAAGGCTGGAAACAAGAAAATTAATAACATTTGATCCTATAGAAACTCAGCTATCAAAAAAGAACTACTGGAACACATGAAAACCCACTAGAATATTAAGCCTTTTTTATGTCAAAAACCTTTCAAGACAGGTATTGGGAAAAAATTAGCCCAAGTGGGGAATAACAACAGTACTAACAATACTCTTCTCTTGTTTACAGAGATATAAACCAGTCATGTGATGTTTCACAATCACAGCAAGCCTTCAGTCAGGTGCTGCTAAATCTCACCAAGGTAAGTGTAGTAGCTTACCATCTGAAATCACAGGGTGCAACAGACAGCCTGGAGCTGCGTCCCATGATGCAGCTCAGTGAAAAGCACAGAGAACATTGACTTTGCTGACACTTGTGCTCAGTCTGCCTTCTCAGCCTCATTCACCCAAGTAAACTGACTGCAGAATCCCTCTCCTTCCAGATCTGCCTAATCTTACAAAAATCAGAAACTTTTACTGATTCTAGTCTTTCACATCTTGTATTTTCTTGAGAAGAAATAAGGACAATGGATTTGTGTTGAGACTGTGATATTAAGATTAAGCGGTTAAATCCTGAGAGAAACTTATTTTGAAAAATCCTTTTTAAATAGTCTAATATAATAACCTTAGAAATGAAGTGATCTCTCTATAATCTCTCTAATATTTCCAAGATTTAACTGGTTGTCAGCAAAACATCCCAGTTCCCCTTATATTTTTTGCCTTCTTTATATCATTATGTCGAGTAATTTTTTTCCTATTATACTATTTCACTCTGTTCACTATATCTTCCCTGGAAAAGAGACAGTTGTTAGACACTTTAGGAAGGAAAAATGATTACATTAAAATACCCTTAGGAAACAAAAAGCATAAGCAAGCAGCAGGTAATTTTTTTAGCTAAATTAAAATGTAGTCTACTCCTTCTGTTTGGGGTATCAATTTCAAGAAGGTTTTTAATGAAGAAATTTGCTATGCATGATGGAATATCCTTTCAAATCCAGGCTGTAAAACAGGCAACACATACAGCCTACCTATAAGATCCAAGGAAAACAGAAGCTGCTGTTGCCCTGTTCAGAGGCTGGGGACCTGCACCATGCCCTTCTACAGCAGCACAAAGAAAAGGGCATGAACTCTCAGGCAGTGTGGAAGCAAAACTAAAGCTGCAGCATGACTTCTAGGGCACCAGACAAATAAAATTAGTCAACAGGGTAGGAGACATGGCCACAAAGGGACTTCATACAGAGAGAAGGCAGAAATGCTGCCATTCAGCTTAGGCATAAACAGACTTTTTTTGGAAATCGCACAAAGACTAAAATGGTGTAAAACTTCAGAAAGTTATTCATACCCTCTTGCCCAGTCATAATCATACTAATTAATTATCCAGTGAATTAATCATTTTTCACTTTGTTTCTACTATATTTCTATAAATATACACCACCAACTCTATCCTTTCTCTCCACTGATAAGGTCATGATTACATCCACTGAGACCAAATATTTCTATATATAGAAATAATTGCCTGTGGAATTAAGTGCACTTGCCTGAGTATCTAGTTCATACTAAGCTTAATTTACCTGATTCTCATCATCTATTATATCCATTATTAGGGACAGTGTACGCTGCCAGCTGCAGCACTGCCTATCAAAGATGGAAATTAATTAGATATTTACACAGCAAGGATGAGTTCCTTCGTGAGAATATTCACAACCATCAGATGGAGACATATCTAGAGACAATCTAGTAAACTATCACAAGGAAGGTTTCTCCAGTGTGCCATGTTACATGGTCCTTTTTTAAAGGAGGCAAAAGGAAGGTAGCTTATTCTAGGAATATCAGTTCTTATTAACATTTCAAATACATTCCACACAAGAAAAAAAACCACTTGAACAGGCCCCATCTCAGGTAAAATGTTGTAGGCAATATGAGCTGATTATGAATATGTGAAATAAAACAAAATAGACTTTAAGGAAACAGAAGCTGAGTTTCTAGACGTGCCTAGGTTTAGGTCTCCTAGGCTTATGCATTCCAAAACAGCATCGAGAGAGAGGGGGAAACAGCAGTAGCAAAAGAAGATCAAGTCATGGAACTCTTCAGAAACCTCAATCCATACATGCTCGAGGACATAAAGGGAACAAGATGATGTCACTGCAAGGCTGTTCTTTATCATCCCTATCATTTTTGAAAGTTTGTGGAGAGTGAGGGAGGTTCTCTACGACTGAAGAAAGGTGAATATTATATCTGTCTTCAAAAAGGGAAATAACAAACCACGAATCTATAGGCTGGTTAGGTTCCCTGCTTCCTGGGAAAACTACAGAGCAAGTCTTCCCAGAAGCTGATTCTGAGCAGTGAAGAAGGTGACCAGGATCAGTCGGCATAGATTTACCAAGAGTAAACCATGTCCAGCCAACCGGGTTGTCCTAAATGACAGTACAACTGGATCTGTGATTGAGGAAGAGCATTGGATGTTGTCTACCTTGATTTTAGCAAGGCTTCTGAGACTTTCTCCTACAGCATCTAGATATATCCAAGGTAGGATGTTATTGTCTGGATAGGCTGATTGTTAGCTGTGTGAAAATTTGGCTGGATCGTCAGACTCAAAGGCCAGCAGTTAACAGTACATATGTACCTATAGGCCACTTACAAGCAGAGTATTTTGCTTAACACCTTTTATCAGTGGCCTGAAGGAGGAAAAAATATGCACTGACTTCAACCATCAGATGATACTCAACTCAGAGGTGCATTCAATACCTTTGAGGGCAGGGCTGCTGTTCAGAGGGCCTTAGGCTCGAAGGCAGAACGGGCCAACAGGAACCTTACGTAGTTCAGAAAGGACAAATGCCAAGGCCTGCTTGTGGGAATGAAGAGTCCCTGGCTATGAGGACTGGCTGCCTGGGAAGCAGCTCTGCTGAAAAATACCTGAGGGCAGCAAGCTGAACATTAGCCAGCAGCGCACCCTGGCAGCAAAGACTGCCAACAGCATCCAGAGTCACACCAACAAGAGCCAAGCCAGTAGATCAAGTGAAGCAGTTATCCCCTTCCAGATACGGTCTAACACAAGCTGGGCAATGCATCCAGTTTGGGGCCCCCAAAACAAATAAAAATGTTGACAAACTGGCACAGGTCCAGAGGAGGGCCACCAACACAGTCAGGAGGCTGGAGAACTTGCCCTGTGAGAAGAGGCTGATGAAAAGGGGTCTGTTCAGCCTGGAGATGTGATGGCGTTGAAGGACTGCAAAGCCAATACCTGCGGAGAGGGCTGCTAATAAGACATAGTCAGGCTTTTTGCTGAGACGCATTCAGGACAATGAGCAATGGTGGCTGCGAATTGAATCAGGAGAGGTTCTAACTTGATACGCTGGTGAGGGCAGGAGGGGAAGCCACTGTTAGGACTATTTAAACACTGGATGCAGCTGTCCTGAGAGAATGTGGAACCTCTGCTCTCAAGCCCAGCCAGATAAAGGCCTAAGCAATCTGGTCTAAATTCACTATCAAGTCTGCTTTGAGCAGGAGGTTGGACCGAAAGTCTCTTGAGGTCCCTTCCAGCCTGCAAGGTCCTCCCCACTTGCAGTCAGAGACCAAAACTGGAACCCCCAGAAAGCAAAATGAACGATGTTTTTTCTTTTCCTTATGTAGAATGTCAGTCTTGGCTTGTTTACAAGACGTGAAGATTCCACTGCAATGACTATTTTCTACTTATCACAGCCCTCCAGGCACATTTCTTAACATTTAAGTTTTTATCAACACGATGATATGATCAACAGTATCACCTGTACAGCAGGCTTGGTCTGACACAGAAGACGGAATCCATGTCACAATTTATATAGATTTAGAAAGAAAAGCCTTACGCCATATCTACTATCTACTATGTTTTGTTCTGGTGTATTCAAAATAATTCTTAAGTTTACATGTGCATAAACAGCATCCATGCACTGGTCCAGTGGATTTCTTAATGTCCTTAAGGAAGAACATTTCAAACTCGAAACAGACAGCTATTTTAGATGACTTTTAAACAATCAGAAAAAAAAATTATATTAATTAAGGGATCGTTTACTTACTTATTCCTTGAAACAGTTCTTCAATGTTAACAGCATTCTTTGCACTGGTTTCAACAACAATGGCACCTATAGATTCTGCATATTCTTTGGCATCCTTCATAGGAACCTCCCTACAAAAAAACCCAAACCAAACATATAAAATAAAATAAATTTTTTTAAAATCCCTTGATTTTTGGATAGGAAAAAAAAGGACTACAAACATAGCCTGATCTGAAAAGCATTGGTATAGTCTTCTTCCCTGCAAGAGCATCTTTCTCCTTCTTATAGCATTCAGATAATCATTTTCAAAATATCAAAGTTTCACCAATGATCAATCTGAAGATTTCTTGGACTTGCTGCTGAAACCATGCCTTGAAAAGAAGATAATTTAAATGACAATCACATTTGTTTTTCAAAACTGACCCAAATAAAAGCATTAAAACATGAGAGAAAAGACATAAAACTCTGCTGTCAAAGTGACACCATCTTAAAATCATTAGCAGAACATCCTCATTTTGTAGCCAATATAGGCTAAAAGCTGATAAAGAGAGTTTACAATAAGCAAAAGGCCTCTGCTTCAGACGCAAAGCAAGCCCCACACTGACCTTGTACCTGCCTGAGCCAGGTGGCAGAGCTGCATCTGCCTGTGTCTACTGCTGTCTGTAACCATCACTACTCCTTATTTTTGAGCAACAGCTCAGAATCAGAGACTGAACATGTTAACAGGCACACAGACGAGTAGGGGTGCATAGGTTGAAACAGCAGGCTGCCAACTGTTTAACACATCCAGCTGGTGTGTTTTGGGTGGCTTTATAGCTGTCTATTGCACGTGCAGAATTTGCACCGATGCCTTCACCGCACAGTTCTAACATACAAACCCAGAGACTCCTAGTACAATTCCCTCCTAGTATGAGCGCCTTGGACTTCAACAGAAGGTACCTGAGCACAGCAATGCCATTTCACAATTGTTTAGGGAGGTATGTATTTTAAATAAATCGGATCTGTGTTGGGATTGTTCTTTAAGTGCCCTGGCAGGGTGGAGTCAGGAAATTCACAACAGTGGTGAATGACTTTGCTGTGTTATGTTAATGAAGTGGCTTGCAGGTGGGGGCAGGTGTTTTTTAGGCGGGGGGCAGGGAGATATGGGATGGGTGGTTGCCAGGAAAGGCTTGTTGCTAGACCAGAAGTAACCAATCAGGGTTTACCTGATGTTTTGGCCTGCCTGTCCAATATAAACAACGAGGGATGCTGAATGAAGGAACTTTATCTGAAATCATATTGATTTATTCGTGAAGTTCTTTGGCCCCCACCACATTAGATCTGCTGCTCATAGGAAACATGCAGAGAGGCAGAGTAATTGCCTAATTTATTAGAAATGTTTCTTGAAAAATTAGCCTGCAATTGCAGCAGCTGGATTCAGAGCTCATTTCCATTACTTGCTTCTTTGTATTACCTGTCTTTTTATTGAGGAAGACACAGGGAATGCAGCATTGCCCCTTACTATTTCTGAAATAGCACCTTGGCTTTTATTAGGAAGGGTACCATCATCTGCAGATGGTCCCAGAGATAAGGAAAAAGGAACTTATCTATGTAACATAATATTCAAACAACAGTAAAGGAAGAAATTTGAGAACACAATGTTATGTAACACTTTGAACTTGCTGTAACTGAGGGAAAACAAACCTTGAGAAATCAAGGAAAAGTAAAAAAGCAGCAACATTCAAACAAACAAACATTACAAAAGTAACACAAGTGAGAGCATTACACAGAAGCTTCACAAAACTTCTTAGCTTTCTCTGATGACGTTTCTAAAGGAAGCTGATAAACGTTCACAGCACAAAGCAATAATCATCATGCCATCCACTGCCATTGACACCAAGAAGGCTGCATAGAAGAAGTGGAGTTACCATAATCTGGATGTCAACATTGCTAAGATGCTACTTCGTCAAAAAGGAAATGTGGAGAGTCTTATTCAGGAATGCCTTCGCCAGAAGGGATACAGATAGGCTGGGAGGCCTCGATAAAGGTGCAGTGTCCTTGGCAATGAGGGATTCGTGAGACCCTGGTTAGATCTACAATGGGAAGAATGCGTAGGGGTGAATCTCATAGCACCCAGCTGCACTTGGGGGGACGGGTAGTTTATCTTTTGCTCACTTTAGCTCACCGACCAATTAGGAGCTCAGCTTTTGCAATATGTATGAACCTCATTATTGACTGTATTTAACTAAGCGCCACTCTTAATAAAATTGGGACTTGCTGACGATCATCGGATGTCCTGTCTCCCTTCGTCAACAAGGAAAAGCACAAATGCTTGAACTCTAAGCCAAGAGATGAATGCATGCAAGATGGGGTGAAGAAGGAAGAAGGCAAGAACCATCAGTGGAGTGTTAAATAAGTGTTATTCCAGGGCTACAGGCAAAGTTAGAGGAATACCTATCCTGAAAGATATCAACTACTTCATTTCATCCTGTCCAAATCATTCTATTGATTCAATCTCCCTTCAGATTTTCTGAATAATTACTGAATACAGAAATATTCCAGAAGATCTGAGCATGAAATTCTGCTGAATTCTCTTAACCAAGGAGCTGGTAATTTCCAGTGAGCACAATTTGTTAAGAAGGTGCACCATATTTTTATAGAAGTAAACACTGCTTAGTTGCTGTTATGACTAACTTCTATAATGCTCAAAAAATACACTGGACACTTAAAACATTTTAACATTGAAGTCTCAGCTCTGGTCTTTGAAACTACTGTTTAATGACCTGCCTGAAGGACAGAACACATACCAGAAGGAAAAGTCTACTACTATTACTTAAAATTATGCCAAACACTCAACAGTACTAGAGCTGACAGTACCACCACAAAAATGGGGGTCTATATAAAACAATATTGCCTGTTTACCTGTAGAAATTCCTTCAAAGCAGAGAAGAAATGGCACTTAAAGAGTGTGAAGAACCACTCACAACCTATTAACAACACTGTAAAAACAGCATGACCCTGAATGTCCCAAATCCATCTTAGCAGCTCAAAAACATATTTTAGATGCTAAACAAGGAGGGTAACATGGTCAATGATTATGAGAAATGGTGCCAGTTTCCCAGAGGAAAATAATCAGTTCTTATTCCTTACTTTCATCCCTCCTTACATCTCCTACAGTCACAGAGACTGTAGAATCAAATCAACTCATATCTGGACAGCTCATCCTCTTTTGCTTCTATTCACACGGTTCTTAAAAGCATCTGTCTCTCTAATATCCCACAAAACATCTGCCAAAATTTCTACAAAACCCATGAGAGATGCCAAAAATGCATACAAACAGCAGCTTTCTCCTGATAGCTCAGATCATCTTATCTTTAAATTCTCTGTGCAGAAAGGCATATGTATTTTCTACTCGCTGGAAACAATCTGATAAATTGGTGACACATTTCACCTACAATCATTTTTACTGAAGTCAATGTGAAGGCATAAAGCAGCCAGAGAACACATACAGCTGCATGTATTGCATAAACAATCAGACTGCTGGGAGAACTCTGAAAACATATCATGTACAATACAGTCTGCTCTCTATTTGTCAACCAAAATCTCTGTAACTGGACATCACCGGAAGGTTTTAGAAAGAGAAAAGACTAGGGAATGCAGAAAGAATAATAGCATTAAAAAAATCTCAAAACTGTTCATAATTATCAAAAAACAAACAAAAGAAAAAAGAATAAGATGTTACCTCGCTGAAGACAATGAACACCATGCAAATGCCAGAACATTTTGTGCATGGAAGAGATGTAGTAGCTGAACACGAGCAAGAAACAGATAATCAGCCATCAGTAAAAAACAGGTAGCATTTGAGAAGAATGTGTTGGGAAGATCACAGTCCCTCTGCTAGGAAACCCAGTATTGTTCCAATCTTTCTCTGGTGCAGGTTTTCCTTCATGCCCCCAAGCTAACTTGCCTCTGGTGAAACAGCATTTAAAAGATTGCTAACATGGCAAATGCAACAAAAAGCAGGAGGAGGGCTGGTTATGGATTCATTTGCTATTAGTGTTATTTGTCACAATCTCTAAATTTATTGCCCTTGATTTAAACAGGCAATTGTATTGCTAGGAACACGTAAGTTTAAAATTAAAGTGATCTTGAGGCAACTGGAAACTCCCCTTTGTGATAACTGGGTTTGGGGTTTATTTTTTTATAATCGTCCCTGCCTCTGTTTTTCTCTTCTTCATCTGTGGAAACCTCTAGTTTCGTATTGCAAGACTCCGCTTCACCATGCTGACAAACATAACATAAGAGCAAGTAGGAGGTGTCAGTATGCTACCTGTGTCCCTGATTCTTAGCCCAACAGAAACCAGGAGTCTTCTAGCATCAGGGTTTGTTCAGGTCTAACAGAAAGCAGTGACTCACAGTTTGGTGCTGGTTCATGGCTGACAGGGGCTGAGGAAGGGAACAAAAACATAAAACCCCAAACCAAACCTAACACAGTTTGGTTTTGGAGACACTGCAGCGCCTAAGTTATACATGTGCTTTAGGGCTCTGGTGAACTTGAGTCAAGGTAATGATTGTGAAACAACAGGGGGGTATACTTGCACAACCACAAGAGCGAACGAGGTCCTAAAAAGGAAAGCATTGAATACAGCCATTGAGTCTCTACTCACAAGTGAAGCAAAAAACAGCAGAGTTGTGGACTGACAAAAAGGATGGCTACTGTAAAGCAGAATGTGCTTCCAGTTCCAGAAAGGATAAATGTGACTCTAAACTAGAGCTAAGAAGAGTGACTCTAGCTTCATTCTTATCCCAAAGAGCATAATCTCAGCTCTTCTCAGCAGGGTGGATTCAATCACCCACTCTTTTAAGCAGGAACATTTTGCTTCACACAGGTGACAATTTTTATGTAAGAGTACCCTTCTAAAACCAACAAACTCATACTTTCGATGTCCAGTATTATGAGTCAGTTTCAGTTACTACAAAGCATAAAGTACAAGTTCTCACAGCTACTCTGTGAATTACATTATTCTATTGCAGGCCCATTCTTCTAGTTTTACATTGCTGGTTTTGCTCATCTCTTAATGAATTCTTCACCTTTTAATATGAATGGAAGGGGAAAAAATAAAGAATACTTTTCCATTCCAAACGATTCAGCAGCTAAAAGGTGTACACTGTACAAATACACAGGAAAGGCAGTAAAAGAGAGGTTTAAAAAAGTATATAATTCTAGTTGTGCTGCCGCTGGTGAGGTTCTTCACTGGCAGGACCACTGCTGTTAGGAAAGATTCAATGCAGCTGACCAAAATGATATGCTATTGTAACAATAAAACAAATTGGCTACCCCAAGGAACGAAACAAGATATTACTGGTTTCATAACAACAAAAATGGATGCATTACCTGATATCAGAAAGATCACATTTGTTTCCAGCGATGGCCATCACAATGTTTTCAGGACCATGTTCTTTTAGTTCTTTCACCCACTTCTTCAAAGTATGAAATGAATCCTAAATCAGAGAAATAACAAATAAGCCTAGACCCAGTTAATATATTTGCTTATTTTTCTGAAGTTAGAGGAACACAGCTTTGACAGCATTACTGCAATAAAAATTTTATAGATCACAACACCAGAAAAAGATTGCTCTATGTAATCTGCTTTTCAAACTTCAAGTCATATAATTTCCTCAGATTAAACCTTGTCCAAACTTGGACACTTCCTAGTCTGTCACCCCAAAGCAGCACTGAAAGTTTTTCTTCAGTTTTCATTGATGGAGAAACTACCACACGTCTTTTACGTTTGGCTAGAAGCTCAGTTCCCTTAACTTTTAATGTGAGCTTCATTTGTCTAATTTCAATTTCTGCCCAGTGGATTATCATCTAAACCACTGCCATATGTTCAGTAACAGCCGAGAGACCTTTCAGTGACCCCCTCCCCCTCACACTTCTGAATCTGTGACCTGGTAAACTTCAATTCACTCATAATGGAAACAAAGAGATGTCATAATTCACTTGGTTTTTTTCCTCCAAGTACAAAATTCAACCTTTTTTGATGCTATCTACCTTTTAATGGTAAATTTTCTATTTCTTTAATGAACTAATAGCATTAAAATTACTTTTGTTCCTAAGGATTCTAATTATAATCCACACTTGCAATTATTACAGAAAATCAAAGTGAGCACTCAAATATATTAATATATAAATAACTTTCTCCTCTTCAGAGATGCACGTGCGAATTGTGTCTAAATCAGCAATGGTTGTATCAGTATAACTGAAGGGAAAGCACTATCAGTCATTCGGGGAAAAATATCCATTCTGTTTTAATATCCAATGCTGCATATTAAGCATCAGAAAGTAAAATACACATTGACCTTCCTCTCCCATTTTCCCATCTTTATTTATGTTCCACACAGGCTTGGAAAAATGCTGGTGAAACAAAACTCTGTTCTTACAATGCATTACAAGATCAACTGTAAGACATTTAAATTAAAAATAAGTATCAACCCAGCATGATTCACTCTTACTCATTTTTCCTTGGCAAATTAGCAAAGGAAAACAGTACTACTGTGCAACAGTGGCCACCACCATCAGCCACAGATCATTAAACTAATGCACTGGAGAACAAACCCAGCCCTCTCAACCTAGTAGTAAATAATTCAATTGGCAGGAAAGGAATAAAATGCGAGTGAACTGTCATGACCATCCATCCATTACTGCCTCCTCTAACTCAGCTTTATCAGCGGGAGTTTCTTTCAAAAGCAGTGGAAAAGGCATTCATCTAGAACCTCCCAGCCTTCTCTGCCTGAGAAACAAGCAAGAAAAGTTTAGGATCCAAAAATACAAATTTCATTCCAAATGAATAACGTTGAGCCAAAGGTCAGAGATTTATTATTTCATTACTGGTTTCAAAGTTAAGACTCGAGTCCCACATCATGAGATGTCACGCTTACTTAAGAATAATTAGTTTTGAAATCAGTATTATGCAAACAACTGAACTTCTGTTTGTTTGCTAAAGAAGATAGCTGCTTTTGGTATTAAAATTCAGTTCTGTACAGAGAACACAGACATTATTGCAGGATATCATTCCACCTATTTAGCTAGAAGAAATCCAAAAGAAATTTCTATAAAATGCCATCTTCAACCTTTTGTCAGGACTAAGCATAAACAATACGTGAGCTGGACTTTCCATTTAGGTTTTTAAGGCAGCTGAACACCTCGATCCAAATCTACCCAAACTACTGACACATGTAAACCCCACTGATGTGAACACAAATTAATATATAAATACTTCCGCAGTTGTCGGTTTTACTCTGTCTACAGCAGAAGAGTTAACACAGGTGAAAAGCATATAGGTGGTCTTACCTGTTTGGTGATATCATAAACTATCACAGCTGCTGCTGACCCTCGGTAGTACATTGGAGCCAAGGAATGAAACTGTTAAAAAATATCCCCATCCCAACAAAAAATATCATTATTAAATCAGAATTATCACACTTTGTGAGGTCACATATACTTGCATGGCCAGACCACTGACTTACTTTCATCCCATAGAAAACAGAACTCTTTATGGTTTCCCACCTCTAATTCTCCCTAAGAGCCAAGGAAGTAGAGCTCCCTTATCTCCTGTTGCTCTTCATCCTGCTGGATTTACACCATCAGCACTGACTGCTTCACTCCAACTTCTCTGTTACAAGGCATGGGCTCCAAGGACAACTTTTGACATGAAGATCACTTGCACCTTGAGGCCTAATCTGACACCTCTCCTCTTGCTAACAGCAACACTTCGCTTTTAGTCGTTAATAGACAGGATTCAGCCTGGGTCCAACTTTTCTAAAACACTGCAAATCACTTAGATAAAATTAACTTTTCCAAAAACTCTGAACAACTTTCATGTTTACTTATTCTAAACAGCAGTAGAAATTTTGAAAAACATTGGTTCTTGCAATTTAGGTTATTCTTTAGCCTTTTGTTTCAAGGGAAAATTCCTTTTAAGGAAAAAAAAGCAATAAAAAATGTTTATTATAACAACAGATTGCCAATGAACAGCATCATTTTCATAATTTACCATGACTAAGCAGTGAATTAGAATTTCAGCTTTTCATTACACAGGGAAAGAAAGTCAGGAAACCTCTCTGTTGATTCAACTAAATTTAGTCTTAAGCAAACCAAAAATAATCTTTTTTGGAAAACATATTTAGTATCACTCTACTCGCACAGCCATTTTACAAATTTTTATTTGTAAAGTCACCTACAAAGGCTTCATATAAAGCTGCAGTTAATAACTGAGGTCAGGTCTTAAATCAAAAACATTATTTGGGCAGGGTATGAATATCTCACCACCCAGAGCACACGCAGAGATCTATGTGTTACACGGTAAACCTCTGTAGATTTACAGGACACTGCATTGCCTTAGAACTTACTTACAGAATAAGGATTTAGACCTAGCAGCTTCCATATGTTGCGCTGTTTCACGCGCAACGTGGAAAGCAAGTTATTTGTAGTACTAGTTCATTTGTCAGCCTGTAAGCCATTTATCACAGATCACACACTCCAGCTCAAGGTGGATACTTTTTCTTATAACACAAAGGACACACAGCAGCAATGACAGATGGTCAAGTGTGGAAGTGTTTTGGGGAGCGAGGCAGGTGGAAAAGCTCATTAATAGGAGGAAACAGCAGGAAGAGGGATGAGAAAGAAAGAGGAATCAGTCAAGAAGCTAGGTCTGAAGAAAAGGCATCAGCCCAGATCCTGAGGGAGTTGAGCAGACGCATGACTTCCAGGCCTTTAGGGTGTGGCTTTACTACTTGCATGTTTAATGCAATAAATGCTTTCCAGAATTTTTAGGTTTCCAGATGGCAACCAAAATTTCCCATGTGTTGCATTAAAGTACCCTGGAAATCAGGTATCTTAATTGTGGAGGGTAGATCAGGCCTTTCATGCTGTATGCATACCTGTCGCAGTCTGTAACTTCCTGGACAAAAAAAAATTACAAGCCCTACACACATGCTGATTTGGTTTTAATCTAGATTACAACGTATTTATGAATTTACAAAGAGATCTCAGATAAAAGTAATCACACTTCACAGATGCCATGTAGTTAAGCTCACATGCTTCAGATTCCTTCAATACTGGCCCAGAAAGCACACTCAGTACCTGCACAATATCTTGGGAATTTTTCTCCCTTATCTTTTGACCAGAACAAAAGAAAGCACCAAAAGAAAGCATCAAATAAACATAATTATTTGCATTATATTTTTACTAGTATGTTTGTGATGTAAAAACACATTTATTAAGAGTCTGTTATTAGATTATGAAACTTACCCAGAATTACAATTTTTCAACCCCTCTCAATTCATTCAGTGTTGCAAAAAGTCTTTCCTGTTTTCTTGTGGACAGCAGTGATTTCTTATGATTGGGACATAGTGCATCATCATATTTGTTTATTAGACAATTCTTACTACTTCTTGTTTTAAAAAGAACACTTTCCATTATAGCTGTTTCAATGAAGAATACTGCGTTAGGGCCAGAAACTAAAAATAAAAAAATTTTTAAAAGGAATTTTTTAAAAAGGAAAGGGCAAAGCAGACCTCTTTTGCTTGATCTTGGAAAAGAATAACTGGATGCAAACTGGAACCAGGATGCAAATTACCAGGTTTTGGGTAAGATTAGTTTTTAGCTGGATTCCTAAAGCAGCTCATTGTGCATCAGATAAAATCCTGGCTCAGCCAAAAGTAAGGGGTAGGAATGTGTGGCTGAGAAAAAGAAGGAAGGACAGGACCACTAGAAGTCAAATTCACATCAGTTTAGACCATAATGAAAGAGCTCTGCACTTGCAGAGCTACTTAATGCACATCCCTGCTGGTACAGTTTACTGCCACTGCCCGTTGGACTCTTTTTCTATAACAAAAGCAATAATCAGTTTAAAATCAGTGTGGGTAATAAACAAAATCAATGAAAACTCATTTTAAAACATTTTTTGAGATTAATTATTCACTCCAGCAGCACATTGCATTTCAGTAACAGAAATGCCAAACAATGTCAATCTATGTTTGACCTGCTCCTTCTGTCAAGAAACAAAAAGCAGCAAGCAGAGGCACAGCATGCAGGAGGAATGCAGTTCTTCTGGTATTTAAAACAAAATAATCTACTTAAATATTCCAATTCCTCATAAGCTTGGAAAAAGGGAGGGCAAGACCACAGCAAGCTTGGAAAGGCAACTGCTTTTGAAAGGCATTCAGGTTCAGCAGTTCTTGGTAACATATAAATACAACCTCCCTACTCTGCTCTGCTCTGCTCAAAAACTATTTACTTCTTTAGCTGACAGGACAGTTATTTCCTCTTTCGTGATTCTACAGTAATATTTTAGCTATAAGGCATTTTTAAAGAAAAAACTTTTTGTCCCTATTTGGGCATGTAGCTTTGGGATTTGGGTTTTTTTTAATATTAAGTGATAGTTTTCATCTGGAATGTAAGTTCATATTCCTCTTCGGATAAACTTGACAATCAAGACTTTATATTTTACACTGGACAAACTGACTAAAATGGTTTTACAATGCATCTTAATGCAATTTCCTATGGTCTGTGAGGAAAAACAGGTACTTTAATACTGTTTAATAACAACCGAAAACAAACTAGTAACAACTATTATCAGTTATCACAATACAGAATATCAAATAAAAACAAAATTAAATCCTCCTTGTTATTCTTTTGTAGAGTCTAATAAACAAACACGATAATACACTATGTCCCAGTCATAAGAAATCACTGCTGTCCACACGAAAACAGTAAAAGACTCTGCAACACTGAATAAATCGAGAGGGGATGAAAAATTGTCACTCTGAGTAAGTTTTCATGATCTAATAATAGACTCTTAACGAATGTGTTTTATGAGCATCATGAAGTTACTATTAAAAATATTATGCAAATAATTATGTTTCTTTTATGAGCTTTTCCTGTGCCCTTTTTTACCTTTTAAACCACTGCCCGAAAGCAATGGTTCAAACATCTCTTGAACCATTTCCTGGCCTAATTACCTGGAAAAGGAGTCATGGAAAATTAAAGAGATACAAAATACTAATATGCACATTTTTCACCTGCCAAGGACCAAATGTGGGACATGCACCCAAAACAAACAATGCACAAAAGAGCAGCTCACAAAATTAAAACTTACAAGACTACTTTCTGTATTATAAATGACAACATCCATAATCTCAATTTATAGCTCAGTATTTCATGGACTCGGTGATCCAGTGGGTCTCTTCCAATGTGGTGATTCTATGATTCTATGGTTTCTGTATCCAGTAATTCTCAAAAATGTTAGGAGAAACAGAAGCAGATTGAAACCTGCTCTGCTCCTCAACAAGGGCCACCTAAAACACTTGGGCAGCCACCTCAAGCTTTGCAACACTGACAACCAAGGTTGCAAGGCCAGCTTGCCAGGGAGTCAGCCCCTCCACAACCCGCAGCTGTGAGTAGCACTCTGGCAGACGTCATCCCTACGTGCAGCCAGAAGCAGCTCACATCATCTCAGGCAAAGAGGGAAACACAGCCCCGCAACAGTCACCTACCAGCTCTCACCATCACAATCAACCACAACTCCTAACTCGTTTCAAAAGCTGATCAAGATCCAGCCTAAAATAATACCTTTTTCCCCCCATACTTCTATAGGCATCATATTATTTCTGTGATTAACAAAATTCTGAATTCCTAATTAATTACCTATACAGAATCACAGAATCATAGANATCACAATCAACCACAACTCCTAACTCGTTTCAAAAGCTGATCAAGATCCAGCCTAAAATAATACCTTTTTCCCCCCATACTTCTATAGGCATCATATTATTTCTGTGATTAACAAAATTCTGAATTCCTAATTAATTACCTATACAGAATCACAGAATCATAGAATGGCGGGAAGAGACCCATCAGAT
>WAAB01018201.1:240656-293511 GCA_013389865.1 Piaya cayana
ATTAGGCACTGGAATATGCTGCCCAGGGAGGTGGTTGATTCGCCTTCCCTGGAGGTGTTTAAGTTACGGGTGGACGGGGTCCTGGGGGACATGGTTTAGTGTTTGATAGGAATGGTTGGACTCGATGATCCAGTGGGTCTCTTCCAACCCGGTCATTCTGTGATTCTGTGATTCTGTGATTACTACCAGCCTGCTTAGCGGAGCTGCCTTAACTGCTTCCATGAACCAGACAAGCACCCATGTGGGAAGAGTCAAAGGTTGCATCTGTGTTGCATGAGCTCACTGAAGCAGCCTGTGCGCCACGAACAGTATCCAATCCTACACTTGCCCAAGTCTGGGCATTTAAATGCCACGTTCCTGTCATCTTGGAAGCAGCGGCTGCCAATAAACAGAAAATCTGGGGTGTGGAGAGAGGCAAAGGCAAAAAAACAGAAGCATCAAACAGATTATCCTAACACATAAGCTTCTCGCACAAGAAGCAGCGCAGGGAGGGATATAAAATTCCTGACATTCTTAGCTGGCAAAGAGTGAACGGAAAACTGTTATGCATGAATGCTGCTATCAGATACCATTTAGCATTTTATAACCTTGAGTAGTTTTCCCTACATGATTGAAGGCTAATTCCAGTTCTCAGGATTCACAAGCTGAATACATCAGGCAACAGCTCACTATCTCTGACCTACAGAGTCATACCTACAGGTATTTTTTGCTAATTAAGTTGAAGAAGATAGATATAAAAGAACAAACATTTTTCTCAAATATGTAAGAATTCTTAAAGCAAAGGGAGGAAATTCCAATATTTTAGGATAATCTTTTGAATGTATTTTAAATAAGGAGAAAACAAATCTTTGCAACATCACAGAAATTCCCCATGCTTAGCCTTTTGAAGTCTACAGTCATTAAACGAAAGATGCAAAAAATACTACACCTAAGCCATGGCTCAATTGTGCACTACAAGTTTGTTGAAGCTTAAGAAAAAACATAACCACATGCATCTGAAATTATTTCCCATGCTTTATTCTCACTAAAGATAACATATATACTTACTAGCTCTAATATGACTTGTGTTCTCACAAACAAGTACTACCAAATAACCTGCTGACCTTTGCAGCATGCTGGCAGTAGCACACCGTGGTGAGGTCCTTACACCACATAGAAGGAACCACCTCCAGGCTGACTGAGCTGTGGGCAACCATCAGCGACTTGTACAAAACTGTAGAACAAAACTCAGGCCACACCTTAACGGCAGAAGTAATTCAGGCCATTGACAGCTGGTGTTAATTTCTCTCAGGATAGTCTGGTTTCAGAAGAACCATCCATGAGCTCAGTGATTAGGTTGCTCAGCTTAGTGGAAACATTCCAACTTGAGGCTGATACAAGGACAAGTCCTCCTCTCAAGGAGCATTTTCACTGCCTACCTTGTGACATTGTGTCTGAATCATCAGAAGTCAGAGGAGAAGGGGCTATAAAGCTCTTCAGACGTCTCATCAGTCAGCATTTTCCTGGAAATTGAGCAGTTTGAAAAGGAAAAGCCCTATAACTCAGGGTAATTTCTATCAAGATTTAAACTGAGCTCAAGTAATTGAGGCTCCGTCCATTAAACAAAATTAAAAATCCCAGCGTTTAACACAGTAAATTTTAAAAGGACAGAGATAAATCTTCCTGCCCTAGAAACACGGCTCTCCAGTTCCCTACTTATGTGCTATAATACTCCTCAGCTGGCAAAATGGAAAACTGGCAGCTACCCAAAGTATTCAAACAAAGCATTGTAATTAGAAGCTACTTAGGGCGTCATGAACCAAAAATTATGCTAATAAAAACATCATTAGCTAACTTGTGAAGAGACTCTTCTTCGTGGAGGGAATCTTTGCTAACAATAACATAATTGTCATGCATTTCAGTCCTGGAGACCACAGCAACAACTTAAAGGTGAAGACGAAACAGTGAGATTTGGAAAAAAAAAGTGACATTTGGAAAATAGTGAGGTAGAGGGCAGGTGCCTCTGAAAAATAGAATAAAGTGAATTTATGGGATTTCACACCAACAAAATTGGGTCTGCAGACACCAGTACTTAGGCACAGAAAAACAAGGGGATTTTGTTAAGTGTGCTGCCAGTTTCTGTTTCTCCCTATCCAAAAAAGGGAAAAGAAAAAAACAAGATAAAAGAATTAATGAGCTGTTTCCTTTTGTAATCAAATACAATGTACATTTTCCACAGCATAAGTTGCTGGAGAGCCATGTACCCTTCTCTGGGGTCTCCTTTGGGATGCACACTGAGCATTTAGTTCCAGCAAGCCTATGACAGAAATGCTTTTGATCTCCACTTTCTGCTGCATTATTGTCATTCTGAGGAAGTGACATTTGCTCATTTTTTTCTGCAAAATGACAATTGTGGTTCCTTCTCTACTCCACCTGCAGTTCTCAACTTTCCTGGTACAAAAGAAATACAATATTCTACCTAATGAGTTAGAAGTTACCTTTTCTCCATGACCAACTTCTGACTAGCTGGCCTGTATATGAAGGTTCTTCAACAAACTCAGGTAATCCTACAAGCTCTTAAACCAGCAATGACCAGTATTTCCAAAGGCTTGCTACATTCCAAGTAGCTACCTGAAAGTTGATTTAACGCCTCAAGGGGGTGCCGAGTACTTCCAGCCGCCTTCTCCAAGCAGCTAGGATATAGCTCCTTTTCAGAAGCAACCACATCAATTTCCAGTTTGTTCCAGCTCAGAGAAAGCAGCCAAAAGGCACACTGGTTCTCACAGAGCAGTTCCTAAATAAGGGCTTTCAACTAAGACACTTAACAGTGGTTTCTCTGCACTCTCCAAGCTGGCATTTTCACACTCTGGTGCCCACAGAAGAGAAACTCAAGAAAGAGAAACTCATCAACAAGAAGCACCAAAGTGCTGCTGCTATACTTACTGCCTGCTCTCTCTACTACGGTTAACATTTGGGCTTAACTTGTAAGGCATACATAAGCGTCACCAGGCACTGGCGCAGGCTGCGGAGGGACATGGTTGAGTCACCATCCTTGGAGTTGTTTAAAAGGCACGTAGATGAGGTGCTTGGGAACATGATTTAGTAGCAGACAGGTATGGTTGGAGTTGATGATCTCAAAGGTCTTTTCCAACCTCATGATTCTATGATTTGGCTTCAGTTAAATCTCACCACAGACTCTCTGCTCTGAATCACAGGGGAGCAGCAGCACAGGGCAGACTTCTCATCAGCACACAGACACTGCAACTGCTGGCACAGCTGAAGAAGCACAGAATGCCCCAAACTCCAGAACAAGCACATGCAATGTAGAAAGAGAAGGACGTCCTGAATACTGTTATCAGCAGTATAGACAACAGGGGCATTGACAAAACCTTCAGACTTTGTCAGTGGAAGAACATAAAGCTTCAACAAAAATTGCAAAGAACAAGGGAAGGACAACAGCCCTCAAAGCAGAAACATAACTTCACAGGCATTTATTAGTACGCTATGGAAAACAGAAAAAGGCCCAAAGGTTGGGGTAGGCTGGGAGCTTTGGGTCATTATTGTTGTTCAAAGGATAAAGAGAAAGAAATTAACAGGGGATAAATTAACATTTATTCTTGAATAGCAGATCAGAAGGAGTAACACAAGACAAAGTAACAAAAAACTCAGCTACAAATTAAAGTGAATAAGCTGAGAAGCATCCCGTGTTTAGCTGTAAACTGGGGATGGTCTAGGACAGAGAATGACCTGGAAGAACATAGATCTCACCTGGGAAACTCGTCTGCCTCGGTAGCTAGCACTCAACACCTGTCAATTTTGTTTACTGTATCACCCCAGTTTTGTAGAGTCATAGTGAAGGATTGGGAATACGCTGTGCAAACACCAAAGAAAAAGATGGTCCCTAGCCTAGAAAGGTTATAATTGACAATTACATGTGAAAAGACAACACAAGTTATCTGTAATAGATGCCAGGCAACGTTTGTGGTGGTCACTGCTCACGGTTGTTGAACACAAACATACATGAAAAAAAACCAAAAAAGGAAAGCAGATGTTTGAAAAATGATGAGCTTAAAAAAAACAGAGAGGAAACATAAGGGACAAGATGGGAAGGATTGTTTTTGTGTCCAAGAGTCAAAGCTCAGTCAAGTCACAGATTTCCTGCCTCAAACGAGGCATCATTTGGGTCAGTAAATGTGACTTTATTCATATTTGCTTACTTTTATAAAAGAAAAAAACTTTGAGAGTTTTAATAATATGTGAGAAACTAATTAGTACTTATACATAAATGTCAAGAACTGAGTTTTGTATGCTAAAGAGCTTAATGGGGAAAAAAAAACCAAACAAAAGAAAGGAGAGCAGGGCAGCAGAAGGGAAAGAGAACAGAAACTCAAACCATGGGAAAACAAAACCGAAACTTTTCTACCTCTTGCAATAATTACCTGACCATAAAGAAATGGAACAAAAAAGATCCAATGGAAGGAATGATGCTGTACTTCAAATATAGAATCATAGAATCATAGAATCATAGAATCACCAGGTTGGAAGAGACCCACCAGATCATCGAGTCCAACCATTCCTATCAAAATGATGCCTTACACAGAGTAATATAACAACAGATCAAAATTTGCATTCCCATATTTTGATACAAACTATGACAGGGTATTTCCAAAAGAGACCCTTCAGCAGTAAATAGCTATTTTAAAATTTGATATAAAAAAATAATCTTTAAACAGTACCAAAAACTAAGTAAATCAAGTCTCAAACAGTGCAAGAGGACTTCTTCATAAAAGGAAGGTAAATCCTCCTTCAGANAATAACATACTGAACTACTAGGATTCAACAGATTTCACCAGAGCCCCTTCTACACCACACTGTGCATTGCAAATAAAAGCACAAGCATTACCTGTGCTTAACAGCAAAAATCTTCACTGACTGCAGTTCACATACAAGGCATGAAGAATACAGTGGGATGTATCAGGACTGACATTACAGCCTGTATAAGCACCTCATTTTACCCCAACCAAACATGAGCATAGCTACACATTTCTTTTACAAACAGGAACAGTGCAATTCAAAACAAAGTCTGAAGATACTTTAAAATGTGCACAATGGTTTTTGCATTTCTTTCAAACCTCTCAAGATAATGTGGGCATATATTAAGAGAACTCTATAGTTCTACAGCCTGCTACCACATACTGCTGCCACTAAGGCAAAGGAACAGATGACCAACAAGGCTTACACAGTCAATATGAACTAATGCCCAAAACCTCCACTATGGCTTTTTTTTAAAGCCTAAAGAATAGCTACTTAATTTGAGTAATTCACTTCACACACTAGAAAAACAAGACAAAACCCCTAAGTGGTTCAGGCTGCCAGTGCTAAATTCTACAAGAATAACAGTGGACACAACAGGTGTCCATATTCAATGTCACAATTCAGGTCAGCCCTGGAGTCACCACCATGCGCTGTAAGTCAAGTACTTTCCAACATCAATGAAGGCTGCCATACATAAACTTGATGAAACCAGAGGGGAGCTGGAGACTGCTTGGGCACTGTCCAAATTGTTTCGAGGAAGATGGCTGACAATTCACACCAGGCTTTTTTTTCTTTTTTTTTTTTTTAGGTAAGCGGTATGGCCAGCCTGACTCCACTTGATGACTACTGATCATATGGTTCACAGAGCCTTGCAAAGATTCAGTATGTTTAGAAAGTTTAGAAAAAGTATGCCAACACGTTAAAAAGGACTGGGACAACAAACACATCATAAAGTAATACTCACCCGTTCCTGACCAGCTGTGTCCCAGATCAGAAATTTATGAAGCTCATTCCCACAAGGCACAGTTTTAGTCATGAAGGATGCCCTAAAAAGAATAAGCAGCAGAAATTCGTGACATGACTGATAATCTAAATATGCAACTCATGGACCATAGACAGTTCTGCTGGGTTAGACTGCACAGGAAGAAACTCCAAAACCTTGATAAAATGCATGCAGAAGCAAAAGTCCCCCTTTACTCAGATAAAATATATGACAACTGTATATGTATTTTAAAAGGACATTCAGAGTGCTATTGTGTCCAGGAACACAGTGTTCCTGCCACTCACACTTAGCCTCTGCTGCTAGCTAGCTCCATCTTCTCAGTGATATGGCCCTGAGAAAAAGGCATCAGCCAGCATCATAACAGGCAATGAAAGCACAATTTTTCAGTTACAGCTAGGAAACTGGATCACCAGGGAATAGACAAGTTATCTGCTGGAATACACATGGATAACAGGAATAAAAAAGTTCTTCCCTTTCTCAACTCAAATGAAGAAATCTTTGTGGCTTCTTGGTTTTTTTGTAGGAAATATAGTTTGTCTATGTTCTCATAGTGTGATTTTCTTCAAAAGACTGTTACAAATGTATAGACTTTTTCTATATTATGGCACTTGAATCGAAAACTAGTTAGGAGATATTGCCAAACTCTGGTAAATTTGGTTTCTTCTCCAGCCTATCTGGACATTGCTGAACAATTTGTGCTGTGACAGCATTTTCCTGGCTTGTAAAAATGCATTTGCTGCAAAGCACTGTCATTACAAAGGCACCAAATGACATATGACTGATCAAAACATTCCCTGAGAACAACATATCAGAATTCTCTTCTACAGCCATCTGCAAATTGCTCCAATTTAACAACGCTGTATTGCTTATAAAAGTATTAAGTAAGGCAAAAAAAAGCAGCAGTGTCTTTGGTTATTTTCAGGGTACGTGCTTTCAGTTGTCAGCTTTCTGAAAGCACTACACAACACTTTATGGCTTCAAAACCAGGAACTTCTGAGCCTCAGCAGCTACTGTAGATTGCAAGGATTGCATATCTAAAATATTTGATCAATTTGAAAAAAAAACCCAAACCTTATCTATATAGACAAGTACTATCACCTCCATGCAGTGTAGCCATCACATTTTAATCCTCAAATAGAAAAATATTTTGGGTCTATTACCATAATTATTAAAATGAAAAGGACTTCCTTTTTTTTTTTTTGACCAGAAGACATTTACTCAGCAACAACAACTACTTGGGGAAAAAGGTTGATGATGACTCAGAAGTAAAAAACCACTGAAGTTCCCATCAATTCCTTCACTGAAAACAAGTGTCTTTCAGCCAGTGATGTTATTCATTACAGTCTTATTTTCTCTCTGTCTGTTTTTCTGTTCATTACATTCAGGAGTCCAAAATTGTCCTGCAACTTCAACGTGCAACCTCCAGCTGAGACTCTTTCATGCATCGAAAAGCAGAGCTTTGGAAGATAGCATCTAACCCTCTGAACAGCACACAGCAATCAATACCAATCCTTCACAAACGATTTAAAACAGCTATAACACACAAGCAAGATCAGCCCTTTCCATTCAAATTTCTCTTTTGTGAACATTACATATTATCTTATTTCTTTATAAATTATCAGAGTTTTCCAGATAACATTGGATTTGGTAGATTTGTCCCCTTTGTTAAAAGAAAAAATCTTGGCATTAAAATTAACTACAGGACTAGTAGGCTTCTGATGATTTGACACATGGAAGCTTCATGGTATTTAAAGAATAGGTATGAATCAATTACATTTAGTTTAATTATACTAGTTTAAACTGCATCATTTCTATCTTGAGAAAGGCAGGATAATGTAATATGTCCCAAAACCAGATGAAACTGCCCAAGTTCCAGCCCAGCCTGGCAGGACATACAACGTAGGTAAGTCAAGAGTTCCCCATAGTTCTTGTGCCATTACTCAGGCATGGGGCCTCCAGGAATTCTGTATATCACAGCCTGTTTGGGTTGTGGGGTTTTGGTTCTTTTAATTCCAAGATCAGATCTGATACCTCATTGATAGGATGGAACTAAAGTGATTTTAATCCTGAGGTCCGATGACCAAAACACAGTGTAAAGCAGGAAGCTCTTGACATGACAAAAAGAAAAGGGCACCAAATGAGCAAGACATCTAAGAATCTTAGTATAAGATATTGAAGAAAGCACAACACCTTGAAGTCATGGCCATGCCAAACATAATACAGTGTGGTTCTGGACAGCTCCAGAAAAGAGGCTATTTCAAAAGACACCATTTACAGGCTCAGAAGGGCAGAGCCCTGACCGCCTCTCCCTAATAAAGTATGCAGCAGTATAGCAAGTTTAGGACCAATCTGTCTTCCCAGAACAGGGAGGGCAAAGCAGACTTGGTTTTGGAGCAGTCCCAGACTCTTTAAACAGGTAACATGAGCTGAAAGCTACTGAAGAAGAGTAGAGTTAAGTCAGTTGATAAGCTGGAGGAAAAATAGATGTACAGTATTCAGAGCCTTGAAACTAAGGAAAAGAAAGTAGTTCAGTGGAGGGTACCGAGTTAAAAAAAATATATAAACAAAAAGACATTATGTGTAGTACTTACCCAATAGTAGGACTAATGTTGTGATCAAAGTGGTCCTGGACAAATCGACAAACGATGCTAGATTTCCCAACCCCTGTATCCTGGAAATAAAGGAAAGGATGACATTGAGTTCAGGAGACCCTAGATACCAGTATTTCACGTGAAGAAATATTAATTTCTGAAATAAGCGCACCATTAGAAAGCTTGTTGATGACACCAAGCTGTGTGGTGCAGAGGGATGGGATGCCATCCAGAGGGATTCGGACAGGCTTGACATGCTGGAGGGATGGGATACCATCGAGAGGGACCCAGACAGTTTCAGGAGGTGGGCCTGTGCATATCTCATGAAGTTCAACAAGGCCAAATGCAAGGTCCTGCACCTGAGTCAGAGCATCTTAAGCACAAATATAGGCTGGCAGAGAACAGACTGAAAGCAGCCATGAGGAGAAGAACCTGCAGGTGTTGGCTGATGAGAAGCTCAACACGACCCAGCAAGGCATGCATGCAGGCCAAAAAGCCAATCATATCCTGGGTTGCATCAGAAGAAGTATGGCCAGCAGACTGAGGGAGGTGATTCTCCCTATTGCTCCGCTCTCCTGAGACTCTACCTGGAGTCCTGTATCCTGCTTAGGGAAAGAAACAGTTTTATTGGAGAGAGTCCAGAGGAGAGCCACAAAGATGATTAGAGGGCTGGAGCACCTTTACTATGAGGACAGGTTGAGAGAACTAGGATGGTTCAGCCTGGAGAAGAGAAGACTCCGAGGAGACATTACATCAGCCTTACAGTACTTAATGGGAGCCTACAAGAAAGCTGGAGAGTGACTTTTTACAAGGACATGTAGTGACAGAACAAGGGATAATGGCTTTAAACTGAAAGACGGTAGATTCAGATTAGACATAAGGAAGAAATTCTTCACTATGAGAGTAGTGAGACACAGGCACAGGTTGCCCAGGGAAGCTGTGGCTGCCCCATCCCTGGAGGTGTTCAAGGCCAGGCTGGATGGGGCCTTGTGCAGCCTGGTCTGGTGGGAAGTGTCCCTGCCATGGCAGGGAGGTTGGAATTGGATGATCATTCAGGTCCCTTTCAACCCAAACCATTCTATGATTATGTGAAATATTCTCTAGTGGCAAGTGGAGCAGATGAAACATTTCAAAAGAAATTAAGAGCACACGTATTATCCTTTATAAATGTCCACACTGTGAATGGAGCTCCCTCGTCCTCTTCCCAACACTCCCTTCTCTCCAAGCCTTGTATTTTTGGTTGCATTTTATATCCCTGTTGCAAGGACTACAGTACTTCAAGCACAGCCATTTACTTGTTTGAAAGCACAGCATTTTCTTGTAGATGTTAACCAGCAAAGCCCAAGAAACCTGTTGCGTGGGCATCCCAAGTACGCTTCCAAAACAGATTACTAACACCAACCTTTTAGTACACTGGTAGCACAACCTTAGTAGAACTAACCTTTCCACTCCAAGACAAACGAGCCTGCTTAGTGGAAATTTCACAGAGGATTTAGGTGGTTTTGAAAAGACAGGAATCCAAAAAGTTGGATCTCCAAAGATGTACAACTATCCCTGTGCAGGTTGTGTTACTGGACTGCAGTAAATGTGTTATTTTAAATGCAACACAACTTACTCTCTACTCTGCAATGTGGCCAGTTGTTTCTATTTGCAGGAACAGCTTTTTTGCTTTTTAATACACACTGTCCCCAGATCAGTAAGAATAAGTAACAGCAGTACAGCCCTAGAATAAAATCTACAATAAACTCTTGGGTGGAAGAAGCTTGACATTAGTTAGAAATATTACTTTAGGCATTTAAGATATTAACAACTTCCTCAAAGAGCTGCATATTTTAAGTTTGTCTCTGCTATTCCCCAAAGCCTTGGATGTTACACAGAAGACCATTAACTATACTGAGAATTATCAAGGAAGAAGAATATCAGTATCACCGCTTCTCCAACAAAACTGCTAAGAGCCTCTTTAGAGACAAAAAGGATGCCAGGAAATCGATTCTGACCTTTCCAAGATGTTAACAATAACAGCCCGGGGTCCAATGTAACTCATTAAAAAGTCAATGGAAAAATTTCTATTAATTTCTTCAGAAGTGGCTGCAGAGCTACCAAATTGCATCTGGTAGTTCCATTTTTACCCATATCTTAGGCCACTTGACTAATTTATATAAATGTCTCAAAAATCAGCGGGACAAGAACATAGTTTGTTGTGAGTACTATACTCATAACTACATATTTTTTTAAAAAAAAAGAAACAACAAGCTGCCTTTGCCTTTCCTGTAATCACTTTTACAATGTTTTATCTTCTTTTGAATACAAAAGAAAAAGAATGCCTGGACTTAGATTTCCTTTCACTGTGCTTAAATGAAGCTGTATCACCACCGCAAGTGAACTCTTTAAAGATAGCACTTATTAGAAAACCATCATTTAAACTCTTTAACATCTTTAAGTGAAAGCTGTCCTTAGTCAGCTTAAAAATCATAATAAATGCTCATGCTACACAGACGGTTGTTTATCTACTGTGTTCAGTCAATAGGAAAGAAAGATCAAAGAGAGAAGTAGTGTTTAAAACCAGTCCTGTAGCCTTCGCTATTGATTCCAGCTGACATCTCTGTATAATTACTAGACCAGGATGGCAGAACACATTAAGGAAAAAAAAAAAAAAAAGGTGCTCTGTGCTGAAACTGAGGATCTAATTATTACTGCAGATTTTAAACACTGTGAAGAAACAATACCACACACTGGGTGTGAGGAATTACATTTTCCTCTTGTGGGGAAAGAGTTTCTGCCACCATGTTTGAAACTAGATATTGACTCCTATGACTCAATGATGCTTAGTTTCATCTACGTCCTTCAGCTCTCTTGACAGGTCAGAAGGGCAACTGCAATTACAGCTCCTAAGCCAGAGGAGTTTGGTCTCTGACAGGGGTATGACATCCTCAAGCACATATTACAGCTTAAGTCATTTTCTTGGAAGCTCCTACCTCTTCATCTTTCAGTTCACGCCTCTTACTAACATTTCACGCTAATGTTAAGCGAACTTTAAGTTTCTACTGCCCTTGCATCTCTCACAACAAGCACAGCTAAACTTACACATGCCAGGCACATCGAGAGCCCTCAAATAGCTCAAAGGCATTTTTATACTTCGTTCCTGGGGTTGCTTGGACTATTGAGAAGCCTAAACTTACTTCTGGTGTAACTACGGTAAAACCAGTGGACTTGGACCACAAATAAACGTTCCTTTAGGATAGCCACTGTTGCAGTCACTTGCCAGTGATTTCCAGGAGCCAAGCGATTTATTGCACCAAGGGTTCAGCTGAAACAAGTACTCAAAACTTCTGCTTTGTTGCCTGGAGGATATAAGCAGCCAGCTACCTGGCTATAATTAGAGCACAGAAGGGAAGGAAGCAAAAAACAAAAAGCTTCCTACTTACAGCAGTGATTCTCATTCCATTGCAGAATTTTAAACTACTTAAGACAATTTTCAGCCCATGCTACTGTACCTGCACCCATCAAATTAAGACACTCACTTGCCTGAAAGCAAAGCAAATCATGATGTATTAACATTAAACAGCTTGAAATCTCTCACCACTAATCGGACCTTATCTTTTACTGACAGCAGGGAGCTACCTTTCAAGTCAATCTCGCAGAAGTCAAGGAAAGCAAGGTCAAAGAAGTAGAAAAAGTATTCACTTCTCAGAGATAGATTTAATTAAATCTCCTTGCTAAGGCTGCACAAAGCTTTCCTGCTACCATCTACTTTGTTCTTTGCTATATGGTCTTCCTCTACCTATATCCATCTACATACATCCATCTAAGATCTGATGGGGATGATCATCCTTTTTTTGTTCCTTTTTCTTCAGAGGATTATAAGAGACTTGTCAAGTCACATGCCTGAGTAACATTCATGCATGCAGATGACTTTTTTCAATTCTCAATGTTCTGCCTTTCATCAGCTTTCTAAACCCTCTAATCCACTTTTTGTTGTTGTTTTATTCCACATTGGTGTACATATAACAAGGAATAAAGTTTATCACAGAATCATAGAATCACTAGGTTGGAAAGGACCCACCAGATCATCGAGTCCAACCATTCCTATCAAACACTAAACCATGCCCCTCAGCACCTTGTCCACCCGTGACTTAAACACCTCCAGGGAAGGTGAATCAACCACCTCCCTGGGCAGCCTCTTCCAATGCCCAATGACCCTTTCCGTGAAAAACTTTTTCCTAGTGTTCAGCCTAAATCTCCCCTGGTGGAGCTTGAGGCCATTCCCTCTTGTCCTGTCCCCTGTCACTTGGAGAAGAGGCCATCACCCTCCTCTCTACAACCTCCTTTCAGGTAGTTATAGAGAGCAATGAGGTCTCCTCACAGTGGTACTGAGATGAGTGGATTGACCAAGTTTCAGGAACTGAGAACACATGTCCTCAGGAGTTCCGTCTCACTTCAAGGAACAGAATCTGTAATTCTTCGGAAAAAGCCTTATCCACAGGAAATCTAAGGGTTTCAGCACCATACTAATTGACTCATAGTGATTAAGAGTCTACTACTCCATGAAAGGAGTGGCAAGAAAGGAATAAATGTAAAATAATTATTCCGAACCAAAATATTCATGATGCATTTGATGAGTCACTCATGGGACCAAATGCGCATTTTGCTTTTCTCCTTTCTTCTTCATAAGCCTTGCAGAAGGTTTGCAAAATGTCAGTTATAAAATGCGTTGTACTGGGATAAGCAAAAGAGGTGGGGTAGGGAGGAAAGAAAGGAGTAGAAATGTAATCCACAGTAAAGGAACCGCTATTACTTCACCAGAATAAGTAGCTTCACAATTTCCCATTGGTCAGAAACATGGATATGGAAACCAGAAGCTATATCAGATGTTTCTCATAAATACATGGAACCAATGCAAGCATGACCAATTCCCAATTTTTACCCTTGAACCCTGAAATGATACTCTATTCCTCTAAAATCCTTTCCCCACAGATTTAAGCATGAGGATTTTAAGAGCACCAAAACAGAAAGCAGCATGCCACAAAAAACAGTGCTTCCACCCACACTCCTGCTCGCAGAGAACCACACCACTTGGCTCTTCTCAGCCTACATTACTGTAAAGAGATGAGACTGTATTTCAAGACAACAGAATGGCCAGATGCTGGCAACCAATTCACAGACAAACAACAACTAAGTTGCTGATTTCTTCTGGCTGATTTGCAGTAGCACAGAGGAATATTTAAAAAAAAAGAAAAAGAAAAAGCAGTTCAATATGAGCAATGTATTAAAAAAGAAAAATATTCTCCCACCACAAATAAGCAGTTGGTATATTCCATCCACTGTTCCATATGTGTGCACACTGGAACAAAAAACTAATGTAGAAAAAATTAGCTCTTTAATTTAAATCTGGATGCCTCTTTTATACCTTTGCATAACCATAGGGCTCAGTCCTCCAAGCACTTTTCCAATTTAAAGGGAACTATACTACACTGTAACACATCACCAATTAGGTTATTAATCTTCAGTCTAGTTATTAAAATAGCTTTTAATATATTCAGATGCATCAAGCCCTAGTGTGTTGAGCAAAAGAAGCTCCTTGTATAAATTCTTTTTACATCTGAAATAGATGTTGACTCCACAAAAAAAAATCCACTTGTACTGTGACTGATGACTAAACAGCAGCCCTATAATTATGCACACTGCTGCAACAGCTATTTCACTCTTTACGCATAATCTTCCCGTTCTTAATATATGTTCTTAATATAGGTAAAATTCTTAATAGAGTTCTTAATATATGTAAAATTAGATAAACCATGCAAAAATCCTTTTATGACTCTAGGATTTTGGAAACATACCAAAAAAAGAATACTAGATGGCATTTCAGAGAAGAAATTACATTCTAAGAATGAATATACTGAAGAAATTGCCTATCCTCCTACTTGCAAAGCAAGTAAAAAAAAGAGAACATCTGGCTTGTAACCACTAAAGATCTCATGACTAACTTCCCATTTCAGCTTTAAAAGAGGGTTTAGATACCCTAGAGATGAGTGCCACAAAAATCTATATTGAGTAAAGGAGAACTGATCTCTAGAACATAAGGATCCAACACATGGCTCCTATAGAAAGAAAGGGTATTCAGGAAGCCAGCAAAGGTGCTCATTAAGCCCCTTTCCATCATCTTCCAGCAGGCCTGCCTGACTGTGGAAGTTCCACTTGACTGGCAAATGTTACGCCCATTTACAAGAAGGGTCAGAGGGAGGATACAGGGAGCTACAGGTCTGCCAGTCTGACCTTCGTGCCAACGAAGGTCATGGAACAGGTGATCTTGAGTGCCATCATACAGCACATGCAAGAGAAACGGATGATCAGGCCCAGTCAACATGGGCTTATGAAAGGCAGACCCTGCCAAACTAACTTGATCTCTTTCTGTGAAAAGGTCACCTACTTAATGGATGAGGGAAAGGCTGTGGATATAGTGTATCTGGACTTCACTAAAGCCTCTGACACCATTTCTCACTGTATTTTGCTTGGGAAACTGGCTGCCACTGGCCTGGACAGGTGCATCCTCTTCTTGGTTAAAAACAGGCTGGCTGGATCCAAAGAGTATTGGCAAATGTAATTAAATCCACTTGGAGGCCAGTGACAAGTGGTGTTCCCCAGGACTCAGTACTGGGTCCAGCCCTGTTCAATGTCTTTATTGATGATCTGGACAAGGGGATTGAACCTAGTAAGTTCACGGATGACACTAAGCTGGGATCTGCTTGAGGACAGGGACGCTCTGCAAAGGGATCTGAACAGGTTGGATTGATGAGCTGAGGCCAGCGGGATGAGGTTCAACAGAGCCAAGTGCCGAGTCCTGCACTTGGGAGACAACAACCCTGTGCAGAGTTACAGGCTTGGGGAAGGGTGGCTGGACAGCCTCCTGGCAGAGAAGGACCTGGGAGTGTTGGTTGACGGCTGGCTGAGGACGAGTTAGCTGCATGTGCAGGTGGCCAAGAAGGCCAATAGCATGTTCGCTTGTATCAGAAACAGTGTGGCCAGCAGAACCAGAGAAGTGATTCTGCCCCTGTACTCACCCATGGTGAGGCCTCACCTCATATACTGCGTTCAGTTTTGGGCCCCTCATTACAGGAAAGACATTGAGGTCCTGGAGCATGTCCAAAGAAGAGCAACGAAGCTGGTGAAGGGGCTGGAGAATAAGTCTTACAAGGAGTGGTTGAGGGAGCTGGGGTTGTTTAGCCTAGAAAAAAAGAGGCTGAGGGGAGACCTTATCACTATCTATGACTACCTGAAAGGAAACTGTAGTGAGGTAGGAGTTGATCTCTTCTCCCAAGTGACAAGTGATAAAAGGAAAAAGCAAGTTGTGCCATTCAGATTGGACATTCAGATTGGACACCAGGAAAAATTTGTTCACCAAAAGGCTTATCAGTCACTGGAACAGGTTTCCCAGGGAGGTAGTTGGGTCACCATTTCTGGAGGTGTTTAAAAGATGGGTAGATGAAGTGCTCAGAGATATCGTTTAGTAGTAGACAGGTATGGTTGGACTCTATGATCTCAAAAGTCTTTTCCAACCAAGCGATTCTATAAGTTTTCCCATCACCTTAGACAAAGCCAAGCTTCAATGCATGGTATTTCAAGTTGTACAAATTTTTACAACTAGAAACATCTGTCTCTCCAAAGCATTCCTCAGAGTAACCAAGATTCACCGAGACATTATCTACTGGCAGCAGTCTTACTAAAACTGCCTGGGTTTAACATGCGCTTGTCTTGCGTATTGGAAGAAGAATGACAATACCCTAACAAAGTGGAGCATATTAATTTCAAGTGCTCTGGAAAAACAGGCAAAGGCAATATTATTTCAACAATAATATGAGAAATGCTTGTAAATGACATGTCTCTATCCTTTCCCATTTCCCATTTCCAAAAATCAATCCCACAGCTCACCTGGCTTCCCCCTGCAACTTACATTCAGAATACATCTGCCCCTTGGAACCAGTTTGTGCAGGGGTCCCCCAAGAGCCTACCTGCTAAGCACCCTAATTGCAAAGGCATAATGAGCATTTCACAGCTCAGCCTTTTCTCTGAGGATCCCTGATAAGGAGAAAGAGTGTGGCTGATACAGTCAGGGTTGATTTAGTGTAACCCCCAGGCAGTGTCTTATGGCACAGCTTCTTCACCATGTGTGCTGCTGGAATTACATAGCTGCTACACTGATGAAAACCCAGGTTATAGGCAGAAGGAAATACTGGATCCTATCAGCAACCTGTTTTGAAGCTTTCTTAAGACAGGTTAGCATTAAGAGGTGCAATAAGTGCACACACCAGAAACAATCATGGTCAAATTTGGCTTCATGAACCTTTCAGTGAGATAATGCTACCTTGCGTCATCTTTCAGGCACAGGAGCAGCAGGAAAGCTCAACCAAACATACAGGACAAGGGTATAATCAAAAAGCTTTCCCAGTCTCCTGGAAGAGAATCTGCTCAGAGGAAGCTGGCTGTTCCCAACTATAGACAAAAGTAACAATTTCTGGCTCCCTGTCACATATTTATGCCACCGGACAAACTTCTTGGCGAGAAGCTAGTTTATGCTCAAGATTTCCCAACCTAAATTCTCCTAATTTGACTCCTGCCAATGCCACAGCAGATATGAAGGAGAAGCCCTTGCATAGTTCAGTGCAGAACTTTCATTACTGGGAGTAATTAAGATGTTCAGTTGAAACCATTTGAACTACTGTGAAGTTGCTAAAAAGGAGAAAATGGTCCTTTCTGATCAAAACATTTGATATTTCAAACACCAAAAAAAGGGCACTCAGAAACTCTGCAACTGGCCAGGCAAATCTGAGGTAGAAAGGTGTGGTTTAAGCTTTAAGGGAAGGAAAATAATCAATGAGACTAAGAAAAAACACAGTGCAGAGAGACCTTTCATTCCAGTAGCTCTGTAAAGCACAGCTGGTCTTGGCTTGGCAGTTCAGCTTCTTGCACATTAAAATAGCTGTTCTTTCCACTGTCAGAATTGGCCACACTTTAGTTTTTGATTTACAGTTGAATCCCCCTGGCCCATTCCCATTATCCTCAGCAGGACTTTAATGGAATTTGAAAATCCACAGCAGCATAATAGCATTGCAGCACTGCTAGATGGTTAGCATTTTATTAGCTATCATCAAATAAATTGCTAGGCCTCCACTGTAGAGTAACACTGGGCTTTTGCAGAAATGTACGCTCAGATCTGGTGAAGCCTGGTATCTAGGAGGAATTTCACTCCTTGGACAAGGTCCAGCACACAGCATTGAGATATCCAACCTGCATCTTCAATGCTTCGGAGATGCCAGTCCTTACCCAAAGGCACAAGATGTTTTAAGGTTGAGTACAGGATTACAGCTGCCTTTTAAACTCCAACAGGAGGTAAAAAAGCAATGAGCTGGACAACAAAATAAAGCTTTGCAATTTGCAGCCTGCTTTAGTTCTCTATGCCTGCTATTAACATTTTAAACATTATTCAGATGATCAGATGCAGGCAGCATTGCAATACTTTCCATGACTTACTAATCCAGTTACAGCTGCTCTGGCAGACAGCTTGAAAAGCATCTGAAAACAGCTCTGGATTTTTAACAACTGTATGAACATACAAGGAAGAGTTATGCACAACAGACTCCTGATCAGTTTCCAAGGGAAGTATTTTAACTCAAGAATCACTCTACCCAATAAACTTTTGCTAAGCTTACACGCATCCTTCATCCTTCCCTGCATGTGGGTATCACTTGCTTGTCCGAAGACATAGCTGTGAGGAGAAATACCTTTCAGAATACCTGGGTTCAGTGACATCCCAGGACTGAATTGAATCTGCCAAGCATCAGGCTTGTCCCAGCAAAAATGCAGACACGCACTGTGGAGTAGTGTCTAGGAAGAAATGCAAATAGCTTCTCGCTGTGTTTGGTTTTTCCATCTGCAAGATGTATCAAGTGAGCAAATCCCACCACTGCACAACTGCACAGATGAAAATGCAAGAGCAGCCCTTAGACCAACAAACTGGCTCTTCAGCCACTTCAACACAAAGCTGCTTGAGGCTTCAGCCTGAACCCAAAGGATGTTGAGGTGCCTTGAGGTGCTCTGAAGCCTTGCTTCTGTGGTCAAAAGAATACCTATCTCATTGAATGCACTTCTAATAAACAAGAGACCTGTTGTGTTCTTCCTCCCTATCCCATCACCACCACTTTAACTGTTAGACTTTCTTCACTACCAGGTCTGACAATGTAACTTCTTCAACAAGAGCTCCAAATGGCATCAGGCACAGCCTTATGCCACCAGTGATGGATCTACAAGGAGTTTCTGCAAATGCCCAAAGGTTATGCAATTGCAGGGCAAATTTTTTAAAGGGAAGAACTGGAACCAGAGTTGTCCTCTAGGAGTGTCAATGTGCTGTTATGCACTTTCCTGAGTGAAGGGTACTTGGTTAATGGACAGCAACACTGCACTGAATATTGGAACCAAGTTCCCCAAGATCTCATCACAAACACATAGATCTTGATGCAGGCAACAGTGGTTTTAGGGAGAAGCTTATTCTGTGATGTCTCGCTTCTTTAGTAAGAACCACCAGAGTTTTTTTGTGTGATCCTCCATGTCTGAACCTTAAAAGAACATCCCCATCAGCATGTTTGTTGTATGCCTGTCTTTAAACTCATAATATGGGGTAATTTATAATTGATAGTGTAATTTCAGGCTCATGCTGGTGTTGTAGAGCATGAATTAGCTATAGAATAAGGTTCCTGTAGTGTGCATTGGGATTAGATTAACTCTAATTCCCTCTACACGTCGGAAGTGCACCACTTGTTCTGAGAGACATTTTTCTAGCCCCAACCAGGTCAGTCCCATTATATCAGAACACAATCCTCCTTCGTAGTGTTGCATAGGAATTCTTGGCCCTCTCACTCTCAGCTCACTAGCCTTTAGATGAAAATAACCATTACTTGATTTTACCTTGTAACAGCATTATAAGGATTAAAATCAGTGGTAGCTGTAAAGTGTTCAGAAAATACAGTGACAAAGAACCATTTAAGTACCTGAACAGACAGTCAAGTGCCAAGTCCATTTGTTTTATATTTATGTGTGTCTTCAATACCACCTGCATATTCCTAACAGCTATATCTAAACATCTGCTGGCCAGGGCTTAATGCTATCTGGCATTTGAATGCATAATGTATCACCTCATCCTTTCTCTCTATTTGTTTTTCCTTTCGTCCACATTGGTTAGTAAAACACATACAATCACTGCCCATCTGCTCCACCTCAGAGCTGGATATGCCAGTAGCCCCACTGACCACTCCCATTCCTAACCAGATACCAAAGCCAAATGCCTGCTGCCAGGTTTTGGCTCCCTTACCACTGCGACTATTCAGCATGTGGCTTCCTTTCACTCACCATCCTGCACTCATCCTCCTATGGAAATAAGCTCGGGCATGCATAGCTGCTCTGATCTCTCCCATACCCAGAGCCAGGGAATGCAGTCCTACTTGTCCTGCCATTTTGTAGGCTTATCCGGAGTTAATAAGTTTATCTGTGTTCACTGTGACAGGTCCGTAGCTCTCAACCAGATTCCAGCCCAGAAAGTTTTGAGAGATACAAACCCCTTAATGCCCAAGTTTCAAATACATCATCTTTAGTATTTTGCTGCATTCTTTCCACTCTCATAGGAAAAAAATAGATATAGCCCTTCCCCGTCCTGGATTGCTATATTAATTACAATCTCTCCATCTGTCTAATTCTGTCAGAGACAAGTCCAGAGACCACAATTAACACTGTGGCCTCACCAAATATAAAGTACAAAAGCAAGCACAGATGGACAAAAGCACTTCATCATCCTATCAAAGCAATGTGTCAGGGATGAGGGAGACTGAGCAGCAGTTAATGTTAACAATAGATTCACTTTCCTAGAGACATTCATATCTTTGTATATATAATATAATATGAAACTAAAGTCTCTCTCCAAGTCTTCCCAAATACTTGGCAGTACCCTTCTATCATAACCAGGGTTCCAATCTCAAACTCTTCATGCTTAGTTGAAGGCATGGAAGGTCACAGCTGTAGCCTGAAGACTTCAAAGATGAGTGGATCAGCTGTACCCTTCTTCCCCGGACACTTGGTTTTTGAAAGGTCCGCCCAAAGCTCACTCTCTCATCAGGCAGCCAATAAGCACTCCACTACCTTCAGCTGAAGATTTGACTTCAGGTGTGGAAAGGTTTCTCCAAATGTGGAGACTTGAAACAAGGAAAACATTACCACCTTGGCAGAAGGCAAGACAGTGCTGGAAAGATGACCTAATCAGAAAAGGAGTTGTCTTTCCTTCATATATAGTACAGTGACTGACATCGCATTAAATCAGCAGTAAGGAACAAATTCCTCTTTTACATGGCACTAGCAAGGGACAGCAGGATTAGCAGTCAGTTAAACTATCTCCTATCCAAGAAATCACAAAGTGGCCCACGTGGCTGCTGTACATTCACTCAACCAGAGTTTACAAACTGTGCTACCTTTCCATGACCTGCCAACTCTTTTTTTGTGTGTGTAAAATTGTCATGGGTATATAAAATTATCTTTATTTATGAGACAGAGGGCTGCAGAGGGGAAGGGAGAACAAAGAACGTGACTCAACATGACTCAAGAATAGCAACACTATAGAATATATTAAAAAATATCAACAACAAATTAACACCACAGTCAACCTAGCCCCACTTTGCCCAGTTCAGCAATTCTTAAAGCCCATCTACTACTTCAGTCAAAAAAAAACCAACCCACCAATACTCTAATTCAAATATATGTGCTTTATCACTACATCTTATCAAAGTGCAAGCTAACCATACTGCCACACTAGCAGGAGTGTGGATGACAAAGATAAGAGTCTTCAATCATTGTTAATATTATTTAAAAACTGCTTCCCAACATTAAATTTCCAGCTAATTCTGTCTCTTTTCTTACACACATCTTTCCGCTTTCCACACAAGTTATCAAATTCAGAGCAGCAGCTGAACTGCCAGGAGAAATGGAGGATTTTAAATTGAAATCAAAGAGCAGAATCTCAATCAATCGATTTCTTATGCCCTTGACAGCATGAGGTATAGACTGCTGTGGAGAAAGAAGTGCTTAGCCTTGTGAAAAGGAAGATGGGAACTTGGTGTTTATTTGCATTCCTTCATCTCAAATCATGGCTTTTGGGGGCACTAGCTATTTGCTGAACTCCTTGTTTTGAATGGCCTCTAGAGTTACAAGTGAGAGCATGATCTCTATAAAAAGCAGCTACAAATGAGGTGGTATCAATCTAGCTGACTAATAAGATGAGAAGCTGAAAGGAAAAAGAAGAGGAACATCTTTCGGCACACAGTCTCACACACACACAAACCTCTACTGGAGTAGCAGCAGATGCCAAGAAATCTGCAAAAACCCCTCCCATCAAATGAGGGGGACCAAATAATGCAAAATGTGAGGGCATCCTTAGTGAGACTTACTTGTACTTTACAGTAAAGTGGCTTTTGAGTACAACAGTGTGGTCACAAGCTGTGTAGAAGCAGTGTAGCCTTTCAAGGATCTCAGTGTCGAACAATGCACTGGCTGATGAAGTCACAGGGAACAACTTTTCCTTCAAAACAACTAACTCAACTCTGAATGCATGGCAAGAACCAAGATTCCTCACTACCTGACACAGCTGCCCACCAAAGAAAGCTCCAACACAAACCCAAACACCATAAAACCCTTCCGCAAGGGCTGAACTGTGTTGCAATGCAAGGGAGGGCATTTAACTGGGAAATAGCACCACCTGGTGACTTCTGGTACTAAGGGAGAAGGAACAGTCAACTCGGCCATACTAGGACAGGAGGAAAGTCCACTGGCCAAATCGCTCAAGTCAGCTGGGAACCAAGAGCCTGGCTAAGAAGGGAAAGAAGATTGCATGATGGAGTTACAAGAACTAGACAGGTGGGACAGACGGAGATGGAAAGAAGAGTGCCTGAGCACCCTCTCTTGAAAACATAGGCATCTCCCACTGCAGTTACCACCTTCGGAGCTATGCGTGACAGCGGGTGGCGTGAATGTAGCAAAGGCAGCTCCAAGTGGATGCCCACCTCCCACACAAAAATCACTGTATTAATGAACTGAGAAAGAGAAAAAAAAGAAAAAACATCACCAAAATACCCATACTTGCACAGTATCAACACTGTTCAACACCACAGGTGGATAATTTTTAGTTAGTTTTTTAGGAGGCCTATAGCAGTGACCTTTATAATTGCTTTCTACCAATCACTGAATCACAGGATTCTCCTGATCGAGTCATAACACAAACCATCAGGTAAAACAACCCTGCCAGATGCCCTGTAAGTGATAAGAAATCATACTTCTCGGTAAGCTCTCCCACCACCCCAGCTCACCTTAATGACCTCTCCCTGCTACTGCCTTGCCGATTTCCCATCTGAGCACTGCGTCAGACACTTAGGTATTATTACTTCAACATTCACCACTTCATTTTTCAGGTGAGGAAGAGAAACAAGAGCCCCAGTTTACCATGGGAAAATTTCTACTGTGGTGCCATAGGTGGGTGGTGATCACCATTCATCATCTCCCTGGCCAATGAAGCAGGAACCAAGAGAAAACTTAGCAGATCTCTCCAGCATGTGAAATATCAACGAGGAGCTAAATAAAGCCAAAGAAAAACAAAGAAAATTTGGGAGTCCTGCTTTAATGCCTACGTAATCTTGCAGCAATACCTGATTCTAGTGACTCAAATGGTCAGAGTTTATATTCCAGACAAACTTGGGAGACCATTTAACACCTGCATGTTTCCATCCTTTTCCTACCCATTCTATCTCAAAAAATACACGCAGTCACAAAAATACACTTCATGTACTACTCTTTACATAGATAAATTCCTATCAAAAACAGGAATTCACAAATATCAAAATATTAAAAAATACCATTCACAATCTGTGTTAATGATTTATGCTTAGCAATCCTGATATTTGGCCTTGAACTGGAAAAATTAAGTAATGGATAACTGTAAGGAAGTAACTTACAAGTAACTGTACCTCACACTGTCAATAATAATGAGTATTGACTGCAGGGGCTGTTATCTCTATTGGCCATATGTACGCACACCAGCATAACAATCTGGTTAAATATCATTCATCATCATTGTGCAATGCGGTGATGAGAGAAACCAAGTTTCAAACTGAATACATAAATAACCCAATGCTTTCATAGTTTAGTAAACACTTTAGGCAACAGCACCCTGACAAATGTTGGTTTTCAGTACAGTTTGGCAGCAAAAACTGGGATAAACAATTCTGTGTTACTCTTTCCAAACCCAATTCTTTTCCTGAGTGAACCTTCCCCACATTTATTTGTAGCAGCTGAAGCTTTCAAAATAATGGTATGATAAGGAAATCATCTTTGACCTGAACTGCTGCTTGACACATGTTTTTGCACATACTCCAACACCCTGTCTCTTCTGTTATCAAATCCTATCATTGGGCTCTATATATCCAAATCACAGGCTTGTTAGTGTCATTTACTTAATGGAAGGTGGGGGTGAAGATTAGATATACCTGTCTCCATATAGAAGATATTAAAAATCTTCTGGGCAGTTTGGAATAGATATTCATAGATTCATAGAAGGGTTTGAGTTGGAAGGAACCTTAATGATCATCCAGTTCCAACCTCCTGCCATGGGCAGGGACACCTCCCACCAGACCAGGCTGCCCAAGGTCCTGTCCAACCTGGCCTTGAACACCTCCAGGGATGGGGCAGCCACAGCTTCCCTGAGCAACCTGTGCCAGTGCCTCAACATCCTCCCCGTGAAGGATTTCCTCCTTCTGTCTAATCCAAATCTTCCCCTCTCCAATTTATAGCCATTCCCCCTCATCCTATCACTACAAGCCTTTGTAAAAAGTCCCTCCCCAGCTTTCTTGTAGTCCCTTCAGGTACTGGAAGGTCGCTATAAGGTCTCCTCAGAGCCTTCTCTTCTTCAGGATGAACAACCCCAACTCTCTTAGTACGGGAGGTGCTCCACCACCAATGTTTGTAATCCAATAAAAACATCATAGTTTCATATTACAGATTGCCTACAAATACCAACAAAGTGATTTTGCTTTCATTAAATGAAGGCTGTGGCTCCTATGTAACCAACTACATGCACATCAGCTAGGCAGCAGCACTTGAGAAAATAGTCCGTGATGTTCAGTTTACTACCTCAGTAATAGAAAAATTGTCCAGTGGTTGCCTGGAAAATTTGTAAAAGGGCTGACTTACCTTCAAATTTGACCATCTAATCTCAGTAAGCAACATGATTCAATGTTCGGACATTTGCCTCCCAATTTCTAACTACTTCACCTGGAACTTATTATTGCATTTCATACCAAAGAAGAAGAAAAAGCCACATAAATTTTGAGTGCCAACTGAAACACAAGTTGAAAACTTCAGTCTTGGAGAAAATAAGGCCTGATCTCTTCTCTTTTGTAGCAAGAGGCAATAGAGAGGAAGGAGAGAGTTTCAGGGGCAGTTATATAAAGACATTTCCCCTAACAAATGGGAACTAGCCTCATGGCCCCAGAATTTTGCTCCATATTAGTGGAGCCCTAGTACAGGGTATGTCACCTACCAACAAACAGAGGCAAAGAACTCTTCCTCACCTCTGCCAAAACCAGCTGCTAATAGCACCTTCTTTAAGCAGGCTGCCCTTACAATTTGCCAGCTCACCCACAGCCCTTGGGGACCTACCTTCAATAGCCTTGTAGACACAGGAGAACATGGGCCTTCTCCCAGGGCATCACGGGAAGGGGGCAAGTTGAGATTTACTGGAATTTACTATTATTTGTTATCTACAATCCAATGTAGGTAATAAGTAGGGTTATATAATGTACATCTACATGGACATTAAATGGCATCAAGGAGAGGTCTAGAATCCTTGAGACCAATGTTTTCATTTCTGACTTAATGTGCAAGACTGAGTATGGACAATAAGACATTTGCACAAACTTCAATCCTTGTTAAGAAATTTTTCATTGAAGTATTATGTTTAATTCACTTCAATTAACAATGTTTTCATCTTCATTTCCCATACTGTCTGGATCTAAAGTTTTCCTTAACACAGTAAACATCAGTACTTACCTTAAACAGCATCATATGAGGACCCACCTGGTGCTTTCCCCTCTGTCACCCATGCAAGTGAACTGAAGAGATAAGTGCAAGCACAGTACAATAAAAGCTGAGTTCTTTATCTGTGGATTTACTGTGTGCTGCTGTGAACTTACTGGAACTAAAGCTGTCTGCACCAAAGAGGCTCATAAATGGAAGACATTATCAGCACAAGGCTGTATCCCTTTAGCAGCTGACTTCACCTCCTGTTGATTTCAGTAGGAATTAAGTCCAGCAACTTCTAAAGCTAGTACCACTAGTGCCACAAAATTCAACTTTTAGGGAAAAAAAAAGCCCCTACAAAGAGCAAAAGTGGGTTTTGTTGTTACTATTGTTAAGGCACTTTCCTTTCTTCACTGCAAAAAAAAAAAACCCTAGGAAATAAGTATATAACTTATATAACTGACTCGCAGAAGAAAGTTTTTATTCAATTGGTCAAATTTTTTCTTATCTTCACCAAGCAACTGGAAACTAAAAATGGTCAAAAGCAAATCTCATCTGAAAAGCTGATGGAAACATTTAAATTGTAGTGCTAAACCATGAGGTTTAGTACATTTAAGATCATCTCCTCAAGTAACAAGAATAGCCAGGGCAGAAGAGTAGTTGATTTGGTATTTCCCTCCAAAACAGGAAAAGACTGAGCTACACTGAAGGTGAACAGTCCCTCTGAGGACACACTGTTTGGATACTAAAGATGCTTTCCACGTTGCAGCCCGAGTGTTTGGAACCATATAAGCTCACATCCAAAGTTCCTACAGACCCCACATATGAGAGAACAACAGATACAGGGATTTTGGACAACATCTCAAGTGCACCACAGGATCCTACCAGACCTTCCCCTTCAGATCTGTAACAGACTGTTCCTTACTAGTTGAAAGATAACTGCTTAATTTTAAAGAATGACTCTGCAGGTTCAGCTGGACAAAATTACATCTTTAAAAGAAGAAAAAAGGAAACTGAAAGCTAAAACCAAGGGAGAGGTAGTGAGTCTTTTTCAACCCATCTTATTATTTCATATGTATTACTCCTTTTGCTGTTTTGCTCTGTGCGGTTTTCCGTTTCCTAATTCTCAGCTTCTCTTTCCCTTGCTTCTGCTCTGACTTTACCCCTCCACGCCATGTTCCTCATTCTCTCCCACTGGTCCCCCACAATGCTCGTCTAATGCTATCCCTCAGTTTCAGTCCTCACTTCCTCCAAGAAAGCTTTATCACTTTGTTCCTTCAAATCTCTTCTATGCCAGCTTTTACACCCCCTTTCTACTGGTCATCACTTAAGCTATTCCTGAAAAACTGTACGGCTACCACTGGCCTTCAGACAAACTTCTTTATTTGGAATTAGTCTATGAGGACCAAAGGTTAATTCTTCCTCAGCCTTTCTCCCACTGACCTAAAGTAGAAAGCAAATCTGGCCACAAAACTCTGCAACAGCTTAACAACTGCTCAAACAAAGCACCATCTCCAAAGAGGCTACCAAATGCTGAAAAACAAGCAGAGGTAAAACTGAGCTACTTTAACTGCTCTTAATGTTAAATGACAGGAGTCACTCAACAGTTGTGTTATCTCAAATACTCAAATTACATAAACTTTTTATCTTTGTCATCCACACAGTATTGCATTCAATACTGTGTAGAATTCAGTTTAGCCCCCTGAGCAAAGTTTGAACCACGTACCCTGACACACTGGTGAAGAGGAATTACCCCAATGCTTAGAATCAAACACATACTTGAGGATGCTACTCAAATTAGAATTCCAGTAACATAATCTTAGCTCAGCAATTTGTGTTATCTGGTTTTATATAACTGTCATTTTTGTCACATAAAATATGTTCCAATTATCTGTCTAATCATTTATTCTTTTCGAGCACATCCTGTAGGAAAAGAAAATAAAGAAAAATAGCCAAGGGGGTTAAAAAATAAATGTCAAAGGACAGAACAATTGACTCTGAAGTCTACTTACATAAACTACATTCTGCTGCTGGAGTCATAACAATTGAAGACATTAAATGTTTAATTCCTTTATTGAGATCCAAGCATGTTAAGACAAAAGCCAAGCCCAACTCTCCTTGAATTTTCTAAGAGCATTATCCAAAACAAAGAAAAAATCTGACTTAAGGAATAGCGCACGAAGAAAAGAAACATGTTTGTAGCACACTCAATAACAGAATATCCTAAGAGTACAATTGTGTGCATAGTATTGTGAAGGTTGAAGTCATCATGATTATGCATCATGAAGAATTTTTGACCTAAATGTGGTTGGAAGCTTACTATTCATATCAGCTTTAACAAGATACAATGCAAGTGTTGATTGTATGACTTTTAAAATGGACCTATTTATATCTAGTACAACAAGGAAAAGCAAAAAAAATAGGAAAAAAAGAGATAGTGGGTTTCCTATCCAACAAAGGAAAAACTTTTTTTTCTCATTTCCCAAATCCCTCCAGGAATTAACCAACTGCCAGAATTATCCAGCCACAAAGTGGAAGTGTGCCCTTACAGGCTGGTAATGGTGCGTATCAGTCAGTGTTTTGGTTTTTTTTAAATTAACAAAGGCTGTCTAAAGCAAACACACACAGTATTTGCTTCCACAGACAACAGAAGGTGCTTGGGATTAAAACTGTGACTGCACATGGACAAACACATCAAATTTTTCAGCTGTAATATGCTTCTAACTCTTAAACAACTAATCATAGCAATAATCCACTTTGTCCCTCTTAAATCAGGTAGTTCATATGGAAATAAAAGTCCAAGGAGCCAAGATGAGCCTTGGTGTGACTCCACACCAAATTCAAGGGAGCCCTTTCAGGGATTCTTTTCACATTAGTCTTTGAGAGGCCTAGTGATTCCTACTCCACCTTCTCTGCATTGGCACACACTAGATCTCGACCAAATACCTAAGGATTCCTCTTCTGCTGCTGAATTCCCAGCATCAGCCTCACAAGCAGAAAATGGGCGCATCTGGAGAACACACACAACAGTAATCCTGGAGATGAGGTACCAGCTACTAATTTCACGCGCGAGACAGAAAAGGTTAATGCTACTCCAATGTCCATTGCATCTCTTGGGTCACCAGTGAGCATGGAAAGATACGCAAATGACTTCAGACATCCCACTGCCCAGATGCACAGCTTTGCTGACGAACATTAAACCCTATCAACACTTATTGTACCATTTGCTGGAGAATTAAAAGGGCCAACAAGAGAGTTTTTCAAAATTAAACCCACTTTAGGAACATCTTCTAACTCACTCTGCCTCTGTAGATAGGCTTTAAAGTAAAGGAAGATCTGCCTCAGAGAGTCCCTAACAGTAGGTGTGTTCCTGCGAAAGCCTGATACTTATCATTTTAAAAGACTGCCCTTACAGTTTTTTATAATCCCCTGCCAGTGTTTCTGGCAGAGGCTGACTGGTCCAATGAGGACATTCGATGACGTCTGTAGCATCCGGTCGCCCTGCTGACAGAGGAGGAAACAATATCTTGAGGACAGAAAGTATTTAGTAGCCGGATTTCATGCACATGTACTTCCACATATTGCCCAAGTAAGAACATAGTCTGTTCAAAACAAATAGCAAAACCATAACTGCTCTACCCTATCTTCCAAGAAACATAAAAAACACACACTAACCAGCATTTACGTTTAAAAATAGCCAGGCAAAAATAAAAAGCATTTGTTCCACTGCCTGCTGTTCAGCTTTCATGATCAGCATTGCAAGGCTGGAGACTGTAAATCAAACCGCTGGCATTTGCTTACACAAAGCTGTCCTCTGAGCCAGCCTCCACTGGCAGCTTTCTCAAGCTTGGATTTGTCTTCTTGCAGTGGTGTTCAAAGCTGCAAGCGTTCACAGGAAGGGTGTATAAGATGTTTCAGAAGAAAACTGAAACATGTCCCTTTCCTGGCTTATTACAAGTTAAGCCAAGGTGGAATTCTAAAAATTTCCTTTCAGTTTGACCCTTACACCATTACCCAGTCCCTACAAGATATGTAGAGAGAAGAAAAACAATGCAATGAGAACAAAACCATATTTTATTCTCATTTACTTTGAGAGTGTGTGCCCCTCAGCAGCTCTCGCGCCTTCTGGCAAGGTGCTGTGGAGTTACATTCACATGAGCTGCCACAAGGCTACAAATGAAAGGTAGTGAGGGGCACGACAAGCCCTGACACAGAGCAGAACACAGAAGTCTTGCTCTGCCCTGTCCAAAAACTTGTGGGATGATCTAACCCATGGCTGTGATCAGCACTGGATGGAGGCAGGATTTTTTTTTTAACCACTTTATATAGCAGCCAATTACCCAAAGGAAGTGGAGGGTAGAAAATAAACCACCTTAAATCTGCTGTAAAGATTAGTAAACTAAGCATTTAGAAATACCAGGCCATGTAAACTAGAAAGAAAAGACCAGGCTGCACACTATCTCATAGTATTTTTCAGAGGGAAAGACGATCAGAGCAAGAAACTCCAAGGAAGATGGGAAGTAGCAAGCACTCCTTTTCTTCCTGCCCCAGCAGGCAGAGCCACTGCCTAGACTGACCAAGGATGAGCTATCCCCATCCATCCCCTCACAGTTTTCCCTGCAGAAAGCTCCAGGGACATCAGAGTGGCCAATAGCTGAGATCTTTGGCCATATTCAGAGGGCTGCACACTATTTTTGTGCCAGCCACTGCAGGTCCAACTCACCTATCATAGAATCACTAGGTTGGAAAGGATCCACTGGATCATCGAATGCAACCGTTCCTATCAAACACTAAACCATGCCCCTCAGCACCTTATCCACCTGTCTTTTAAATACCTCCAGGGACGGTGACTCAACCACCTCCCTGGGCAGCCTGTGCCAGTGCTCAATGACCCTTTCTGTGAAAAAAGCTATGGGGCTGTAGGGTTGGTGGGAAACAGCTGACGCCATGACTCGCACTAGGAAGCTCTTGACTGTTAGCCCACATGCTAGCATCCATGGCACGGGCAAGGAAACCAAGGAGCAGAAGAGGGACTAGGCAGATACTGACCTGACATATGCTACCAGCTCTAGAGACAGCAAATGACTGTTGAACTGAAAACAAGATCCTTGGCATTCCCAGGATAAGCTCCATAAACAAATGAAACCAACTCTAAGAAGGACTGAAACACCTGGCAGGTAGACTTCCTAATTTAGCCAGGGGAAATGCATTTGTTCCCTTCAAGGTCAGGATTCAGTAGATCAGACCACATGAACCCTCCCCTCATTTCCAACCATATTTCCCAATCTTTTTGGAGTGTAGTTCTGTGTATCCACATGTTGGGCACACAGCTGGCCCCAGAAGCACCTTAGGAATACTACAAGCAGAAGCCACAAATCTCCATGTGGAGGTGGAGATGACTGCAAGGCAGTTGAACTACAACTCCAAACTATAGACCCCGCACCAACAGAAGTTGACGAATCATTGAGCTGAGGAGAAAAAAGTTGTCCTGCACTCAACAGCTTGTTTTCTGAGGCAGCACCTGAACCATAGGGAAGGTGGGGTCAACACTGCAAAATGCGCTAAAGCCAGTTGTGTTCCCTTTCAATGCACCTCTTGGTCTTACTCCTCAAAACCAAGGAGTCGGAAAGGAAAAAGACAGTGCCTGCCTTGATCTCACCTGAACAGGGACACACTCAGGAAATACAATGATCAACACAGTCCCTGGAGGGTCTAACAGCCCTGATAACAGCCCTGATGACTGGACAAACGGCATTTGGAAGAGGGAGCAGAAGGCACACAAAATGTGGGTGTTTGACAACAACTAGAGCAGAGCTGTGGCTCCAGCCTCCCTGTAAACGCTTCTCTCAACAAGGAGGAACTTTAGATAGAATATGTCTAATCAGCTTGCATGCTTGTAGAGTCCACAGCATCCACGTACTCAGCTCAGACCCAACCCAACATTAGCAAAATTCAACAGCGCTGTAATTTATAAATTACACTACCTTATGGAAAAGACCTGCATGTCCAGAAGCTTTTGCCCATGACCAGCTCAGCTAATGCCTATTTTACCACTTCCTTAAACTGCGCTCTTAACTCCAACACATGCTATCAATAAGGCAAATTGTCACCTTAGAAACAAGTCATACCATCAACCAGAGTCTCAGAAAACATACTTTAAATGTAAATTAAAAAATAGCCTTTGAATATGGCATGACTTAAGCCAGTTAAAAGGAATTGCCTGATGAGAATGACAGGGTTTTTCCTTCCCCTCCGAGACTTCTCACATGCAGAGTTTCTGGTTGCTTCATACAGTCTGCCTCAGCACTAAGTAGGGCTAGAACTGCATTCATCCATGTTAACAAAGAAATAGAATTTATCACTAATTGAACTTCCTTATTTTCATAGAAAGAAAGAATTTACTATTTTTTTGTATTAATTACTTTAAAACAAGACACTTCACAATTTTTCAGCCAATACTAAGAAATAAAAAAGGACTGAAGCCAAGGGGATGGAAAACCTAAGAAAAAAAACCCAACTGGTAACACTATAAGCAAAAGAAATAAATACAATTTGAGAGACAGTAAAACTACAACCTGCACATAATTTCTGGATGATAACCACTACAGGGTCTCAGGCAAGTTATAAGCACCGCACGCAGATGAGAGCAGTGGATCAGAGCTGATCACATGCAGCAACAGGCACCAGCCACAGGGTATTCTTTTGCTTCCCCGTTGATGCGTAATAATGAGCTTCCCCTTCAGAGGCTTTGCAGCAAGTAAAACCTGTTTCAAGTCCTGCCTTCTGCTAATCTTTTCCTAAACGAATGTTCAGGTCATAACTCAGTCTACTCACTTTTCTAAGCAATCCCACACAAAACTTTGGGAAGAGATATGTAAATAAAAAGGTTTTGCAGATACATAAGCAAGCAGTAAGGCCAAGGTCAATATGTAATCCTGAATTATGCTAAATTCTGATAAATTGTTTACCCACATATTTAATGTCTATGTTGCAAAGATCTCATTGTAGCCATTTAAATATTTTATAGATTAACAGGAAAAGGCTAGTTTAGACTTCTGAACAGATCTGTTGATACAACAGAAAAGACATTTTTCACTTGGTATATAACTGGATTTTTATGCCTTTTTTGAAAAAAAAAAACCAACCTCAAATAACCACAGTCACAGTGTTCTTCAGTCTGCTGGTAGACCATTCTTTTAAATGGCAAAGCAGGACAAGTATGGAAATACTATGCACACACTTAAGTGCAAACTTCAGAGTATCCCTCGGCAAGAAAGAATATTGAGAATACCATTTCCCAAGGAAATGAGGCATATGTAGTCACGCCAACCGTGTGTCTGGCTGTCTGCCTTTCAGTTCCCCGTGGACTTAAAATCACTGTCCAGCTTTACATGTGATTTGATGTTTCACTACAATGCAAAGAACTAAGTGGCTAGGAGAGAGACACAGACTGCGTGGAGTCCTTTGACAGAAAGGCTGTGACAATGGACATTTCACACCAGTGACTTCCACACGATAGACAGCCATGCAAACCCATGATTCAGAAATTTATCTCATGATAGCACGGCTTGTTTACATAATAAACCATGAATGAATAAGTAGATGATGATGAACTGTTACCAAGAAAAAAATAAACTGCTCATCAGTCTCTGTTCTTCTGTCAGGCAGATATTCTGTGGACAGAATTTTAGAAGGCATACAATTACTTCCTCAGTAAAATGTTCTTCTTTTCATTACAATCTTTATTGTCTGCACTACTTTGGTCCCTCTTGTTCTGGTTTAGGCTACTGCACTACAGCTGTTGATCCATGCACTGCTTCTGCACCTGTGTAGTCTTACTGTCTTCAGTAGGATGTTCATCTTAACTTCTCACATACCCAGTGAGAAGAAAGGTCCTTAACTGGTAAAACCCATCCAGGGATGCATTTTTGGTTTTGGTACATTTAGGCACTAAGTGCATTAATAATGACAAAGAGCATCAAAAGAGAAATAAAATTGTTGTCTTTATTTATAAACACCAACACAAACAGAAAGATTTTCTGTCGTACACATCCAGCATAATGGTTACTTAAAGAGGAAGAGTGGATATTTAAGCTCCACACTGAAAGGCCTGGCACATGCATATGCTCTGCTACAGTAATTTGTTCTCCATCCAACAGAATCAGCTCTTTATATTATCATGTTATGAAGACAGGGAAAAAAGAGATTTTCTCAAAAAAGCTACTGTATTCCAAATTACTTTAAAAATAAAACAATTCTGAGCTCAATTCCACAGCCTGCACATGGAGGTGCACAACATTGTCACAGGTAATAAACTGCTCTCCATATCTAGCAACTGCAATTCAGTTGTGGAGAAACTCATGAGGAAACCTGCTTCTCCTCCACAGAGGAAATGTCAATCGTTTTACAAATTTAGGCTTACCAGCTTCAGACAGTATATTGAGACTATACACTAGCAAAATGCATACCAGGAAGTGACTTCTTATGAGCAAGAAAATGGAAACACAAACAGGAGGGTGAAGAAATGAAGTCTCAGGCATGGAAGATGTAGGTGCTATGTTTGGGGAAAACTTTCTACATTAAAGAGCAGTTAGGTTCTGGGACGTTATCCTGGGGAAAAGATAAAACTCTGATAGGGAGGGTTTTTTTAGGAACAGGTGAGACAGATATGTCAGGAAAGTAATGAGCAGCTTCAGAGCCAAGGGATGACCTCTGAGTCTCTTCTAATCCTAACTCCATTGGTCCTATGACAAACAGTCACAACATAAAAATCTAATAAACACACACAAAAGGAAAGGAGTAATGGAGGTCACTTTAGATGGTAGTTAACAAGGCAACTCCCAAAGTCTCCCTGAAGGGCTGTCAAAGTTTCCTCAGGAAGTGACAAAGACAAGAAATTCTGCCTTAGTCCTAAACCTGGCAATCTCTTCCACGGTTGCCACACAAAATTATGTCGGGACTTGGCAGAGAGCTATAAATCACTCCTCCAGCCTGCATAAAGAAAATGTTGGGAGCCAAGACACATGGCACTCAGCAGTCACAGCCAGATTAGAAAACCTGGCAGCTCTTCCCAGCTGCACATCCAGCTCCGAAGTGCAGCTCAGCAACACGCCAGCTGCCCTCTGCCCCTCTCTCCTTCACCCCCTCAAGGTGTCCACTCAGGACAGAAACATCATGCAAGCTGAACAGGATCTGCACTCCATTTCACTGCATAAACTGAACCACAGCTAAAACTTGCTCAGTACCAGGAGGTGGTCTCTTAACACAGAGACAACCGCAGTGAACAAAGAATAGGCTGGACCCAGAGACCAAGAAGAGTTTGGAATGACAGACAGAACTTGGAGTAGATGCTCAAATGTTGGCACTTGTGATGATAAGCATGTTCCACATACAGACACCTTGCTGCCCAGCAGCAATCATTCACTGGGTGAAGTAGTTTAGAAGCAGGTTTGAGACCACTTGTACAACAACATACTCGAGAGCTATTAAAGTCGTAACTCCATAGCTCTTACACCCAAGGCTGTATAGCACTGCAGAATTAGGCAGGCGTCCTCTTGCTGCCTGTCCATCAGCAAGCTGGAACAACCTCTCCTCAAAGAGCACTGTCTTCCCAAATTCATGAACAACAAAGCTCTGCTGCCATCAACAATGCCTACCTTCTAAACTGACCACAGCTAGCCTTGAGCTGCCCCAAATTTCCTGTAATTTTCTTGCTAGTATATCCTTCAAGTCTACAAACTCCTCAACCAGCTCTCAAGGCCGCTCCAGATCTCTCCCATCACACCCACAGACAGTTTTAAAAACCGTAAGACACTCTAGAGGAGGAGGAAGTAAAGCACAGATATCCAAATCCCTATTTGGTTATATTTATGATGAAAATTACATGTTCCCTCCTGGCAATGCAAGGTGACATCCAGGGGCCAATAGCTTACTCCTCATCTCTGGCAACGGCTCTAGGACAAACAGTGGCCCTGGAGTACTGTGCTAGCTCATGCAGGCTGGCATCACGGAGCACAGCTCCAGCTACTTTCTTCCCCTCTTCTCACCCTCCCATCTAGACCCTCTACAGCTCAGAGGGGCCTTCAGGGCTTGTGGAGAACCTGGCTTTGCAAACGTTATGCCAGCTGCAAATTTTTCCTCATTAAGGAATTGTCATCTGGCAGGAACAGCCCAAGCCCGTGCTCTTTGCAGAGCTGAGGGCCATAGACCCGCAGTGATACTCCTGTCTGATTTGGAGGTGTAGCCTAGGGCTTTGTTCAGAAGCAGAGAGGACTAGATATGCTAGACTGGACTGTCAGGGGACCCACTAGACGATTGCAGATTACCTTACTAAATCCAGGACCTACAGAAATGACAATTGTTTAAACTCCTTTTGGTAGATCTGAAAATGTATTTTTGAGTTGCCCTCTAGTTTTCAAGTGGATCAGAAGATTAACACCTGCATTTGTTCACACAGACAGGTGTAGAGTTCCACCCTTCTTGAAATCTGTCTGAGCTTCCCAAGAGGATTTGTTATAAGAAGGATTCCTCACTTTTGGGAAAACAGAGTGTCAACCTCCATGGTAAATGAGATGTTTATGATCAGAACTAGATGTTTTTTCTAGGATTACACCCTATTAAAACTCAGGAAGGCACACCTCACTAGTGACTAAGCAACCATACCTACAGACACAGTAGTTCCCACTACCACACTATCATTTTGATGAATCTACAGAGCAACTGCATACTTTTAGTAACACAGAGCTACTTCATAGGTTTCTTTTCCTGTCCTTAAAAGAAGTAAACAATTGCCTTGCAAAATCCCCAGTACAGTTTAATATTACAAAACAGCAGTTAATAATGGGTAAGAGGAATGTCATTCCACAAGACACTTCATCACTATAAAATTACACTATTTTCTGCTGGGTTAGAAAAATAAAGACACATCCACATATTCTACCACAGACTCCTCAGGTCTGTATAAACCACATTTATTTTGTCTCTCTGCCATTTGCAAAAGCTGAAGGCAGGAATTCTTACCAGGAAAGAAGGGATGGTCACTGCCAAATACTTTGGGTTGAACTTCCCAGTGCCCTGGTACTTGCTCCAGGGCAAGGTACCCACTCCGTCTGGGGTAAACACCAACACAGATCAGAGAGAAGAGGAGCGCCTGGATCTGCTTTTAAAACGTTCAGCTCGCTTTTAGGGCATGAAAGAAAATTCACGCTACAACGTCTTCATTCATGCAGCTCTTGGGAACGTTTATGGAGCTACGGACTTAAAAAGCAGCCTAACTCGCACCTGATAATTTGAGATGTTTTATTCGGGGGGCGGGAAGACAAACAAGCAAAGTAGCGACGTTGTGATATGTATCTGTCGTAAGGGACCGGCTCTGTTCTCCCAGCAGCGTCGGGAACATCTCAGGGAGCGCCTTTAGCTAGGAAGCTGCAGCGCGCAGGGCAGCGAGGGGGCGCGGGGCTGCAAAGCTCAGCAAAAGGAAAAGCGGCGGCAGAAAGGCCATTCCTGCAGGGAGCCCAGCCAAACAAGCTCGGGATAAACCCCAGCGAGCAATACAGAAAAGCCCGAGAGAAGGAGCAACCCCAGAGCCCGTCCCGGCTCGCCGCTTCCCAGCATCGCTGCAGGGGCAGACAGGGACAAGACCTCACGGCCTCCCGCAGGGACAGAGGGCACCGAAACCCTCCCGGACCCCTCTCGGGGCTCCGGCACACGATGCAGACCCGCTCTGGAGCCGCCAGCCGACCCCTCCTCCATCCAGGGGCAGCCGGCACCTCCAGTTTGGGAAAAGGAAGCCTCTCGCTTCTCCCCCCTCCGACCCGTTGCGTCCTTCTGACTTTTTATTAAAAGTTCAAAACCAGGACAAAAAAAAAACTCACAACAAAAAAATCTCACTAATTTTTCCCTCCTCGCCCCCCAGAGGCCGGTGCGCGGCTGCCAAGTCTCGGCGTGGAGGAATTCCAACCCGGGACAGGGAGAAGCGAGAGGGGAGAAGCGGGGGGGGGAACATTCCCGGGTTTTGTTATTATTTTAGCTAGCAACCCATCTCCTTCAGCGGGACGGGACGGAAAAGAGGTGAAGGACCCACCATCCCCTGCCCCCCGTGCCCGGTCCCTCTACTCACTCCAAGCAGACACACTTTGAGCTCGCGTATCGCCATCATCTGCCCCGGCGCCGCCGCAGCCCCCGCCCCGCCCCGTAGAACCGCCCCCACAGCCGGGGGTGGGGACGTAAAGGTGGGGAACGGCTTCCAATCACATCTTTCCGACGCTCCCGTCCTGGAGTGTCTCGTGTTGGAATCATAGAATAGTTAGGCTTGGAAGGGAGCTTAACGATCACACGGTTCCAACCCCTCTTCTATCGGCAGGGACATCCCACTAGATCAGGTTACCCAAGGCCCCATCCAGCCTGGCCTTGGACACCTCCAGGGATGGGGCAGCCATAATCTCCCTTGGTAACCTGTTCCAGTGTCTCACCACTCTCATGGCAAAGAAATTCTTCCTAATGTCTAGCTTAAATATGCCCCTTTCCAGTTTATACCTGTTCCCCCTTCCCCTATCACCACAATGAACAGTACCTTCCCAGCTTTCTTGTAGGCCCTTTTCAGGTACTGGAAGGTACTATAAGCTCATCTCATCGCCTTCTCTTCTTCAGGCTGAACNTTGTTATTATTTTAGCTAGCAACCCATCTCCTTCAGCGGGACGGGACGGAAAAGAGGTGAAGGACCCACCATCCCCTGCCCCCCGTGCCCGGTCCCTCTACTCACTCCAAGCAGACACACTTTGAGCTCGCGTATCGCCATCATCTGCCCCGGCGCCGCCGCAGCCCCCGCCCCGCCCCGTAGAACCGCCCCCACAGCCGGGGGTGGGGACGTAAAGGTGGGGAACGGCTTCCAATCACATCTTTCCGACGCTCCCGTCCTGGAGTGTCTCGTGTTGGAATCATAGAATAGTTAGGCTTGGAAGGGAGCTTAACGATCACACGGTTCCAACCCCTCTTCTATCGGCAGGGACATCCCACTAGATCAGGTTACCCAAGGCCCCATCCAGCCTGGCCTTGGACGCCTCCAGGGATGGGGGAGCCATAATCTCCCTTGGTAACCTGTTCCAGTGTCTCACCACTCTCATGGCAAAGAAATTCTTCCTAATGTCTAGCTTAAATATGCCCCTTTCCAGTTTATACCTGTTCCCCCTTCCCCTATCACCACAATGAACAGTACCTTCCCAGCTTTCTTGTAGGCCCTTTTCAGGTACTGGAAGGTACTATAAGCTCATCTCATCGCCTTCTCTTCTTCAGGCTGAACAACCCCAACACTCTCAGCCTGTCCTCATACGGGTGGTGCTCCAGACCTCGGATCACCCTTGTAGACCTCCTCTGGACCCGTTCCAACAGCTCCATATCCTTCTTACGTTGAGGATTCCAGAACTGGAGACAGTACTCCAGGTGAGGTCTCACAAGAGAGGAACAGAGGGGCAGAGTCACCTCTCTCGCCCTGTTGGCCGCACTTGATGCAGCTCAGGATACAGTTGGCCTTCTGGGCTGGGAGTACACATCACCAGCTCACATCAAGCTTCTCAGATCTTCATCTTTTTTAATGCCTTCAGGGATGCTGACACCACCACTGCCCAGAGCAGCCTGTTTTTCCCAATACCCAATCTAAACCTGCCCTGACACAATTGGAGGCCACCTCCTCTTGTTCTATCTTGCAACTTAAGAGAAGAGACCAACACCCTCCTCTCTACAACCTCCCCTCAGGTAGCCGTAGAGAGCAGCAAGGTCTCCCGTAAGCCTCCTCTCCTCCAGACTAAACAACCCCAGCTTCCTCAGCCGCTTCTCCTAAGACTTGCTCTCCAGCCCCTTCACCAGCTTTGTTGCTCTTCTCTGGACACACTCCAGGACCTCGATGTCCTTGTACTGAGGGCCCCAAAACTGAACACAGTCCTAAGTAATACATTATCCATTTTTCATTATATCAGTCAGCCTTGGATTGATAGTAGGGCTGCAACCTACACATATCAAAGTTATCTTAAATACTACATTCCAGCTAATACTAGGACCAGTTCACTCAAATTGATGAGGGAGGTTCATAACTGCTCTGCCGTGCTCTCAGTAGCCAAAGTCCTAGAATTTAGGGAGAGGAATTGCTTGCTACAACCCTGAGAAAACAGAACAGTGCCGTCTGTAAAGTATATAAAGTCACAGCTTCTGTTCTGCTTACAGTTTTGTTTTCTTTTTTTTGCTAAATTATGAAGTAGAACTTCTAAAAGGAAATGATGAAAATCTCGATTAGTCATTGTGAGATTACTGCTACATCATTAGGAGCTTCCTGGCAATAAACTGTTGTGGCATTCATTATGTCACTAAATAGTTCCACATGGGGTCCTATACTCACATTAATTGGCTGGAAGAAGATGTTTGCTCTCTTCCAGAGCTCCCAAACCTTAGGCCAGGGAAATACTTGGAACAGAGCAGTTGTTATCCCCAAGGAGGAAAACACAAAACATTTGTAATGGAGTATCGCAGCCTGTCAGGAGACAGAATATCAAAAGAGAGATATCAAGGGAGAGGCTCATCAGAGAGATGCTTGTCATTTAATTAAGTTTTTCTTTTTCAGAAGAATTTAGCAAAGACAAACAAAGCACAGCAGGTTTTCAGACAGACAATACAGATCATTTTTAGAATTCACTCTGCTCATTGTCTTTCCGTAAGAATGCGTGAGACAATAGTCTTTCAATAAGCAACTAGGATATACTCACTAATATAGAACAATTACCGTTTGCGCTCATTCAGACTAATTCAGAGCAGTTCAACAGTTCAGCCCATCATTAATCTACAAACCAATAGGAGATTTGAATTTTCAAGGCTTTATACCCCTCAACTCCATCCTCTTTTTCTATGTAAAGTCTAAGTGAAATGTTCCTCCTATTACTTAGATTCAGACATTTCTACTGTTGAGGGACTGAGTTTCATAGATCATGTTGTGGTTCAGTATCATCTTTTGCATAGATTTGTATTTCTGACACATCTTTAAACAGTTCTGCATCTACCATATATTCCATATATTGCTTACCTATCCCTTTTCTTTAGTCCAGGTTGTGCAGTTCTTGAAGTTTTGTAATTTTTGTTGTTGTATGGGTGAAATATTATACTAGCTGAACTAATTCCAGGAAGAAGCATTCAAGTGCCAATGCATTAGATTGTGGATTACAGAAAGAGACTGGAGCACTGCGTTCGAAGCTCTTTGGTGTCATGAGCACAGCTTGAGGGCTTGTCTATAGGTTCACTCAGATTAAGCTATGATGTAATGGGAGCATCTGTAGAAGAGATTAAAGCACTTCACTATATATGCATTGACAATGCCACTTTAATCGCGGCAGTGTAATTTTCCAAAGCCTCTCAATGCAGGCATGCACTAGAATTCAATAAAGTTACAGTTTGGGAGAGCATTTGATTAAGCCCATCCATTTTTGAGACAGTAATACACCTTAGTGGCTTCAAAGGCAGGTAAGTACATGCCTAATGCTGCCTTGACTCAGTACCATGATAATACAGAGCAGTGTCAGAGAAATCAGTCAAGGAAAGCAAGTCAGACTCCCATCTTCCTCTTATCTGGAGAAACTTCTCAAATACACAGTGATGAAACAGGAGTCCTCACTAAAATAGGTCAAAGCTGTGACCTCAAAAGTTTACTTCTGAAGATACAAATAACTAATTAGCTGCTTACAAACAAGCAAATTGTTTACAAGGGTAGCACGAAGATGACCCAGTTGAAGTTGTTCTGGCTGAAACAGTACAAGAGAGTGTAATAAAGGAGGGCAATTTTACTTGCTTAGGCAAAAAGTCTGAAGAGCCAAACAAACAAAAAAAGAACAACCAGAAGAAAAAAATAACTCATTGTACTTTAAACAAAGAGTCTGGGAACCAAAGAAAGAAGGAAAAAAGTATCCCTCCAAATTAGGGAGATAAGAAAAGAGAAAAACAACAATACAAACAGACATGTGCTCCAGTATTAAAAAAAGCTGATGACATTCATTCTTCCAGGAACTGGCATAATCCTTGTGTTTGTCTGCATGCAAGACGCTGTGGTCAAGAAAACATTTTTGAGGAATTGGTCATGTTGCAGTGTTTTCAAACGGCTGGTTTAAAGCAAAAGAAAACAAATCTTTGCATCCTAAATGTTTCCCTTTTCCCCCCCCTTTTGTAGCATCTTACTCAATGAATAATTATAAGCTTTGAAGCAATGGTTTACCTCACTTCTTTCTACCCAACTCTATTTTGTGTTTGGGAATTACAAAGCCAATTGGCTTTGTTTTTCAGTAGCTTTCCTTTAGAGTTTCAAATAATCCATTCTCTCCTCAGACATCATTTGCATCAGTGTCCAGAAACTGGAGGAGCTAGACTCTGCTTTGGTTTATTTTAATTTTATAATAGCATAATTGCACTGCTCTCCAATTTATTACTCCTTAGTGTGAAAGGTTTAGGTCCTCAGAACTGGACTTAAGCCAGCAACATATAATCTGGCTCAAGGTGTTTCCGAGTTGGAAAGTTTGTTCAGGCCTGTCTCTGGAAATTCGAGGTAGTTGTAGTTGCCTTGGGAGGGTAGGATTGATTCATCCTTCACTTTGCTTTTGCTTAGGCAGCTAAAACAGGACTACCCTGTCACTCGCCTTAGTTTTTTTCAGCTTAGTATGACTGATGTCCTGTGAACAGACCCATCAAGGAGAGGAAGGAAGGCAGCCTCCTGCTTAGAGGTGCAATACAGGGAGTCAGGAAGACTGGGTTATTCTCCTGCCTGCAGTGTGTCCTTATTGTGAGATCTGGGGATGGGTAACTAACAGTGAGTGCTCTGTCCCACCTTGGATTCCTCCAGCAGCCTTGGACAATGCAGCTGGGGCTGCTGCTGCCATTCTCTTTGCCCCTACCTACATATTCCTGCCCTTCTGCAGTCTGTGCCAGTAGAAAACTAGCTTTACATTTTAAAGTTTTCTATAATCTCAGTCTACTCCTCTCTGTAAGTTTTGTATAGTGGTATTTATCTAGACTGTATTGATAGGAAACTGGATGCTTCTGAGTTGCTGGCAACGTTCCCAGGCTTATGAAGGGATCTGCCTTCCCCCCTCTGCTTTCTCTCTTTGGTGAGTGTCCTATGCAGAGAAAAATCCCTGCAGGACCTGTGTGCCTGGCTCCCCAAACTGCTATTGTCTGTCCCAAGCACCTGAAGAGTTACTTCCTTTCTCCCACTGTTGCTTTCCCTCTTGATTTCTTGGCAAGCATCTTCCTCACACAAAAATGTTATCCCTCCTCACACAAAAATGTTATCCCTCCTCTTCACTGATGAATCCAATCCAGACCCTCCTACTATGGGCTGCCATCCCAGCACTTATTCCCAAAGCACAGAGCAGGAGGCAAGTTAACTCCACACTGCCTGGGGAGAAATGCCTCACGCATCCCATGGATGACATAAATGTGCAATACAGTAATGACTGCCAGCACACAAATTTCACCAGTGCCTGCCCAAGGAACTGCCAAAATATCTTAAAAGGAAAGCAGCTGCTGCTGAGCAAGCAGTTCTTGGAGCAGGAAAAGCAGCGTCCAGCTCAGATCCCATGCAAAATCTGGTGGTTATGAAATGGCTAAAAAGTCTGGAAGAAGCTGGGGTTTTTTATTTGTTTACTTAGAAGGCACCAGGAAAACCTCTACAGCAGCCTCAAAGTACTTAAAGGGGGCCCAGAGGAAAGATAGAGAGGGGCTTTTTATCAAGAAGAGTAGTGATAGGATGAGGGGTGATGGTTTTAAGATGAAAGAGAGTAGATTTAGATTAGATATTTGGAGGAAACGGTTGGACTCGATGATCCAGTGGGTCTCTTCCAACCTGGTTATTCTATGATTCTATGAAATACTTCACTGTGGAGATGGTGAGGCGCTGCAAAAGGTTGCCCAGGGAAATCATGGATACCCCATCCCTCAAAGTGTTCAAGGCTAGGTTGGATGAGGCTTTGAGCAATCTGGTCTAGTGGAAAGTGTCCCTGCCCATGGCAGGGGGTTAGAACAGGGTGATCCTTAAGGTCCCTTCAAACTCAAATTATCCTGTGATTCTCTGACTGAGTCTGTGATTAACTATCATGAAGGTTAGAAGAATGCTGCTCTGGGAAGGCGTCATGAGACTTCCGAGACACAAAAACTAGGGGAGTACAGGAATGACCTGGTGGAGACTGAGGGCTGTTTCAGTCACACAGGTCTTAAACCACTGCCACTTTTTAACTCCACTAGGATTATTCCATTTCATTTGGCATACAAAAAGTGATTTAGGTCTTTCATGGCCAGAAGGATCTGCAGTTGCCTGTTGCTTAATTTTATTGTAGTGTTACTTCATGTTTTAACATCTCCTGTTTGCAGTATTTGTATGATCCATTCATTCCCTCCTGAAGAGAAAGTCCACTGAAAAAGGTTAGAGGGGAGTAAAGCTCTGCAAGATCCTACTTGCAGCTTTGTTGCCAAATATTTTGAAAAGTAGCATTATTGCTGTTGAAAAAACCTGGGGGTTCTTTGTATAAAGCTTACCAGCATGCTTCCAGATAGACCTGGAAAGAGACAGAATTGTAGAATGGTTTGGGTTGTATAGGACCTTAAAGATCTTCTAATTCCAACCCACTTGCCATGGGCAGGGACATCTGCTTCACCACTCTTATTCTTTCCTTATATCTAATCTAAATCTACCCGCTTTCAGTTTAAAGCCATTACCCTTTGTCCTATCACTCCACGTCCTTGTAAAATATACCTCTCCAGCTTTCCTGTAGGCCAACTTTAGGTACTGGAAAGCTGCTATAAGGTTTCTCTGGAGCCTTTTCTTCCACAGGTTGAACAATCCCAGCTCTCTCAGGCTATCCTCACAAGAGAAGTGCTCCAGCTCTCTGATCATCTTTATGGCCCTCAAGTTAGAGCTCTTTCTACTGAGATTGAAATGACCATCTTTTAGTTCATCAAAAGTTCAGCTGCTTCAGCCTGAGTATTACTTATACAGGATGAATCCATGCTATCAATTCCTGATAAGAGCTCCGTATTGTATTATCAATCTCCTCTTCTATATGAGCTTTATGAAAATACCTACATGAGCTCACGATGCTGGATGAGTCCTTTCTCAAGCTGCATTCTGTGCAAAATATGCTTGAGCATGCACATGCTTACAACGTAAACAGTAATCTAAACAAAAGGTTGTTGTGATTTCATGTACCAAGGCACAGTTCAAAGCAGGGGGCTCACTTTCTTGTGGGCATTCAAGGCTGCAATTTGGTAGTGCCTGTAGCTATTCTAACATGTTTTGTTTTGCAAGCCCTCTCCTCAGGCTGTCAATTTTGAGCACAGTTTTAAAAAATAGCGTGATGATTATTATGAGTGAGTCCATGGAGGTGACATAAACTGTCTCAGTTTGCATTTGGTGGTGCTGACATTGGTTTGCTCCATCCTTTTAATGCTTCTGATACAGCTGATACCTGTTAGTTGCTACTTGAAAAGGGAATGTAAAGACCAGCTTCACTCAACTAGATGTTGTTCGGAGAGATCCCTACTTCAAAATGCAGGGAGACTTTGCAGCAGGATAGCAATAGCTCCTTGCCTTCCAGCTCACTGCAGGAGCAGCTTAGTGAGGGTCTCATTATAAATCACAACAGGATTTACTGAACAGGAATGCTGTTTCCTTCTAGCAGTACATTCCACAGTACACTATTTTCATACAGAATAGCATAGCATCTAGTGGTTAATTTTGCCCAATTTACCACCATTAGCTTTGTATAGGGTGAAGGAGCCTGTGTTTACTACCAAATGAAAGGAAGGCATCCATAATTCTCCTTTTAATTAAGCTTAGCCTTACAAACTGTGAAAAGGTTATTATACTAAGGCCAATGTTTTATCGTCAAGAAAGCAGGCTCCTATTGTGTATATTGCCAAGGAGAGATAACAGGGCTTTTATGCTGTCAGGCATTTGTCCTGCCAAACAGGCATCAGGTTTGTCTAAAACACGCCCAGTGTGTGTGTACTGCCAGCCAGAGAAGGTTTGAACTTCACATTGATTTTTCTCATTAAATCCTCAGGCAGTGAATGCACACTGAGAGATGCTTCCTGTGGTTACAGAAGACCCAAACTGGGATCTTCCAAACAAGCCTTAAATGAACATATTCAAATAAAAGTGCATCCATCTATTCTGGCCTTACAGTAGTTTAGGTGACGAGTAGGGTGTCTGTAGCCAGCTTGTGGTGTCACTCCTAGCTTTTTGTCTGCATCTGGGGAACTGGATGTTCACTATGAACATTCATAAGGCAGCTGGAAATTAAAATTCAGTTGTAGGCCAGGTGGTGGCTGAGGAGACTTATCTTATGGATTAAATTTGGCTCATTTGTTTATATTTAACAGTGAGAGCATTCTTTGCAGCCCAAACAGTAAACAGGAAATCAATCTGAGAAAGAAATCTCAGAGGGAGAAAAATCTGATCAAGAAGTTCTCATCAATAAAAAAAAAATTCTCTCCAGCATGAAAGGCAGAGTTCCTAACATTTTTCCAAACCTCTTGCTGCTATTAAAAATGTGTCTGAGTATTTGAATGAGTTTAAGTCTGAGTTTGGGAATGTGACCTCTCCTCTTCCCATCCCTAGCCTAAATAGTTCTGAAATGTGCAGGATGTTTGATGTAAACTCCAAATCCATTTTGGGGTGTCTGTCCTTTATAAGGACAGATTAGCCTTTAAAGAAACTTACGGTTTTGCCCATTTTTCACCACACAAATTAGAATTATTTCTGTTATGATGTCAGTAGTTTTCTTCTCAGGGCAAGTCCTTGTTTAACATTTATTCCAATTTCCATCAATATCAGTGGTAGTACTGCCTGTCTGTGGGCTTCAAAATTTGCCTTCAACACAGATAATCTGAGTTTGTTCAAACCTTGTAGTGATACGACAAGGGGTGCCTTGTAGTGATACTGGAGGGGGCAGATTTAGACTAGGCATAAGGAGAAATTTCTTCACCATGACAATGGTGAGGCACTGGCACAGGTTGCCCAGGGAAGCTGTGGCTGCCCCATCCCTGGAGGTGTTCAAGGCCAGGTTGGATGGGGCCTTGGGCAGCCTGGTCTGGTGGGAGGTATCCCTGCCCATGGCAGGAGTTTGGAACTGGATGATCATTAAGGTCCATTCCAACCCAAACTACTCTATGATTATATGGTTCTATTCTAAAAATAAATGACAAGTCTGTATGTTTTGTTTTGCAGGGTTTTGCATAGTTAGTAATAAAATATTTTACAAGGGGAAAAGAATGCACCACTTCATCTACATATTTATTTTTCTAATGAGGAGGAATAATACAGTAATCTCTTTGAATAAGTAATAACTTGTCAGAGCCTTGAGTGTACCAACAGATGCTGATTACGCTGACATATCTAATAGCTAAGAGACTTATGAGTCTTCCTTATGACCTTAAACAATTTTTTGTGGTTTCTTTAAAGATGATGGAACAGTGATGGTCCAACAGGTCCAAAGATCCTGCAGTACACTAGGAGGCTGTAAATGTTAATTTTTAGGGCAGCTAAATGACAAGCAAATTCTTATTCTAAGCCGGTATTCTAAGGGTGTGTAGACATACAATCACCAACTAACAAGTAGATCAGGAAGTCACATCTCTCATTCTCACAGTTTGAAAAGCTTTAAGATTTAATGAGAATGAAAATATTAGAGCAATAATTGGAAAAGTCCATTGTGAAGGTATAGTTTAAAAGAGAACTAGCAGTAGTTGTCTGCAGTAATACAGTCATCAAAATGAAGTTCTATCTGCAGGCCAACCTTAGGGAGACCGTACCATAGTCATGATCTTTTTAATGATATTAGAAAGATATTAAACTGGTTTAGAAATAATCAAATCTGACACTCTGACTAGGACAAAATGTCATTCTGTAAAAACGCAGGAAAAGTAAAACATCTCACTTTGTGTTAGGACATATTAAAAAAAGGCCACTATTGGTTGAACTCCAGCTCTTGGTTGAAGTTTGAGTTTGAGAGAGTTCTACTGAAGCCAAATCCTTTCAGTAAGACAGGTGTCTGGAACAGAGATGTAGTCCCCAGTCCCCTGGTCCAGCTGTTCGTGCAGTTGCCAGAAAGGAAGAAGCTTAGCCTTTGAACAATTCAGGCTTTATGTGAGCTACCGACATTCACTGAACTTCCGGAAAAAAGTGTCTCGACTGTAATCCCCCTTCTAAAAATGCTCAGATGAACTGTGCTTCGGTGGGAATATCCCCTATGGCTCCTACATGGAGCACTTGGGCACCTGAGCGACCCGGGTCATAGCGCTTGCTTGTGGCTGCAGAATGAACAGCAACCTGGAAAGTAAGGAAATCAGACCTCTAGAAATAACAAAGGATTTGGGGAGCTGGATCCCAACCGATTTGCACAGAGGATGGGGGAAAAAAAGAATTCCTGGATGGCTTTATCCTGCAGGAAGGGGAGCTAAATGACACTGTGTGACTTTATCCAAATGCTACCTGGACGTCTTACCCCATAGCAAGAGCAAGTTCATAACATCTTATTTATTCCAACATAGGAGTGAGAATATAAGCACCTCTTTGAGAGACACCTACTGTGTACCTGTTCTCAGACTGGTCGCCAAAAAAATAAGCTCAAATTGTTTATCTTGCCTAAAAGAGAAAGTAAAATACATGTGTTGGTTTAGTGGTATCTAAGGGGCTAGATGTGGAAGAAAAAGGGATGCAGAGATTTTTGAGGATGAGACGATATCAAGCCTATCTTAAAGTAAGACGTTCTGCTCCCAGGTCTGTCTTTATGAAAGCTCTGTCTCTGGATTCTATGATTCTATAGATCAAAGAAGCAAAATTGGTCTATCAGTTCATTTATCCAAGATAAGCCAAATTTTCTCTGCCACTCCTCTTTACGGAGATACGTTGTACACACTGCATGATTTTCTCTTTGTTTTCCAAAAGTTATCATGAGATAAGTAATGCACCTAAACTATTCATAAAGCTTTCCAAGAGAAATTTTTTCCAACAGAACTTTTCCTTTCTTCTCAAGTTCTTCATATCTTGAAATCCTGTTCCCTGTCAATGCTGAGAATGGTGCAAATTAACTTTTAATGGGTAAGTGAAGGACACCACAGCAAGCACAGCCTTTTGCTTCATCCCTTAGACGCTGAGGAAAATTACAAACTAAAGTCTTTCCTGCATATTTAATCTAATTTAAATCTGAAAGTATGTTTGAGTGAAAGGATGTAATGTATTATTTAAAGCTGATCAATTAACCTATGGGTAAATGCATTCATACTATTAAAAAACCACAGCTGATGATAGGAAATTTAGAGACCTAAACAGCATCTGTGGAATGTTAATTGTCTATACACAGGTCTTCAAATTTTACCATCAAAGGTAGAAAGGACTCTGGAAACATCATATATGCACTATTTCCTGTAGTGAATACTTTCTAGCACTGGGATCAGCATTGCAGTCTTTCTTGTAGCTCCTGTTAGCAGGATAGTTCACCTTGTCCCATCTGCCCTTATTTTGTGAGAATATGAGTCTTGCAAACTACCTCTCCTCCATAAAACTCCTCCTCATTAAACAGGGTATCCACAGCCTTTCCTTTGGTTCTTTTTATTCTAGTAAGCTGTCCTGCCTCATAAATGCATGTATTTAAAAAAAAAAAAAAAGAAAAAAAGGCAGTTAGGACCACTGTAATGACATCATTTGGCAACTGAACTGTACGGAGGCATTGAAAAAATCATAGAATAGTTTAGGTTGGAAGGGACCTGAAAGACCATCCAGTTCCAACCCCTTTGCCATGGGTAGGGACACCTCCCACCAGACCAGGCTGCCCAAGGCCCCATCCAACCTGGCCTTAAACATCTACAGGGATGGAGCAGGATCTTGTCAGGCCCCATACACTTCTATATGTTCAGACTGCTCAGGTGGTCATGCGCCTGATCTTGCCTGACAGTGGGAGCTGCTTTACCCCATGGGTCCCTATCTTGTTGTCCATTAATTCAGCAGAGCTGAGGAGAGCAGTTGCCAGTGAAGACTGAGGCAAAATGTAGTGAGAAAAAAAAGTTGTGAAAAGTTGAAAAATGGCACTGGTACTATTAAAAGAACAAGAAAGCTTGTCCCCTTTGGCTCCCTGATATAGAGAGCACATGTACTGGGTGGTATGGCATGTACCATGCCATCCTCTGGGTATGCACAAAAGTGGAGGTGGTCTACTGATCAGACCATGACACTTCAAAGCCCTGTGGGGCTGTGGGAAAGAATGGCCAACCTTCCAAGGTGGTTATGCCCTCCAAGTGCATCNATTAAAGACATATCACCACTTTCCCTTGTAAAAAGTGCCTCCCTAGCTTTCCTGTAGACCTCCAAGTACTAAAAGCCTGCAATGAGGTCTCCTTGGAGCCTTCACTTCTCCAGGCTGAACAACCCCAACCCTCCCAGCCTGTCCTCATAGCAGAGATACTCCAGCCCTCTGATCATCTTTGTGGCTCTCCTCTGGACTTGTTCCAACAGTTCCATATTCTCCTTCTGTTGGAGATTCCTGAACTGGACACAGTACTCCAGGTAGGTTCTCATGAGAGCAGGGTAGAGGGGCAGAATCACCTCCTTTGACTTGCTGGCAACACTTCTTCTGATGCAGCCCAGGATACAGTTTTAGGTTTTTGGGCTGCAAGTGCACATTGCCAGATTATGTCAAGCTTACCATCTGCCAATGCCTCAAGTCCTTCTCCACAGGACTGCTCTCGATCACATCCCAGCCTGTATTGAAACCACAGATTGTCCTGACCCAGGTGTAGGACTTTGCACTTGTCCTTGCTGAACCTCATGAAGTTCACACAGGTCCACTCTTACAGCTTATTCAGGTCCTGTCTTTCTTGTGTGACAACCGCACAACTTGGCTTGGTGTCATCTTCAAACTTGCTGAATATGTACTCGATCTCACTGTCTATATAATTGATGAAGATATTAAACAGCACTGATCCCAGTACAGACCCCTGAAGGACACCAGTTGTTGCAGATCTCCATCTGGACATCAAGCTGTTGACCACTACTCTCTGAATGTGCCCATCAAACTAATTCCTTATCTACCTAATAGTCCACCCATCAAATCCATATCTCTGCAATTTAGAGAGAAGGAAGTTGTTGGAGACTGTGTCAAAGGCTTTACAGAAATCCAGATGGATTACAACAACTGCTTTCCCTGTGTCCACTGCTGTGGTTACCCCATCATAGAAAATCACTAAATTGTTCACATAGGATTTGCCCCGGTGAAGCCGTGCTAGCTGCCATTAATCACCTCCATGTCCTCCATGTGCTTTAGCATAGCTTCTAGGAGGATCTGTTCCACAATCTTTCCAGGCACACAGGTGAGGCTGACAGGTCAGTAGTTCTCAGAGTCATCCTTTCTACCCTTTTTAAAAATGGACGTGATGTTTCCCTTCTTCCAGTCTCCAGGGACTTCTCCTTACTGCAATGACTTTTGAAATATCATGGAGAGTGGCTTGGCAACCACATCAGCCAATTCCCTCAGGAGTCTGGGATGCATCTTGTCAGGCCCCATACACTTCTATATGTTCAGACTGCTCAGGTGGTCATGCGCCTGATCTTGCCTGACAGTGGGAGCTGCTTTACCCCATGGGTCCCTATCTTGTTGTCCATTAATTCAGCAGAACTGAGGAGAGCAGTTGCCAGTGAAGACTGAGGCAAAATGTAGTGAGAAAAAAAAGTTGTGAAAAGTTGAAAAATGGCACTGGTACTATTAAAAGAACAAGAAAGCTTGTCCCCTTTGGCTCCCTGATATAGAGAGCACATGTACTGGGTGGTATGGCATGTACCATGCCATCCTCTGGGTATGCACAAAAGTGGAGGTGGTCTACTGATCAGACCATGACACTTCAAAGCCCTGTGGGGCTGTGGGAAAGAATGGCCAACCTTCCAAGGTGGTTATGCCCTCCAAGTGCATCAACGTGGAGAAAGCAGGAATAAGGGTAGGCTACTCTGGTTTTACTCTTTAGCAAGCAGTAGTATAGGAAAAGAGACATAATTAATGATCGGGAACCAAAGAGAAATTAAACATAATATATTTTCAAAGATGCTTTAAAAATAAAACAGCTTGCTTTTTAATGACTGAACTTAGGAAACATTTATCACTTGTACCAGTATAAAACCTTATAAGGAGAACTCAGTTTCCCAGTGTTAGGGCTCCTTGTTCTCAGTACGAGTGGCTCCTTAGTCTGAGAAACAAAATCAACACTGTGTTTTTCAAAATGCTGCCTAGAAAGGGATGTGAACAGGAAGAGTGCAGAGAGAGTGAGGTATATGCATGCAAATGTGCAACCACAACAAACTCAGCTCAGCCGGCTTATAGATACTCAATTAATACCAAAATTGTATTTAAATACAAACACTGCAGTGCTCTGTAGAGAATAGATAGAATTTTCTTCTGTGTTGGAGTTGGAGACAGCACACCTTTAAATCAATGTTCTTTTTACTAAATTTATTCATTTTCCTGCCCTTTACTCCCAACAAGTCTGACTGTAGTCTCATTGCCAATGGAATATCTGAAGTTGAATGACACAGATTTCTCCTTTTACTTTGATATTTTCACTGGGATTCACTGGAATAAATGACTCTTGGAAATAGATTGTGGCTCCCATGGGCTAAATCCATCTTTATTCAGAAAGAAGATTTCCTGTATGCTGTGCTTGACAAGCATATTCCACTAAATCATTACTTTGATCCCACCCGCATTCCAATACCACTGTGCATACTTAGTCTGACTTTCTTTATGAATCACCCAATAAAACACACCCAGTTCAAGATATTATTGGCAATGCTGCAGTCTATGTACATTAAATCTCATTTTAAACAAAAACTTTTGAACCTGAAATGTTGCCAGTGCTTGAATCCAAGAAATCATTGAAATACAGTAATGTAAAGCTTCTTAATATACCTAACACCCTTGAATTGTTGCCACAGTTAAAAAATCATAGAATCATAGAATCACGGAATCATAGAATCACCAGGTTGGAAGAGACCCACTGGATCATCGAGTCCAACCGTTCCTATCAAACACTAAACCATGTCCCTCAGAACCTTGTCCACCCATGCCTTAAACAGCTCCAGAGAAAGCTAGTCGACCACCTCCCTGGGCAGCCTGTTCCAATGCCCAATGACCCTTTCTGTGAAAATTTTTTTCCTAATCTCTAGCCTAAATCTCCCCTGGTGGAGCTTGAGGCCATTCCTTCTTGTCCGGTCCCCTGTCACTTGGGAGAAGAGGTCAGCTCCCTCCTCTCTACAACCTCCCCTCAGGTAGTTATAGAGAGCAATGAGGTCTCCTCTCAGCCTCCTCT
>WAAB01018201.1:305497-374635 GCA_013389865.1 Piaya cayana
AACTCGAACTGGTCCTTTCCAACCCAAATTGTTCTATGATTCCATTGCTCCATGCCCTTGTCAACAGTCCCTCCCTGGCCTTCCTGTAACCCCTTCAGGTACTGGAAGGTCGCTATAAGGTCTCCTCGGAGACTTCTCCAGGCTGAACAACCCCGACTCTCTCACCCTGCTCCAGCCCTCGGATCATCTCCGTGGCCTCCTCTGAACTTGTTCCAACAGCTTTCTCGTGCCGGGACTGTACTCAGCGCTCCAGGTGGGGTTCCCATGGGAGAGGACCGGCTGGGGCGGCCGCCTCCCTTGCCCTGCCGGCCCAGCTCCCTCTGACGTATCCCCCGTCCGCCCGTCTCTCCGCGCCGCCCTTACACCCCAGCAACCCCTCCCCGATCCCGGCTCGGGCCGAGGGGCGGGGAGGCGGCGGGCGGAGGCGGGGGCAGCGTGTCCGGCTCAGACCCCTCCCTCCCTCCCTGCGTCCGTCCCTCCCTCGCCGTTCGTTCTCCCGGGGCAGCGGGCGCCGCACCGCGCGGGGCCGCCCCCCTCCCCCCGCCCCGCCGTGGGGCCAGCGCGCGACAACATGGCGGGTAGGTAGCGCCCCCTCTCCTCCCCCGCGCGCCGCCTTCCCCTTTCCACACATCCCCCCTTCAACTCCTTTTTCCTCTCCCCCCGCCCCGGCTCGGACCGCGGGGGAAGGGAGGGAGTTGGAGGGGGTATCTGTGAGGCCGGCGCGCCTTGGGACACCGTTTGTGTCTCCCGCAGATCTGTCGCTGCTCCAGGAGGACTTGCAGGAGGAGATCGACGGATGTGAGTGGGGGACGGGAAAAAGCAGTTGGGTGGGGGGAGAGTGGGGGTGGCTGCTAGGCGAGGAAGTGGCTTCAACCGGGGGGTGGAGGAGAGGAGAGGCGGGGGGCGCTCACGGTGCATTGTGGGAGGCAAGGAGGAGGAGGAAGAGGAGGAGGAGGAGGCCATGCTCTGCGCTCTCCCGCGTACATGACGCGCACGCGGGCGCGCGTGGCGCAGGCCGGGCTCCGCCGGTCTTCCCCGCGGGCGAGCGGGAGCGGCGGCGGCGCGCGGCGGGGCGCTTTGGCGGGGGCGGGGGGCGCGGTACGAGGTGCGTTGGCCGGCGCGGGGTGGTGCGTAGGGCGCTACGGGATGCCCTGGCCGGGCACGCGCGGGGGGTGTCCGTATTCCGTTAATGCCCGCGCGCCCCGTTCCCCTCTCTCCGCACCCCCTGCCCGCCGCCGCTGAAGGGACTGGGGGGAAGCCTTTGCTTCATGGAGCGGGCACGGGCGTGGGGGGTACGAGACGCTGCCTCCGGGGAGGAGAAACCCTCCAGGATGGAGGCTGCAGCGTGAGGGATGCCTGTTCCTTTTGTATCGGTGTATTTTTATATCGTTGTTTTTCCTGTGTTCCCTTCTCCTCGCTCTCTCTTTGCCTCTTTCCCCCTTCCTTCCCCAGACCCCCTCTTCTTCCTCCTGGCCCTGGAGCAGAAATGTGTGGGGAAGAGTTAATGTCAGGCTGCAAATGGCAGAATGTGGCTCTGGTGCTAAATTATTAACTCGGGGGTGTGAATCCTGGCTGGGGCAGACTGTAAAACAAACAAACAAACAAATAAACAAAAAAACCCCAAAACACGTTAACTCAGGTGAGAAGGCATCTTTTGGCAATGTCAGTACCCAGGGAGCTTCTAGGAAGTGGAGGAGGATACGTTTTTTGGGTGGAAGAGTAAAAATGGAGGCGGAGGTGGCTGGTGATGCAGGCAGGCGTCTGCCTCGCAGCCTGCGGTGGGCGTAGGGACCCTTGTTGCTGTCGCGAGGGATTTTGCCTGATGTGCAGTCTTGCGTGACGATCCGCTCACCGGGACTAGATGGCAGGAGGAAGAGCTTTCTTTTTTGTGCCTTTACATTTTTAGGGGAGTGATTTAATTTTTTTTCTAAGCTTTCATTTTATGTCTATGGATTGATATTTTTTTTAACTTCTCAGAATTTGACTGTAAATGTTTTACATTGTTTTCTGTTTTGTCATCTGATATTTACAAGGTTTTTATTGTACATTGCCTTGCACAAAGAAGGAGCTTTTCGCTAAGGCTTTTCAGTTTGTCTTTTTTGTCAATTCTACTTGCTTGAAATTCAGATTGATAGCATAGCTGTTCATAAACCTTCTGTGATTGCAAGAGGACTTTCTCAGAAGTGACATGCTTTTTTTTGCAGAGGGAGAAAAAAAAAGGTGTGGTCTTTAATTTCTGCTTAGATTATGATTTTTCTTGACAGGGGTTGAAGTAAGATATAAGTGTAGTTGTTGGAGAGATTATTCTGAACCTGTGGGTTTCTGGTGATGGTTTGAAAGCTTGTCTTGAGAAACATAATAAATGTGTGGAGCTGTGACTCAGTCCAGATGAGAGCATCCTGAAGGCAGGAGCCATGGAAATCTGAAAATTTGAAACCTCATTAAAAATTACTGAGGTTTTGATGGAAGTAGATAAAAGTGAATAACTCCATACTTTATGCATATTATTTTAAGAGAAAAAACAGGAATCTGTATGAATCAATGTGTGCTGTCTGGACATGGTTCAATCACAGGATGTCTTTTATGTGCCAAATTGTAGGTGGTTTTGTTCTTGTGAGGTAGGTTTGAGCTAAAGAGGAATAATACAGACCAGGGAGACAGTGCATATCCAGTGAAAACCACTTTTGTGCAGTGGTATTTCTTTGAAATAAAAATGTTTTGTATGTACATACAACAGGTCTTGTGTAATTTATGAAAGTGTTGAAATGGATGCATTTCATGGCTGCACATACAAAAAAGACAACATCAAAAAAAAAAAAAAAAAAATAAAAAAAAAAAAAAAAAGCTGCAATTTGACTGGATGTACCAGACTTAAACCCCATGCTACAGTACCACTCAGTTGTAAATATTTCAAATATTTACAGTTCTTTCAAGGAGTAGTTAGACACTGTCTTAGAGGTGTGTTCCTGAAGTAGCGATACAATTATGAGAAACTTGTAAGTGCTGGTGGCTTTTATGCATGTGTGTTTCTGGCAGCTGTCATCTCAGTATTAAATGTGCTGAGCTATAGTTAAGCCCAAATGGGGAAAAAGGCATGTGGGCATACCTGTAGTCCTGGTGGAGTAATTTAGGAGGAGAAACTCAGTAAATGTAAAATACTATGAATTATAAGAAAAGGCTGAGCTGGGATCGGTTGTTTGGCTAGTTTGAAAAGCGAACAGTGTAGTTTTCAATAGATCCTTGGGCTTTTAATTGATCTGGTATCAAGCAATAGTAAAACATCCATGAGGTACGCTGGAGAGTCATGGAGATTAGATGCATGGGTGCAGATTTGGATTGGGCATTTGAAGCCTGGTCCCTGATTTGGCATATGTTTAGGATATTTTACTGGATTAGGTATTCCCTTTTAGATCATTGGCTATCTGTGCTTGATTCTGAATCGCAAAATTAGGTTTTGGGTTTTTTTTTAATAATGCTAATTTGCAATGTGATTCATAATTCTCTAGTGCAATAAAAGTAGAAAAGAAAATGAAAGAATCATTCAGGTGAGTAGTAGATAACCTATAGTGGTCATGTTCTAAAGCAGTAGGAGAAAGTCCTAGAGTCGAGCAAACAACAACACATGGTTGCTGCTAGAAGTAGTGAACCAAGCATCCAACTGTCTTTTTAGATGCACAGAGTTAAGAACAGTTTATGATCGTTTTCTTTAAAGTCTCTGGAATTAAGTGTTTTACTGGGAAGTTGGAGTTGTACTCTTGTTTATTGTGCCAACTCATTGGATGCTAATTGTCTAAAACAGTAGATTATTAGATATTTGGAGTACTGTTTTGATAGTTGCTTGTGAAAGACAATTTACCTTTTCCCAGAGAGAACTTGATAAATAATTAGGTTAAGTGGAACATTCCTGGATTTCAACAGAGTAGTAAATCTGCTTTTAGAATAGTGGGAGACCTTCAGAATATATTCTGTAGAAGGCATCTGTCTAAAAAATGCCTTGTGTTTATTTGTTTAAGAGGTCAGAGATTAAACAGAAGCTTTTATAAGAAAGGCTTTTAGAGAGTGCTTGATAAACCAGCTGGATTGACTTTTAAATAATTAATTTCAGCTTTGGTTTGCATTTCTACTTTGAAAGCTTCATACTATTTTCTGCTCTTGGTTTCTTAGTAGCCACTGGAGAGCTCTGATTTTTTTTTTTCCAGGTGAAGGCATACTTTACACCTGATGGTACATTACACGGATGATTGATTTAAGTTGTTACATAGCTTTGCATGTGCTATTTCAGTACTTTATTTTTAGCTAATATTTTGCTTCTGTAGTGGTAGCTTCTGATGTCAGAGGCTATGATAAATCATTGAAGAAACTGTTTCTCCCATATTCAGCTGGTGGATTTTCCTTGTTTGGTAGTTTGCAATGGAAAAATAAATGAATAAATAGACAGTGAGTGTATCCTGACTGAAGGTACAGAAGGTTGTAAAAACCATATAATTCCTAAATGTAAGTTCTTATTGTGAAAGTCAACCTTCTGACCCTCCAAATACATAATAATATCATTGCATTTCATCAGTGTGAAGGTGCATCTAACAAGAATCCTGGTACAATATCTATTAAGGCAAAAAAAAAAATCTCCTCACTCTAAAGTCAATAGGTTGAAAATTCAGGGTGGAAGCCTACAGAAGACTCCCTATCCCATCTAAAGTGACAAAATTAAGGTAATGGTTCAGTATAAACTGAGCAGTTACCCATAACTCTGCTTGAACTATTGGCTACCTTAGTCTTCTGTCTAAAGTCTTACGTGATACACAAGAAGAAGTTGGGGAAAAATTGACTTTTCTTCAAATCTTTGGTTTGTGCATACAAAATCAAAATAGAATAACCTAACTGTATAAACTAAGTATAGAATAGAGAAGAAATAAGCAACAGAAATGGCTGGAAAGCTCACATGGGAGGTTGTAGAATTATGTATTTCTGATGAGAACAAAAAATGTTCTCTATGACTCTTCCTAGGTAGTTTGTGTTCCACACTCTCTTCCTTCCTTGGATATTACTGACGACTAAACTGATCGGTATGAATAGATGCAATAAAATGCACCGTGATGCTGACTTCTTTCAGTCTGTCCATTGACATGTGCAGGATGTGTATACTGACAAAGGAGCCCTCTGTAATTAGAAGTCAGATTGTTACGGAGGAGAGCTTTAGCTTAATACTTTAATTGTGACTTAATTAGGGCAAGAAAAGAATTTTAATCTATTAACTGGTTTTAATACTGTTTTGGTTTTGTACTTTTTAACAAATGTTTATTTTTGATAACAGGCAGCTGCATTTATGTATGAATTTTGGGCTTTTGATAGTTGCAAGTCCTGTATTTGTGCTTTGGTGGCCAAGTAGCTTAACATTCAGATTCTGAAGCTATACCTTTTATCCTGTTGAAAAATGATGAGTGGTAGTTAACTTCTTTCTGTACACTAAGTGTTGTAGTGTTTTAATTTAATGCAGAAAATGGTATATTAGTATCTAACCTTAGTTTAGACAGTTCTATTTTAGAACTGCTAAATGAACTTTTGAAAATACATATATACACACACACCTGTATGTAAACTTGTTTTCCTTAGCCAAAGAGTTTAACAATAAGTTAGATTTTAATTTTAACAATAAGGTACTTTTTGTAACTAGCAAATCTAGTATTGTTTGGATTTTACTAGTGGATTAGACAGTTCTGAAGATTAAAAAATATCATATCATAGCTGTAATCTAATATTACTTTTAGTTTTATATTGAGCTATGTTTCATTGATTGGAAAGGGAGGATGAGTCTTTCCAGTCTCTACTCCCAGTGGGTTTCTCAGCTGTGTGTGAACCATTTATTTAGGTGAACTTGAAGGAAATACTGTTTGTGCATATACAGGTGTTAAAAACTGGTTTATCTTTGATGATATGTCCTGGTTCTAGGTGATCAGCAAATTATCTGGAATTAGGAGTGAGCTCCTATTTATTGCATGCTTTTAATTAAATTATACCTACAGACTTCAGAAAGTGCACAAGTATTTTCTTAAATAGAAGCTAATTCAATTCAGTTTTTTTTCTTTTAAATTTTTCTTTCATAGTACTTGGAGTCAGAAGGATTTTGTTGCTGTTTGCTTTTTTGGTGTTGTTTTGTTGTTTGCTTTTTTTTTTTTTTTTTAATTAAAAGTCTGTGTTTCCCTGTGGTGTCAAATCACAATCACAGCTTGATGCTCTGTTGTAGTTCTCATTCCCTGGTAGTGAATTACGCTTGGATAACATGCATTCAGTATCTTAAAAGTCACCTTATATTTCCAGCGGCTGTTCATAATAATAGCAGAAGTTTTTGTATTGTGATTCCTTTGTTCTTTTCTTGTGGAACAAGAATTAGCAAATTGTTATGCTGTTAGTTGCACTGTATGGTTTGTTATGCTGTATAGACTGCAAGTTGTGTCACTTCCTGAACTCAGTTGCAGCTTTGAATACAGCTAAATTTCCAGCATAATGTTTGGGTGCCATGTTGCAGTACTGACCTTTTGGTTCCATCAGAGACTTAGCAATAGCAAAAGAGTGCTGAGGCAGTTGGAGTTACTGGGTTGGCATTTCAATAGTCCGCAGTCTATAGTGTCTGTGTTGTGAAAAAATAGCAGAAATTAATTACTGACTTTCAGTTCTCTAGTGTGACTGAGATTGTGTTCCGTTGGGAACCTAATAACCTGGTTTTAATGCTAATGAAGCATACTCGTTAAAACATGATATCCGAGGGAAACAATAGTCTTAATTCTCCTGACTCTTCAGTTCATTTGTTTGTCTTTCAGTGTGGTGATTGGCCCTCATAGAAACTGGTAGACTCAGGTGGATGTCTCTGTCCCCGAGGAGTGAGGAGTTTTAGTGGTCTTGGTGGGTAATGATTAGTGTCTTTTTCTTGAGCAGCCTCTTAGGATCCTAGAGGACAGGTGATACAAGGGAACAGTTGTGCTTGATTTGGTACAGGCTAACAATCCTTCCTCATGCAGCTGTACGTGTTTTCTCCATTGCACCTAGCAGAGGATTGACGAAGAGGTAATTTTTTAGGCTTTCAGCTTCCCCAGGTCAGTAGCATTGCTTCTGATGTAGAAATGTGCTTTTTACCAACCGCCTTTTCTGTTCTTGTATCTGCCAGGAATCCTTAATTAAAGTTGCCAGATCCTTTTTTTTTTTTTTTTTTTTTTTTTTTTTTTTTTTTTTTNAGTCTTTGTCTTGTTTATCTTCAAAGGCTTCAGATATTCTCCCTTTCTCTCTCATTTGGAGAAAAAAAAGCCAAAAACAAAGGAGAAGATGTGAATGAGTCGGGAAAGAGATGTTAAGCTTAAGGTAGACTGAAACCTTGGTTTTCCTGCAGTTGTTTCTGACTGCTGACCTATTGAGGAGGTGGCAGACCACAGCTGAACAGAAAATGTTTCTTTTTCCTGTGTTTGTCTTCTGCTGCAGAGAGTCTCCCCGAGACTTTCCCTTTGTGTGGGCAGGAAGCTTTTATTGTTACAGTAGTAGCTGCAAGAGATGGCTTGTAACAGTAGCAGAACTGGATGAAAGTGTAGCCTCTTCTTTGAGAGCTGGAGTAGCAATTCAGACTTCAGAAGAGGGAGGCAGGGGCAGCTGCTGCAAAGGGAACCCATAACATCAGGGCTCCTCTGTCTGCTTTGGAAGGTCTTGCATAAGAAAAATTAATGTGGCTTTTTCTTAGCTTGAGTGGAATGCTGGCTATAGGTTGTGAAAATCCTGTCCAGTGTATAGATTGAATAAAGTGTCAAAATATGTTTGTGAAGGGTGTTCATTTGCAACAGCAGAAAACTGCACTGAGTACTGGTTTGATGGGAAAGTAAAGTGAAGGGGAAATAGTACAAAAATATCCATTATTTTGGGATACAATTTCTGTAAGAGCTAAATATATTAATGTATAAAAGTAACATTCTGTATAAGTGCTAATGCAGACTGTTGGAGTGTTCTTCTCTGATAAATTAGTCTGCTTAAGTATTTTTTTTAGTCTTGTTGCCATAGTGCCTGTACAGTTCCTAGGTATTTGAATGAGACCATCTTTTCCTTCCTCTCTAGCCTGCAGGATGAATAGCTTGATTAGTCTGTAGGGATACTTGCTTGTACAAGATTTCTTGTATGTCTTATTAGAGGAGATTCTATTTTAAATAACATTGAAATGAACACCTGTGTCTGCTCTTACTTTTTCTAAGAGTGAATCCACTGTGTTCATACTGCTCAGCTTTCTTCCATTGACCAGTTTTATACTTTATACCAAGCACATACAGGAAAAACGTGGAGAGTTGCAAAAGCAAAAAAAAATATGAAGAGTTGCAGAAAGAATATCTGCCTCTGAACACTCAGGAAACAGGAAGGCTTATCCCTCCAAGATTTTTGAATGCTATTTAACAACATCTCAAGAGCGTAGTCTGCTGTGTAAGTGGAGAGATAAGTGTAGTTTGGAAGTCCAAAGTGATATATGTTGCAAAGCCATGTTATACAGACTGTGGATGTATGACTCGTGGAACTTAGCTTCTTTACAGGATTTAGTCCAAGCAAATTTATGAAAATGTTTGCAGTATCAGGGTAAACATGAGGCCTCTCATTTGCATTTTCAGTCTCAGGCTACAGCGGGAGAACAGAGATGATCTATTTTAAATGTCTCTTGGAAAAATCAGCTCCCATTTTCTGTCAGCGATGTATAAGATCTCCAGTGAGTTGTACCTGGATCTGGCAGGCAAGATAGGGGAACTCAGCATCACAAACACGTTTTGTAGTATTTGCATAACTGTTGTAGCAATAGAGCTTGGTTAACGGTACTGAAGCAGCGTAGTAAATTTGTGGTGGCTAATGAAGCCGAAGTAGTGTGACTGACACTTTGCTGCAGTGACGTCACTGACCACCAGAGCTGAAACATAGTGCAGTGTGAAAGGATGGGAGTAACGAGATCCTAGCCACAGACAAATTAGCTTCAATGTATTTACAGTATTGAAGGTCTGAGAAAACTGCTTGCGTTCTGCAGAAACCTTTATGTACAGTGACTTTGTTTCATAGCTTTGAAGATGTTGAATTAGAACAAAAATTGCTGCTATTATTTTGTGATTAGGGTATCAAATTTTTAGGTAGGACCATTCTTTTTGGTCTGCTATTAAAAAGAAAAATTGTTAGCTTGAACAGCAGAACAGACCTAAGTCCTTCTTGCGTACAAGTACTGTATCAGCCTGAGCATGTTTATGGTAACAGTTGATGTAGATCATAGCAAGTAGCATGTACTAGTTAAACAAAAATTAGTCTGTTTTACTAGGTATACCTGTAGTAACTGTCATAGAGACTTCTTAATAGATCTTGAGAATGCTTTGGGAATGCAGAAGATAAAATGAGGGAAGTGTGGGTAATATTAGTTGGAAATCTTGGGTCTTTAAAATTGTTTGTTGCTCAGCTTTGAGAAGTGAAAATTTCCCCTTTTTAGAATACCTGTCGTCTTGTTACTGAGTTTCCACACCAAAATGAGGAAGGATGCGTTTCTGCCACGGAGCCCATAGCAGATACAGAACAAAAAGAATACATGTTGAACTTGCTATTGAGTAGTCTATGGCAAAGAGTTCGTGCATTATTAAATAAACGAAAAATAGTAATTATTTTTTCAAATGTGATCCTTCTACACCTGTCTGTAAAAGACACAATGTGATGAAGATTTCTGTGAAAGATACTGTGAAGGTGAGAGATACAGTAGAAAAATCGGCTGACTTGAAAACAGCCTACAGATTGTAGTTTTATAGAGGACTGGCTTTTAAATGAACCTCTGTTTTGTTGTGTGCTCAGGCAAGCTTGTCAGTGATTGACTTGAGCATCTCTAAACATAGTCTGCCTCAGCAGTATTACTTCATCGTCCATGTTAATAATTGTGGCAAGAAATTGTTTTATCCTTGCCATAAAACAGAGGAAAACTTGAGGGAAAGAGAAGAATTTAAAGCAGGGGGTGTTAGTATGTTCTTGGTACAGTAGGGACCAGATGCAAGATAGATAAGCAAGCCTGAACAACTTCTAAAAAAACCCAGTCAAATGATTGGACAGGAAAATGAAGGTACAGAGGGGAGGAGTTACTTGGCTTATGTCATAGAATGGGTCAGTGATTACCAGACACTGAAGCAAAAATCAGTGCTATCTTGTTATACAATGGTGCCTTGTCTTTAGTGACAATAGTGTGGAGTTCTGAAGAGAAGTTTGCAGACTATGTAGGCTAGATGATGCATTTATTCATTTCACTCTGCTTTGGTGTTTATGTGAACAGAGAATAGGGGCACTGCTGTTGCTTTTCAAACTGTTGTCCAATTAATAGTCAGGGGGAACAATAATGACTTTAAATTGCTGGGATAGCGTGTTTTTATAGCAACTCAAATTTCTTAGCTCTACTTCTTTTACACATTGATGTGAACATGTAAGACCAGATTAAAAGGTACTTAGGCTCTGAACTGGCATTAGTTTTCAGTGGTGCGGATTTGGTCTGGATTTCTACTGGTTTGAAAAAACGGAGGAAATGAGAAAAGCGACTTTTTTAGTTTTAATTCTGCAGGAGAGTAAAGTAACCTGTGGCCCCGTTGCCCGGTCTATTCTGAAGTGGGAATTAATTTGGAAATTCTGCATTTAGACTAGTCAGGACTTGTACCGGTTTGGGCTTGGATGGAGTTAAGTTTCTTCATAGTAACTTGTTTGGGGCTGTTTTTTATTTGTGCTGAAACTGGTGTTGATACCACTGATGTTTTAGTTACTGCCCACCTGTCAAGGCCTTTTCTACTTCTCACATTGCCCTTCCAGAGAGTAGGTTGGAAGTGCACAGAATAGCCCCCTACAAGCTGCCATGAAGAGTTTTAACTCTATCCCAGCAAAACCCCAGGACACTTGTGTTGAAGGGTGGGTTTTGCATTTGTAAAATTTACAGAAGGTCCCGTGGTGCTTAAGGAAGTGCTCGGATTTGTCTGGAAAGTAGAGGAGGGCTGAAGAGATGGTATTTGGTTAACAGCCTTTTGGATAACTTGTTAGGTGATTGTATCTGGAACAAGTTAAAGACAGATCTTCTTGATGGACTTTGTTAGAATGGGAATTTTACTGGGCTAGTGTTACTTATTGCTTGGATTACTGTGTTGATGTTGGGAGTGAAAATTAATATGCAAGATAACTGTAATGGTAGTTTTTGTAACTAAATACTGTGCACATTCTGACTGACTTATTTTTATCACCTCTCTCTTTCCTGTTAGTCGTAGTGTTGTGTTTATCAGGATGCTGCCATTTGAATGATCTTGTGACTGAGATGCTGGGGTTATTTAAATAATAAATGTTGCTCAACATCAAAGGTATATCAAGCCCATTGTAGCACTAAACTTAACTTTACAACATAGGCAGAAGAGTCTACCCATACGCCTCATCTTCTGTTTGAACTAGTATGAGACATCAAACAGATAAAAATATAAGCAGATGCTTACAATTTGTTAGTGATATTCACATCTGGATTTAGCAGTTTGGTTGACTTAACTGGTTTCACAATGTAAAGAATTATCAGAACATTCAGTGCACTAATAAATCAAAGGCATCAGACATCCAGTCAACTTCGGTGCATGTTTTTGTCTTGAGACACATGTAGAGTGAGTGGTTGCCGTGTTCTGCAGTCTAAAATGGCACCTGCATTGGACCACTCACTGTAGCAGTATTAGGGGAAAGTAAATGTCAGGGGGGCAGAGGAGAACATGGAACATACAGCTCAGATTGACAGCAGAGAAATGGAGAATGTAAAACTAGTGGTGGTTGATATAATGATTAGCTATTTTTAAATTATTGTTCGTGTGTTTGATAGCAATATAATTAATTTTATTTACCTGTTAATAACTGTGTTGGTGTTTCAACGTGATTTCCTCAGTTTATGCTTGTAAATTTATAATGACCCTGTCATAGGAATAATTTGTCTGAATATTGGAGTGATTTTTTTTTTACCCCTAGTTGGTTGTGACACTACTTAACTGTATTAATTAAAATTCTGTAGTTTAGAAGTTGATCTGAGTGCAGTGATTTAGCTCCCTAGTGAAGGGTACAATTATGATACCAAAAAAAATCCTGAAATGAGGAGGATCTGTGTGACTTATTTCATGTATGGATGCTGCAGAGGCTCTTTGTTGCCTCAAAGAATGCCTTGAGTTAGCCCTCTGACGGTAGGAGTTTGCATACAACAAAATGCTCTATGCAGAGCAGTTAAGGACTCTTAATTTTGTCTAGCTTCCAGAAAAGGAGGCTGAGGGGCAACCTCATTGCTCTTTGCGGTTTCTTGAGAAGACTTGAAAAGGGAGGTGCTGGTCTCTTCTCCCTGGTATCCTGTGACGGGTTGCATGGGAATGGTTCAGAGCTGCATCAGGGAAGGTGCAGATTGGACATTAGGAAGTATTTCTTTTCAAAGAGGGCTGTCTAACGTTGCAACAGGCTTCCTAGAGAAGTGGCCAATGCCCTAGCCTGTTGGTGTTCAAGGGGCATTTGGACAGTGCTCTTAATTTGCTTAAACTTTTGGTCAACATTGAAGTGGCCAGGGATTTGGACCAGATAATTGTCTAAGTCCCTTTGACTGAACTACTTTGTTCTAAATAGACTTGCTTCTGTGAGAAAGGTGCATGGCATAACTACCAACACAGGAAAACTGCTAGTTTTACTTGGATCAGTGGCTTGAATTAAAGGCCTGTGAGCCTGTCAAAGGATATAGCTTGTTCATTGTTAACTTAACCTGGCATAAAATACTAACTTGTGTTACAAATGCAGTTTTACCTTTTCCCACCTTTCCTGTGAAAGTAAAAGGAATTATTGCAAAAAAACCTGAAACAAACAAAATACCCTAACAAAACTCAAACTAAACAAGGATTCAAACAGTTGTGTAACCTTTGGTTGCTAAATGCTTTCCTTTTGTGCTGCAATAGCTCTCTGCAGCTGACCACCTTCTGTTATTTTCGTTTTGAGGCTTCCCTTCCTCCCCATGGAGTTTGTTACTCTCTGCCTTAGGTGTATCCAAGAACACTAGTACTTGTCCCCAAATTGCTCTTCCATCTACTTCGTCTCGTATCTTCTAGCACGCTTTCTTCCTTTCCCCAACTCCCAGATTCTTCTTATGCCCTTGAATAAGATTGCATGTCCTGTCAGCTAGTGCAGAATTTGAACCATCCTCCAGGATGTCTATTGATTATCTACCAAGAAAATGAAGGAATTAGTTTGTTGGTAAAGGGATGGTATTAACTGAGGTTATGTCTAAAAATATTACTCTTTTGAAGAGTTTGGTGTTAAAACCTTTGCTCTTTGAAATATGTTAAGGAAGACATTCAGAAAATTGTAGTGGCATTGTTTGTGTATTCTAAATGTTGAGGATAATGATACAAAGTCTGATCATTTAATGCAATATAGTATAATTGTATGGAAGGTAAGAGGGCAATAATCTTTTTTTCTTTCCTCTATAGAGTTCACATTGTTGGACTTGGAGATCTGTTTTTCTCTTTTATCCGTCTCTATTTGCCAGTTTTCAAAAGGATTTTCAGAAAAACTTGGCTAGACTGAAAAATAGTTATAGTGTACTGTAGTGTTGTATTTTCAGGCATAAAGCAAGTGACCTGGGATAGTACCTGCAAGTAAGTGATTGCATTTGCAGGCGAAGGTGTTTGTTACAGAACTAAGTTTTCAAGAAGTTTTATAGGGCATATAGAAGCCAGAAAAGGTGGTACAAATCCTAATTCTTTAAGTGGCTCTGCAGAGCATGGTTGGACCCCTTTTCTGTTTCATTGTGATTCCTTGTTGATAATGGTGCCTGTTTATATGAAGTTCCCTATAGATGTGCTAGTTAATAATGGTGCAGTGTGTGAATTACGTCTGTTTTAGTTGTTAGTCAGATGTAGAAACACACATCTGAAGTTTTTACATGCTTAACTTTGGTTTTTCTTTCTTAGAAAAACTTCTTTTTTTGTTCTGTTAGATGATGTTGTATTAACTCTTAAACTCTGGGCTAACTGCTGTGATTTTAGTCTGTGTCTCAAAAACTGTGGCTTTTGAATTGGGTAAAAGTCATTTGATTAATAAAAATACAAGGTAGAAAAATACTGTTTGTCAGCTAAAAATATCACAAAACTTGGATATTTAGTGAAACACCATATTGGGGAATTCAAAGATTATTCAAAATCCACTTAGTCCAATTGATAAGTAATCAGTCACTGTTGTATAGAAAAGATTTTGTGGAATGGGGAAAGCTAGGGGCAATGATGTAGTGCACTTAGGAAATGCATTGTCAGTGGGACTTTGCCTAGACTTCTGTATTTCAGACCAACAACAGACATCATTTTAGTGTTAAACTACTGTGATTATAAAGAATATTTCTGATGTCTCTGATAGTTGGTGTGGATGACTACAGCTCAGAGTCTGATGTGATTATTATACCTTCAGCCCTGGACTTTGTCTCACAAGATGAAATGTTGACGCCTTTGGGAAGACTGGACAAGTACGCTGCAAGTGAGAACATATTTAACAGGTATGGTTTTTTTTAAACGTCCTGTCTGGCTAATGGTTTGCGATCTGTTAATCTGTTTTGAATCTGACTAAAGTTAAATTGCATGAAATAAAAATGATTTAAAAATACCCAATGACTTTACAAAATTCTTCAGTTACCGTTTCTCCTTCTGTTTGCTGATAATCCTACTTAGAGAAACAGAATTATTAATGCTAACAGAAAAAATATTTGCTTATATTTACTTAAAAGTTAAGCAGCAGTAGTTGAGGGCTTCTTTAACTTTTTCATTAATTGAACCACATTATTTTAGGGTTTTTTGTGGATGCTAACGTTCCCATTGATACAGAACTAGAAGTTAATAGTAGACTGCATCCACAACTCTGTGGAAAGTGACTTTACGAAAAGAATTTATGCAAGGGCAGGAGAGGATAATGCACAGCAATGTAGGAGGTGACAGAGGAAACCAAGAAGTGTTCTGCACGATCATCCTTACCCATAGTTTACAGTTTAAGTATTGCTGCTGCTTCTTATTGAATATAAATGCCTGCTGAAGAGAGTCTTGTCTTACCCAGTTAATACTCTGATCTGTATTTTCCCCTTTTTATTTCTGTAATGTCACCAAGCTCGTTTCACTTAAGTATGCTACAATATCCATACTTTTAAGACAGACATGCGCCCCCTACACTCCATTCCCTACGTACAAACTCTACAATAGGCTGGAGACCTTTTTTTAAAAAAAACAATGTTTATTTTAATTGTAACTGTGAACAGTTACAAGATCACAGAAGTATATAAAAATATGTTAAGGTGGAGGTTTTCTAGTGTTTTAGTTTAATATAGTTTAGTTTGGGCTTCAAGTATGTCTTTACTAAGGGATATTTGCTTTTACATTGAATTCTTAATTCAGTAGTATGGGAAAGATTCGTCTGTGATCAGCCATCCTATAGGTTAGCCTCTTCCATTGTTCATGGCCTGAGTTCTGTTAGTGTTTAGCCCTGTTCTTAACTTTAGTCATGTGAAGTGTACTTAAATTTCTGTACTATGTGTATGAGCATCCTCTTCTGGAAAGTTTTCATTCTGATTGAACTGAGGCTAACAATTGTAGAATGGTTTCTCTTATTATAATTGCATAAATCAGTATATATTAATTATGAAATCTCTGATTTTAAAGTTTTCTTCTCTCTTGAAATGCTAAGTTTTGGGTATTTTACAATTTGAGATAAAATCAGCAACCTACCAACCAGAAGAGAGATTTTGTGTATTTGAGTTTTCGTGGGCAGGGAGGAAAGTGGAGCTGTTAGGGCTATAGGTGACAATTCTGTAATAAAAACCAGCGGGGAAGAGAACGAACTCAGAAACTCCAGTTGCTTGACTTGAATTTTAAACAAGAATAGTGGTCCTAATATTTTACTTGCCCCTTTAAGAAAAACTGTTTCACTCAGTATCTTGGTATGGATTGCATAGGATGTGGGGCATGCATAAGCTTGAAATCTTTTTGGTGACGCTGTCCAGCTTTATGCATGTTGTGCTTGCTTGCGCTTTCCTGCAGGGGAAGGTGGGTGGAGTTTCCTTGTTTCCGTTGGGTTTGAGGTGTTCTTTTTTTTGTTTGTTTTGTTTGCTGGTTTGGGCTCTTTTTCTGGTATAAACATGTTATTTAATCTTAGCTGTCTTTGTAGGCCTACTTTGTTATGTAGCATAAGAAAATGTAGGAAATAGCATGTGATCGCCATTAGTGATACAACTGAGTAGCAATTATATCACTGTGATAGTAACTATTGCAGGCAGTTTATGATGATTCAGCATTAGTCAGTCTTGGGCATAATTGCCATTTATTTTTCTTAGCATGGTATAATCACATCCAATTATTTATGTGTAGTTTAACATTATTTTATATTATGTTTGAGTTAATAGTACGTTAGTTGTTTCTGTGATCTTGAAGCTCTGTTTGTGTGGAAGCTTCAAATTATAGATGCTCAAACCCTTGAAACATTATCATTGGTCTTGGTTAAAGTAGGTTAAGGCTTTTTTTCTTTTCCCTTTAATGGATGAACTTGCTTTCAGTGTTTGAGGGGCTTTTTTTTGAAAAAAAAAATTTAAATTTCATGTTAAGCATTATTTCTCTTTGCATTTGGTTTTTATTATCCCTTTCTGTCTGGTTAGTCAACGACATATATATCATATTAGCAGTGTGCGCTTAAACTGAATGACTAAAGTGAAATGATTTCAAACAATTATTACAAAATTGTAATTGCATTTGAGGGGATTCCTTGAACACTCATAATTTGTCAGCTGTTGTCTGAAGGCCCAAGCCAGTTACTCTGAGATGGAAATAGACCTCTGTCTATATCCTGAGAAATTTCAGCAGCTTGGACTTGGAACTTGCAAATAGGAATTGCTTCTTCATTTAGAGATATATATATATGATTTTTTATAAGATGAATTGGAAAAAATGGAGTGAGGCAGGGAATCCTTTAACAGTTTCCGAAGTGGTATAAGGAGTTGCTGTATGATGGGTTTTAGCTCATTATGCTCTATACCCTCACCATTTTAGCACAGTTTTAGTCTGCAAGAACTGAGGGGAGAACCAGACAGATACTATGTTAATTGACCCCTCTTGTATCTGAAAACCAAGGCAAGTAGTACTCTGGTTATGGTTTTATTAATAAAGGGGCAGCCTCCAGACCACACTTTAGAAGCATCTCTATCATACATCTCAATAATCCAATACCCCATTGCAGAAAGAGTAGATGCTGAGCAGAAAGCAAAGACCATTACTCTGAAACACAAGGTCTCCTTGTGTCTTGTAGCATGCAGGGGTGGAGGGATGGGTAGGCGTGCACACATACATGCATGCATGGATGAAGATTCCCTTTTACTATTTGCTTAAAAAAAATTGCTGGTGTAGATTGGAGCATGGCTTTTGTCTTGTTGCACAAATCCTTTGTGGCTTTTCCTAAGCTTTGTTGCCAGTTAACGCACTTGCATTCCACATTAGGAAGGCTCATAAATATACAACACTCTCCAGTAGTGAGGCAGTTCCTAAGCAGCAGACCCTTCTTTTTGATCAGCCTGCTTTGAGGAATTGCTGTTGCCATTTCTCTTCAAACTGACACAGACCTTGGCACCTGGCTCATCTGCATGATGAGTCTTCCTTAAGACTTTATCTACGTATCAGTTTAGATATTTTTAAGCTTTCTTCTTATAGAATCATAGAGTGGTTTGGGTTGGAAGGGACCTTAAAGATCATCTAGTCCCAACCCCCTTGCAACGGGCAGGGATACCTCCCACTAGACAAGGCTGCTGAGCTTCTTTATGTTCTGAAGTACTTCTTAGCTTTTCCCTTTGGAAGAATACATGATGTCTTTTGAAGTAGGGTTTTTTTTGGTGTTTTTTTTTTTTTGAAACAGTGTAACTTCAAAGTACTGGTAGAGAAGCATTCAGCAGTAACTGAGGATTTACTGTATTAAGCATAGCTGTACTTGCATACAGCATAGCAGTAGCACTTTTACAGTTTACAGTGTAGGTTAAGATTTGACCTAAAGCATTCTTGGTAACTTGTCTTTTTTTGGCTAAAGGGTATGTTCCTCTGACTTCATAACACAGGCATGTGGTTTCTGAGATGGTCATCAGAAGGTAGCCTTGCTTTCTAGACTCTTGCTTTTCTAGATGGAAGAGAGATTGGCATCAGAAAGGAGACTGTAGCACATGTGGGAAAAAATTCATTTCAATGTGGTTATCCAATTCCTGACTCACAGTCACAATATAAATCTCATTTTTACTTGTCTGTGATTCTGGAAAGTAGTCTCTAAGTTTTTTTAGAATATATACTCTGTTTCAGGAACTAAGAAATCAATTTCTTTCCAAGGAATTAGGGGGAATGACAAATTTTAATGTATCAGGACTATACCATAAGCCTTTCCACTTTTCCACACATTCTGCAGAGTCAAGAACATAATTTTACTGTGTATTTAAAAATTAAGACTTGCCTGCAGGCAGTACCCCCACTAAAACAGAATGCTTTTTTTTGTCCTTTTTTGCTGTAATGTGTATCAAAAACCTCTCTAAGACAGCATGTTTGGTGGGATGCTGAGAATCTTATCAAGATTTATTAAGTGTAAGGACTTATTTTCATTTAGATATGATCAGATTGTAACCATCAAGTTGATTCCGAATGGTGCACGGTTTTTCTCTCCTCACTCATTTTCCTCCTGCCTGTGCAGCCTAGCATGATGCAAACTATTTCTTTTTGGGGTATTTGTTGACTGTTGACACTAAGGAATTGCCAGATTCTTTACAAAGCTATGCTGATGAAATGCTGCTGACACTCATTCTGACTAGGACACTGCTGTTCATTTTAGGAAAAATCAGGTTATTTCTCCTACCTCTAACTCTTCTCTGTTCTCATGTTTCAGTCCTTCTAAGTGTATATGAAAATATAAAATTTAGTAGAAAATAAAACAAACATCAAAACACATTTTTCTGCATACAAATTTGCTGATATTTGTATACCAAAAAAGTTGCTTAAGTTTAACTTTGACAGTGTAGATTGAGAAAATTTACTTGGTAAGTGTATATTAAAATGATATTAGCTGAACTATCAAAGGACAGGGTATTTCTAAAGCACTAGGAGAAATCTTAATTACTTCAGCAATACTGAATGTAGCTCTGCATATTAAACCTTTCTCCTTAGGAAGGATACAAAGAAGTTGATTTCAAAGTCGGGCTTTTATTCAGAATGTCTTCTGAGATTGGAGAAAACAGTGCCATGCTAAGTTATTGCTGTTTCCCTCTCCCGTCTCTCTTTTTCCCTCTCCCGTCTCTCTTTTTCCCTCTAAAGTATCCATTAAAAAGCACTCCATGTGCAGATGAAGTCATTTAAATTCCATACCAGAAATTTATTAAAGGGCTCATGATAGTGATCTGTACATGGTAATTATATCACTTAGAACTGCCAGTATTGATTCCAAATAAGATCAGAGGAGTATATAAAAGGAGTTTGAGCCAAACAAAGAGATTTATAGGTTGTCTTGTAGTATAGTGTCACAAATCCTAATTATGTCCGTGTGTGCAGAGTCTTCAAAATAACTGTCCCCTGTATGTGGACATAAATGCCGGGGGTGTTTGTAGTCTATCCTCATGTTAACTCCTGTTAGTCATAGTGAATCAGTTTTTCTGCTAATGGACAAGTTCTCCCCATGCATGCTTATGAAATGTTGAACTTTGCTGATTATCCTCCACGTAATAGCTGAAGCAGTTGTACTGCATGCTGTCCTGATTTAGCCCTGGCAAGGTCAGTAGCTCAGACAGGGCAGCTCTGTGTCCCAGGTATGCTGCTATGCCTTGATAGTTCATTGCAGTCCTCTGCAGACTTTTTGTAGCTTGACTGCTAATGCTTGCATGAGAAGGAAGATCAGACTGCTAGACAGGGCACCAGGGAGCCTTTGGTTACTGTCTACTCTCTGGCAAGTAGAGCACATTGAAGTGTGAGCTTGCAGGGCTCAAGTCATTGCGTATTGGTTGACTGCATGCTAGCTCTCAGCCTGTGGCAAATGAGAGGCAGGTTTAGCTCTCTGTGTTATGTTGTGCCTTGGAGAAACAACAGTTTTGGCAGATTGGTGGCGACAGTGGCAAAACTAGGTTAGAGCCCATAATGTTTGGAGGACATGAGTGGACATCATCTCCCAGAACAGGATGGATGGAGTTGGAGATTACCCTGTCATTACTGGCTGCCTGTGCAGTTAAATTTTCTCAAGTAAACTTAGCTTGCACTGTTCCCTTTTATTGTAGAGCCATTTATTCCGTTACAAGACAAAGAAGGAAATACCACCTGAATGCAGGTGGGAACCTTCTTCAACATTTAGCCAAGGGAAAAAACTGAATGTCCCTTCTTAGGACTTATTTATTAAACCCACTCAAATCTGTCTACCTCAATTTATTTTGGGTTTTATCTCTTCCTCTTAAGCAGAAGGTTTGTAGCCTTCAGCTTACAGGGTGGCCACTTCTGCATAGCCATCTGTCTAGCTCACAGAAACTAGCAGACTTACTGTGGGATCCAGCCTCCTCAGTTCAGGATACTGCTAACAAAGCTCTATGAAGAATCATAAAATCACCAGGTTGGAAAAGACCTCTTGGATCATAGAGTCCAACCATTCCTGCCTGCACATAAACTATATCCCTGAGCACCTTGTCTAGCCATCTTTTCAATACCTTCAGGGATGGTCACTCAACCACCGTCCTGGGCAGCTTTTTCCAGTGCCCAACTCTTCAAAATTTCCAGCATAGTAAGGGGTAATTCCATGGTGCCCAGGAGCTAGATGGGATGCAGTGCTCTTTAATGTGGTTCCTTACTTGCTGAGACCAACTCGGTGCTCAGTTGAGTTGTCTCTCATTTTCCAAGATTATGTTTAATAGGTAGAGGCCACATGCATCCAAGCAGGCTGGTTTATGAAATATGCTTCATCTATTCCTCTTCTCTTTTCAGAGGTGTCCAGCTCTTTAAAAGACCCAGTCACCTCTGCTTCTAGGTTAGTGTGTCACGTAGTCTGTTTCCCTCCATTAGGATTTTGATAGTTGAACTTCCTGCTGCATATCAGGATCTTTTCTGAGAGATGTTGCGCTTTTAGCGAGTTGACATGAGTGAGGGAGAAGAAATTTGTTCAAGGCAAACAGCTTTTCACAGTTTGTTTTTGGGAGGATTTTATTAATCTGTATGTCAAAACAGTTTAGTTTAAGGTTGTTTTGCAAGTGGCCAGTGTGAAACACTTACTGATTTTCAGTTTGAGAGAATGGCAGGGTCTGCTTGGCGTTGGAAATTGATTAAAATGTACTGCATTTATCCAAGTGCATATAATTGCAAAATTCTCAAGCTTCCCTTGTATACCAGGAATGCAACCATCTCTTTCTTACCAGTTTGTGACCGTTGCTGATATTCACTGTTAGTGAACGTGATCAAATTTAGCAATGCTTCTGCTCTTGTCTACAGCACTGTGGTTTGTCACCTGTGCTTATATCTAGACTGCATCTAGGCTGCTGACTAACAGTGTTTCTGTTATTCAGTTCTGGCATAGTTTGCATATTTTTATGGCACTCGACCCTTGCTGCTTCAGCATTTTGATAAATTGCACCAGGGCAATGCAAGAGCTAGCAGTGTGTTGGACGTGATTTCTTGGCCCTTTCCACTGTTGGGATAATCTTGATGATGGACAGTGTGGGTTGAACATTAGTTCCCTGAACTGTTGTTCAACAAACATTGTCCAAAATGGTGGGAGAAAAAAAGGGTTATGCTATTTCAGGCTGTTGTTGAGGAGAGAAGGGTTGGTTGCCACACATTGCCACACATTGTTAAAAAATTTAATATTTAGGGGTGTCTATGTAGCTGATAGGTATAACTTTGTAACATAGGCTGCACCAGAATTTTGAGGATAAAACCCCAAGTTTGGCTCAATCTTGTCACTGGCAAATTAATCCTTTGAAAAAATTCTTGTACATTAGCAGTAGTAACAGACTTGATTGTGACTTGTTTCATATTTTCTTAATGTTTCATTTTCTATTTTGCTTAACGCATGCCTGAGGCACATGTGGTCTGGTACATTTTATTTTCACAGTATGTACCCATTACTCTACATAGCATTTGAATAAAGTTTTGCTTTTAAGTGTCACCGTCGGTATGGAAATATTCAGCTTGAATTCTGTATTTTTGCTTGTGAAATAAGGTCATAATTCTGTTTAAAACTGACAATAGCGGTGTTGTCTTCCTTTGTATAGAACAAGTTAGGGAATTCAGAGATGATGTTGCAAGGCTGATACTGACTTCCTAACATTCAGCTCCTGTTTCCTACTTGCCAGATGATTATTATTTTTTATCTTTGTGGCTGGTTTCTCTTATTGTAAGCCAAAGGCATACTTTTAATCTCACACTTAAAATTAACAGTTCTTTAGGATTATAGCAGGTATAATAATTAAGAATTCTTGAAGCAGGACTAACTAAATTAACTGAGATAAAAGTGAATATATGTAAGATTTTACTGTTTGGTTTAAGACACTGGTGTGATTCAACAACTTTTGGATTTGGCTGTATTTCTGGACACAATAATGCTGATTTTTAATCTTTCTTGTAAACTAGGCAAATGGTGGCTCGAAGTTTGCTGGACACTTTGAAGGAAGTCAGTGATGATGAGAGAGATTGTATTGCCGTGTTGGAGAGGATCAGCAGATTAGCTGATGATTCAGGTAGGTAGCATTCAACATTTTACTGAATTAATGAGGGAAAGTTAAAATTGTTGAACCTGTGTTCAGCACAGGACCAATATGTTCTTTCTAGTCTTCAATATTCAAACTAGGCTTATAGAAATGCAGTAAAATATAGAAAAAAAAATTGCTAAATAAGCCCCCCCTCCCCCCCCCGGTCACTTTTTTTCCTTACTATTTTCCTCTACAAATCAAGCCCCCTCAAAATGGTTGGGATCGATGATCTAGTCAGTCTCTTCCAACCTGGTTATTTTATGATTCTATGAAAATGCAGGATCTCAACTTCCCATCAGTATGTTTTTTGATAAGTTTTATTATGTAGTTCGGGTACTCAGCAGATCTACGTGATTATTGTAGGTTTTTAGATTAATTGCTTGCCTTGAAAAGACTCTTGCAAAGCATCTGTACTAAACTCACCATTAGTTTTGATAGAATTTCAATGCTGAAGCAGTTCCCTTGGTCCCTTTTGAGCAGGCTGTTGTGAAGATAAGAGAAGCAACAAGAATTGGTAAGCAAGATGCAGATACAAGTAGTGAGTAGGAGGCCTCTGTAGATGCAATTTTTGCTCCCGAATGTATTAAGACCACTGGGTTTTGAGAATAAAAGGCAGAAGCAGGAGAATAATGAAAAACAAATGTGAAAGGAGTACTGAGCCTGTCCTAACCTCATGAGTTCAACAAGGCTAAGGTCAAGGTCCCCTGTGTGGCTTGGGGCAATCCCAAACACAGTTACAGGCTGGCTGGAGAGTGAATTAAGAGCAGACCTGAAGAGAAGGACTTGGGAGGTGCTGGTGCATGAAAAGATGAGTATGAGCCAATAAGGTGTTCTTGCAGGCCAGAAAGCCAACCATATACTAGGCTGCATCAAAAGAAGTGTAACCAGCAGGTTGAGGTGGTTTTTTTCCCCCTCTACTCTTTTGAGACTGCATCTGCAGTACTGCATTCAGTTGTGGAGTCCTCAGCACAGGAAGGACATGGATCTGTTAAAGAGAGCTCCAAACGAGGGCCAGAAAGGTGATCTGAGGGCTGGAGCACCTTCCCTATGAGGACTGGCTGAGAGAATTGAGATTGCTCATTGTGGAGAAGAGAAGGTTCTAGGGAGACCTTATAGCAGCCTTCCAGTGCTTAAACAAGGCCTATAGGAAAGCTGGGGAGGGGATCTTTATCAAGGAGTGTGGTGGTAGGATGGGAGGTAATGGTTTTAAGCTAAAAGAGGGGAGATTTAGATGAAGTACTAGGAAGAACTTTTCTTTTTCCTGTGAAGTTGGTGAGGCAGTAGAACAGGTTGTCCAGAGAAGTCTTGGCTGCTCCCTCCCTGTGGGTGTTGAAGACCAGGCTGGATGAGGCCATGGTTAGCCTAATGTAATGGGAGATGTTCCTGTGCGTGGCAGGGGGGTTGGAACTGGATGATATTTCAGATCCTTTCCAGTCCAAACTGTTCAATGAATCTATGAAAAAGCAGTGCAGTAGTGAATGAAGAGAAAAATGGTTTGGGCAGAGCTTGCAACAACGTACCAGGTTGAGGTTGCCCTAGAAAAAATTAAGGACTTGATTTCAACATAACTGATACAGTTGAAGCACCAGAAGGAAGAAGGAAGGCTTTAGAGGCAAAACAGCAGAGAAGATCTGAAGTTCATTCTTTTTTCAGTGTAGGGGATGCTATACAGAGAAACCTGTATTAAATGGGAAGAGATGTTTCTTCTGTTTAACGTCTGTTAGTTTTTCTTCCTTCTGCAGGAATTGAAGGGCATAATGCTTTCCAAGGATGGAAAAGTATTCTGCTAATCTCTGTTCTGTCATTACTGTCTTCATTTAAAATGCACAATTTTGTTTTTCCTGGCTAAATAATGACACTTTTTCAGAAAATAGTCTGTTCTAAGTATTACAAAATTGTATTGAATACCTCTCCGAGGATCCTTCAAGAGGGAAAAAAGTCACTACTCATTTAAGATTAAACATGTCTTTAATTGAGAACAGTGATGTGCTACTATTTCTAGAGTGCTTACCTAGCAAACCTCTGCTTCTGCAATGTGTATATAGAGTGCTTGCTTGTGACCAGGTTATGTACATCAGTAACTTTGAGCTTAAACTTTGGAAAATAGGACAGATAGATGTGCGTCCAGGGAAAAAATGGCCTTTTGCAGCAACTTTGTAGCCTTAGGCATTTCCTTGCTTACCAACAAAGTGTGTCAAATTGAAGTTTGTTTAGGTAGAAATGTAATGGAAGTCAGGAGTTGAGCTCAAATCAATTTGTTTCCTTTAGTAAAGGTGGTGTACATTTTTTAGTCAGGGTTGATTTTTTTCTCAGTGTCAGTAAAAGCAGCATTTCGGGCTTTTCCTGCGATACAGAGGTTGCCTTGGATCTGCCAAACTAGTAGTGCTAGATTATGCAGCTGCCCCACAAATTAAATTTCTGCAAATTTAACTGTGAGTTTCGTGCCTCGAGCACTTTCAGTATTGGACTTAGCTTGTTTCTGTAAGACAGGTAGTGAGAATATCTTTGTGTCTTAAACTGCATCAAAATTCATTAGGGAACTAGATCTGCTTTGTGTCTTCTTAATATATGTGCTTGACTATTATTCAAACTGTGGCACAGTGGTTTTTGTTGTTTTTTTTGTTTGGTTTGGGGGGGGTTGGTTTTTTGTTTAAGGCTACTATTACTAGACTTCTTTTAATTTTTTCTCTTATTTGATGCTTTTTTTCCCATTTACAGTATTTTTCCAACTTGTTCTGTAAGCGAAAAATACCCAGCTGAATTTGGAATAAGAAAACACTTATAAAAGTATCTACATTTTGATTTGTGTGGTTACAGGCAGATGAGTGTAGAGTTAGAGCTACCCTGGGGTCAAGCCCTCATGTTTAAATATGTAAGTAGCATTGAAACACACTGTTGGGAAGTTCAACTAAATTCTGCACAGGATTTCTCATTTCTAATAGTCATTACTTATTAGTCTTATGCCTGTGTTTTAACACTGGGAGGTGTTTGTCTTTTCAAGTCACAGAAACCAAGATACTTTCCTCTTTTTGGCAGTAGTTGGTATAATTTAGTTTGAATTAAAGAATGTACCCAGATTGTGCCATATCAACGCTATCTTTGTGTTACTGCTACAGTTATCTTAAACATGAGTACAGCAATGAGCTGGGAATATGCACTACCCTAAAGTTGCCTGTGCGGTCCTCCCTCCTCTTAATACTGTGCAACTTCAGGAGCCCTTCAGGAGCTGATGTTTTTCACATGGCCTTTCCTTGTTTAGGTTTGAGGCGGCAGGAGGGAGGGAGAGTGTTGGTTTGTTGGTTTGTGGTTTTGGGGTTTTTTTTGTTTTGTTTTGTTTTTTTTGTTTTTGTGTATGTGGTGTTTGGCTTTTGGAATTTGTCTTCTTTTTTAATAAGCTGGGGCTACAATGACAGCCATGTCTGTCTTTGAGAGCAAGAGAATTTCAAAACCATGATTATTTTTGTCTCCCATGTCCTGGATAACACTTCAAGAAGCTAAATGTTATTCTGTTGTGGTAAACACTGCACTAATGTGAAATAAAAATTCATCTTCACTAGAAGATCCAGATCCAAACATTGTTGTAGGATGGAAGGCACAAAAAATGATGAGAGTATGGTTTAGTATGATTGACACAGATCTTGTCATACCAGCTGGCTAGCCATGACCTAGATTTTTGAGGCATTATGGCAAAAGCAAACAACGTCTCTAAAATGATTTTTAAAAAGCTGTTGACAAAAGATTTCTCAAATGGATGGCTTTTGTTGGCAACTAATTTGGATTTGGAGTAGTGTGTTATTAATAACAGTAATTTATGAAAGTTTCCTTAGGGCAAGAGTGAATTGAGTATTGCCTATACCTGAAGAATGCCCAGTGATGTTCTAACATTTCTGTCAACAGCCAGTGTGTGGGTCGCAGGTGAACAGACAGTGAGTTGTAGGGAAATGTGTAAAGGAGAGTTCTGACTACTGTTGTGTAACTGCACATACAAATGACATAAAGCGGGTCTTCTCCTGACTGGGCAGTTTGACCTCTTTCTAATGAATTAGTTATGGGTTACGTGTGGTTTTGCAGCCTTTGATCGCTAGTGTGTTTCTGCTGGGAAAAAATATCTACTTAAAGCGACACTGGAAATGAACCACTCTGAGTGCTGATGGAACACAGGAATCGCTGTGCCCTGGTATCATGTTTACCTTTATGTAAACGGTAGCGCAGAATAGCTGTTCCAGTGGAAGAAGCCCATCAGTGGCAGTTAGAGAATAATCTGCCTGCCTCCAACCCAAAGAAACCTACTCTTACCAAAGAAACCTTTTCTCTAAATCTCAGTGGTTTGGAAGGCTTATTTTCTTCAGTGTCTTCATTGCTGTAATTATTACGGGGTTTTTTTAAGAGGGGAGTTTTGATATTTTTCAGCCTTTTGGAACTTTGTATTTCCCTACTGTCTTTGGTAGTGAGTTCCCTAAAACAGTTACAGCTGTGGTAAGAAAGGTGCTACCTTGTATTGATTGCTTTTGAATCTGCTGTTGACTCACTCTTCATTTCTCTGTTTCTTTAGGGATGTTGGCTATGGCTGCTCATTTAGAAGCTCAGTGCCTGGCAAATGTTAATTTATCCCCTATAAACCCTTGTTTGTGATAAAGCGCTTATCTTTGTCTTAAAACAGCTGGGGCTGACTTCCATTTTCAAATGTAGACTAGCTGCAGGCTTAAGAGAACTCGAACAAGTCCCTTATGTCCACCTTTTTCATTTAAATAAATTCATAGCATTCAACCTTTTTCATTTGGTACCTGCTTGTGAATGGCTTGTCCGAGACAAAGCTTAATTACTATGCACACCGCTAATTGGCTTTGAAAGTTAGCTTCAGCCAGAGTTAATGTATTACTGCCATTTTGCTCAGTGTGCTTGCAAAACTAGCTACTAGAAGCTTTAAATCTTATTTTCTGAGGGCTTTTTTAGAGAGAGAGCCTGTACCGTAATTTCTAAAACATACGTGCTATTTTATGTACTGTGAAATAGATGTGTATAGGTTATCTTTCTAAAGAAGTGATGGGGCGAAAAGGAGGCGGAGCACCTGGAGGACTGGTGCTTATTTGCTTGCATATATCGAACTGGAATGAAAAGTAGTCTCTTTACTGCATAGAATTAGTTGTGAATGTAGTTTGAAAAACAAACTGATTTTAAAAAACAATTATTAGACTAATTGGTCATTAAGATCTGAAGCTGTATAATCAGGCTTAATGTGGATGGCCTCACAACCTTAATTACTTAATAGTGCACTTAGCCCATGTTAATAAGACCATTTAAATTACTGCTGTTGCCATAGTGAGAGGTACCAGCGATATCTGTTGAGTAACACATATTACAGTATTTCATGTAACAAAATTGTCACGTGTAAGTAATATTAATGGGAATGTTAATATTTGCTTTTCTCAGTTGTCAATAGCTCCACTTGTTGGTTCGTTTTTTTTCCTTCTCCCACGTCTTCATGTTTCTGGATTTTCTGTACCTCTTCTCCCATCTTCTGCTGCACAACGAAGTTTTACCTTTGCTTGATTTTTTTTTTTTGGCTCTTCATGTTTCTGATGGTAACTTTACCCTCTGTCATGAGTGTCTTTCAGTCCATGCAGTGATGATCATATAATGAAGTCAGTTTCTGATTAATAAGAGAAAAGAACCTGACTACTGAATTAGCGCACACATCAGACACATCTGTCTTTCCGAGGGACTCCTAAGCTAAAAGGGACAAACTCTGGTTACACTGTATTTTCACTTGTCTAGATTTTTATTTGCCTTCAAAAGAGGTAGGAAAGTTGCAGGGACAGATGAAACAGGAAATGAGAGAAATTGAAAAGGGAATATGGGGTGACACTAGAAGGAAGAAAAGAGGAGGGGAAAATTGTATGTGGGAAAGAAGGGGATAAAGTTTGAGTTGATGAGCTGTAGATTTAATATGAACTATAGTCATGCCAACGTTGTTCACTTGGTACAAATCTAGTACTGCTGCCATGCCCTTGGCACATTGGTGTATTGTTATGCTGTGCACCTTCTGTTCAGGCTGAATGCAGAAATAGGGATCTATACAGTGGAGAGGCCATGCATGTGTTTTCTGTGGTGTTTGTTTCTCTCTAGTACATGTGAATTGGTGTTTTCATTTGCCTTTAACCAAAATGTTTTTTCTTTAATGAATGAAGATATAAATGCAAAGCTATGCGCTTTCACTCCTTACAGCCTTAATAGAACAAATATTAATATTATTAATACTCAGGTATTCTTAACGTTTGTCAAAATTGTCATTTAAAACAGCATTAACTTCGCCAGTAGTTCTTCGTACACACTTGTACACACAAAACCCTTACAACCACTCACTAGAGGTAATTGGCTGTTACTTGTATTCCAGAATTGTCATTTTGTGATGATAAAATCTTTGCAGAATTTCTTCTAAATACCATACGTTATTTTAGAATAAGCTACTGTGAAATAAACTTAGTTATGAGCTGGCTCTGGAATAGTGACTTCATTTACAAGTGACAGCTCTGGAGCTCTGCAATATCCCCTTTTCATCTCCAGTGTACAGCTGACTGTGGTGGCTCACTTCCTTATAGCTGAAGTGTAATAGAGAGTGAACTGAAGCCTCGGCAGGAATAAAACAAATTTTAAACATCCATATAAGAAAGCTAAGTGCATGTGCTAGGAGTAGCTAGATGAGTATGTGCCACTTTGCTTTCAAGAGAGACTATGTGAAATTCTAGGAGCGATGTGAATGTTTCTTCATGGATTGGGAAGGAACAGCTAATGACTTCTATGATTTTGGAGTCAGTTTGGGATGTCAATTTAAATGGTGATTGGTGATCTAGCTAAAAGAGAAATGTTATGGAGAACCTAATTGTGATTTTTCCAGAATGCGTAAAATAGAAACTTTTGGTCTTGATGTGAAGTAAAAGTATCCACACGGATTTTTTAATACTATGTCAAAGTCTGCTCCTGACTGTATTGTACAGTGCAAAAAATATATCACACAGATGTATTCCCCTTTAAGAAGCCATGTATAATTATTTTAACTGATATTGCGATACTCCATTCACTGTGGTGATGATTAAACCATAGAATAGAAAATTTTAAACTGAAATGTCAAATGGTGTCATTTAATGAAGCCTGCTGGAACGTGTATTAGGAACTACCATTCCTCTAACCCAAAGACAAAGCTAAGGAATGGGTGAAATGAGTTAGAAAGCACTGTATTTAGAGGAAATTTTTGGCGTTGTTTGCGTCTTTAGGAAATACAATGCAAAAGAAAACCTCTACTGTAACCCCATTAGACTGTAAGATTAGGCTCTATTCAGTGCACACTGGAACATATGCTTCAGCATTTGGAAGAATTGAGCTCTTATCTAAATTGGAAAGCTTAAGGTTCAGGTTCTTGCATAGTCGTGGTAATTCCCAAGAACAGCACAAGTGCCTTTTTGATGGTGACTGACGGTGTTGCATTACATAGCCAGTTATATGCACAGTGCTGGTTTGTTCTGTTAGTTTTAATTGACCTTACTAAAAACGCAGAGCCATGTGCTTACAAGTCAGGGAATATAAGAACTAAGGTGACTTTGCAGATCTAGTTCATTGCTGGTCATTAATTTTTCAAATCTTTAATTGCATCATCTCAAGTGTCTGTGTTCCCCACAAAGCCAGAGCTTACTTAGTAGCTCAGGAAGAAGGGGCCCTGCTTTCTGTGAGCAGCTTTTCAATATTGCAGGTAATGTGGCCACTGTCTTAAGTGCTGCGTAATACATGAACCCTGTTCTGAAGAAAGGATGTTGTGTGTTTGGTACTCATCGGTCTGTTACTAGAATGCTTCGTAACAGAAGTTATGAATTTGGTTTCCCAGTCAGTTTGAGGAAAGGCAGTGTTGCCGTTAATTTACAAGTGGGTGGGCAAACTGCAGAGGTATCAAAAGTCAAAACTCCCTGTGTATTTTGAGTGCCTTATGGCTGAAGCTTTATACATAGCTCTTGATATGCTTAAAACTGAGCTCTTGTTGGCTTTGATGGCAGTGATGGCATTTCTTCAGCAGTGAAAAGATAAGAGTTCAGACTGCAATCAGATGAGTAGTGTATGATTACTCTGTGAAGCTTCAGCCTTGAGTGTTTTGTATAGCTTCACACTAGGAAAAGGAATCAATTGGGTTTTTTCAGCATTTTGCTTCTTTTGCAGTAATATAACAGCAAGTAGTCCCAGTGCCTTCTCACCACTTGCTTGCTCCCATCATCAGATGGTTCTGTCCTTTGAGAGAAGTGTGTGATTGCACAGGGAAATGGATCTGAGTACCAGTTCTTGCTATTCAGTCATGCTGCTGTGGTGGGTCAAAAACTGTGTCAGTCAAATAAATTCTTTGATACGGTTTGACTGCACAAACAGTTGCATTGGCATAATGGAAGCCACAATTTTTTTGTTTGTGAGGGTGGAAACTGCCTGAAGCAAATTCAGAAGCAATTTAAGGTGCACTGCTGCCAAACATGCAGCCTCAGCCGATTTGTCTTCCTCACTGTCCTTCTCCCACCCCCCCAAGTCATTTTCTGTCTGCTGCAAGCAATGTGGCAGGAATGAGAACAAGATCCAAGTGACAGTGTTATGACACAGGCCTCTTGTACCCTTGGATCGTGTCCTGGGTATGTCTTGAGATAGCAGCCTTGTGAGAAAGGTGGGAATGAGTCCCTCCAAGCCCTGGCACTGGACCATGGTTCCAGTTTCTTGTCTAACATGTTCTAGTATCCCTTCCCTTTAGTTGCTAGGCCTATCTCCTGTCACTCACCTCTCAGCCCTCCATCCCTTGTTGCCTCATGGTTCCTCATTCTGATGTGTTTCCCATCTGCAGTCTTTTGAAAAGAGTTCCTCTTGGAAAAGGGACTGTGTGCAGCGTGTCTTTAGTGATGATGACTTTTTCCATCTCAAAATGTGCTTAACAAAGAAAGATTGTTGAGTTTGTAGTTGCTGTGTTCTCTATTGGTCACTGGGCAGGTGCAAATGGAAGATGTTTTAGAGACCTTATCTCAGCCACCTTTGAGCAGCTTTTTACACAGATGGAAAAACATGTTAAGATGTAAAAGGACTCAATTTTCTGGCACATTTCAAGCCCCTCTTTCACAAGTCAAGAAGCTAGGCCTTATCAGGTAGGAGGACCAGAATTCAAAGTAGGAATAAAATTTTTAGTCGTGAAAACAGCTGATTTCATTTTATATTTGGAAACTTTGTCAGCAACTGAATTTTTACAGAGGATTTTAGTATATTTTTCTATAGAAAAAGTAATTTATGTCTGTGGCTGAATAAATGGACTCCATAGGCCATTTGATTATTTTGTGTGATATGAGCTGTTCTTTTCTCATTGTCCTCAGTGACACAGAGACTGCATGTAGCATAGTACTTGCTTTGTCTTTGTTTTGGTTTATTCAGGCATAAGTTATCACTTGTAACTAAACGTGCAAGAAAACTAAGTGCTGCATGCATTGGCTGTGCTCAATACAAATACAAGTTACATGCTTCTATTTAGCAGCAGGTTGTATTTTTAATGTATTCTGTTAATTCCAACTATTCCAAGTAAGATGATTCTGGTCATACTATTACGTTTTACCTTGACAGTTTATATGTAGCCTTGTAGTAAGGCATGTGCATCCTGTGAACAGTATACACCTTATTATCTAAAGTATTACAAATCAACTTTATGCAAATTAAAAGTAATTGATGAACATTCATTATGTGCTTTTGACAGATAATCAGTTTTCTAATAATAGCTACAGATATCAACAAGTTCTGAAAGGACAGGCGTACTTAGTAAGGTTTGAAATTATATGGGGATTTTTTTCTTTGGGCATGTGATAATTACTTACTAAATTAAGCTTTTCTTTAATTATTAGAATTTAATCCATGTTTTAATTTATTTTCTTTTTGTTCCTCTCATTCCCCAAATAGGTGTGCATGTTCTGTGGGGATTAGGGTTCACTCAAACAGTGCATTGTTTTCTGAATTAAGAGTGAGTTAAGTTTTTTCTTAAATCGTCACCAACTTTGATGGAAAATGTACCTGAAAGGTTTAACAGAAGCAACTACAAAGATGCAGGACCTTTTCCATCTGGCAAAAGTATCAGTAGCCTTAAAAAGCAAAGGATGAAAAAGAGCGTTGGTGGTTGTGGCTGGTTGTCCTACTCAGTGGGATCTTGAGGCTGTGCCCACGAGTGGACTTGGAAGTAGATAGTACTCATAGGGAGTTTAGGCAGGTTTGGATACTCATAGTGTTTAGTGGCCTGCTCTCTTATACCTCTTGTTTTTTGATTGAGAACGTGGGACCCGTCTTTTTAGTAGTTTAGCAGTACAGAGTGCAGTTGAACCTGGTTCTGCAAAAAGAGGAAAATGAAGCTCAAAATGAAGCTTGACAAAAATGTGCTGACATGAACACTAGAGAGCATAGCTTTTATGTACAGGACTGCAAAAAGCTTATTCCGGCAGTATGCTTGTAAATGTTTATTGTACCTTGTTTGCTTTTATTTTGACCCTGACAGAGCCAACAGTGCGGGCAGAGCTGATGGAACAGGTGCCTCACATTGCTATGTTCTGTCAAGAAAACAGACCTTCTATCCCATATGCTTTTTCCAAATACTTACTGCCTATTGTGGTACGATACCTCGCAGACCAGAATAACCAGGTAAGTGTCTTTTACACATAGTTTATTAGGTGATTGGTTATAACTGGTGTGAAGGTTTTGAATTTAAATAATTTAGTGTCATGCAAGTGTGTAATGTTTCAGGATAAAGATGATTGGAATGACACAAAATACATGGCACTGTGAACTTTTTAATTAAATAAAATTTCCAAAATTTTTTCATCTAGTATTATCTGTTCTGATTTTGGGCCTTAGATGTGGTATTGTATTCTTGTGGACGAGATCAAACAGTCACTTTGATGAGCTGACGTAATTTTAAATTTGGCAAAAAGTTACAAAAACCTGACGAATTGATACAATTCAGTTTTCTAACACCATTATGTACCTTCATAACTTGTATATTGGTCCGGTAGAGCTTTTAGATTGGATTTACGTGGGTTTTTTTCTGTGCGTGTGTGAGGTAGTTTCTCTAAAGTTTTCTGTAGGCTTCTTCATGTCGTTTCAGACTCGATTAGTCTGAAGTGATATATTATTTTAAGTATTTCAGGCCTCTAAGTTTGTCAGTGTTTTTTTCCTTACCATTTCCAGATTTTTCATAATAAAAAATGGGTGCCAAAGTATATTTTTTTGATAGTTGGTTTGCTAATTCATGTGTAATGCAATGACTGTACTTCTGCTTGATATTCTTATACTAGAAGATGAATGAGTCTGTTTATCATTTTAAACTCTGATACTCCATAGTTAATTAGCTGGTCTGCTCTGAAACAAAGATCTCAGAAGTGTTTTCAGAATGTCATTATTCCACTATGTAGTCTCGTTTTGTGTAATGTTTTCTCTTATTATTAAATTACTTTTTGAGGTGCAGGGGTTAGTCACATTTGAAGTCAATTAATGGTCCAGTATTTCTTTGTTAGGTGGGACTAAGCAAAATTGTCCCTCAGAATTTAAAATACATTCAAAATAAATGCAGTTATTCATTGTCAACCAAGCTCGTTATCTCCGAAAAAGAGGATTCAGATAATAAAATTCACATTCCTTAGAACTTTATTTCCAATTATTTGTACTGCTTTTCCTGTATGAGCTTTACCATGGCTTTTTGGTTTTGACATTGCTGTCCTGTGTTTCAGGAAGTACGTAGGTGGATGCTTTTATAATAGTGTTGCTTTCATTTACAGTATGCAGGTGTTCTTGGATTCAATCGTAGTTTATTTCAAACCTGAAGTGTTTGCAAAAGTGGTTTTGGAGCACTTGTCCTCTTGCCAAATGCAGTGGGTATAGGTGTATGGCAGTATGTAGGTACAACTTTCAGAATATAGGACACACATTTAAACAAAACTGTCTTTGGATTCCTTGGTTCAATTTTTGTCTTTTTATGATAGGTAAGAAAAACAAGCCAGGCAGCATTGTTAGTTCTGTTGGAGCAAGAACTAATAGAGAGATATGATGTGGAGACCAAAGTGTGCCCTGTCCTGATAGACCTGACAGCTCCAGACAGCAATGATGATGTGAAGACAGAAGCCGTGGCTGTAAGTAGCAGTAATACCAAATCATACAGTATAAAGTTTGCTGGAATGCTTGATGTTACAGTGATAGTGTGTTTCCGAGATGAACATCCGTGTGGTATTAAGAGGAAAATATAGTATTGCTATCTGACTAAATGTGTAGCTTTTTTCCATGCTGTGTTACACTAAAGTCAAGGTTAGATTTAAATTCATAATGCTGTGAAGAAAAACCCAGCCAGGCAAGACAGTGCAGGGGATTATTGCCTCCTAAAATATCTGCTGTTGGTGCTTTTTTTTTCCAGCTTTGATTGTTTTATGGAAGTTTAAATTGTTTGTGTACATTCTCAAGAAACTGAAAATATTTAAGCTTGCTTTCTGATGGACTTTGCTGTATCTCTGTTTTCTGTATTTTGTTTTATTGGAGAGAACAACAAGGATCTGAGTTGATTAACTCATGGTTGGTGGTTTTCCTTTTAGCATTAGACACAACCTTAATGATTAAAAAGTATGTTGAATTAAACTAGTAAGTGAATTAATAAGTTAATTTATAAAGGAGAAATAGCAGAAGCTGTATGCCTTTGTTTCATTTGTATTTTTGCAATTTGATACTTTCTGCTGGTTGAACTTTTTTTTTTAGTCTTTTTGCTTGAGAGAAATGTTATTTAGTGGTTTGCCTTCTTAATGTGACTGGACTCATAAACAATAAGCAGGCTGGTTACTATTCCATTTGGCACCAAATTTTTAGTACTTTCTTCAAGAAACTTACAGATACGTAAGGGAATATTATTCAAAGTGGAATTGTTCTACCCATCATCATGGTTCTGAAGATACTGAAACTTCTTGAAGGTTTGTGTAGCTCACCAACCACCTAGAAGTTATAAAAATAATTTCTTATAGGAAAATTACTTTAAATAGTTCTACTGATGTGATTGGGAAAGCTAAACAAAAAATTCTAGATTATCTTATTTAAAAAACAATTTAGTAAAAATCATAATGAAAGAGTAGAGGGCAAAGCTGTCACTTTAAAGATGTCACTTTATGATGTGCCTTTTCAGTAATTTTGTTAGTGAGTTGAATATGTGTGGTATGAAGTGTCGTAATTTTTAAAGCATAGGGAAGTTGTAAAAGTTACTTCAGTATATTAGTTGTCAGTTTCCTGTGAATTGTAAAATTATGTGATTGAATTGGAATAGTGAAACGTTATTGTACTTGGCTTTCTTTTTAATTTTTTAAAGTCTATTTGGTAAGATATGAGTAATTTCTGAAAGTTTGGTTATTACCATTAGTTAGGAATTTGATTTAGTTTGGTGAAAGACCAGTATCTTCTACAGTTGTGTTCCATCATGACAAGGGGGAGGGTACAAAGGGGGAAAAAAAAACCCAACACTTTTCTTACGAAAGTGACCAAACATTTTCTGTTCAAAATATGGATTCTTTTTTCAACATTTTTCACAAATATCAAAAAAATTATATGCATCAAAAAGAAAAGTCAATGTAAAAAGTCTGTTGTCAACTGACACAGAATTGTGTTGCACAAGCATTCCTGATTGTCTGTCTTGCTATTAGATAATGTGCAAAATGGCATCCATGGTGGGAAAGGACATCACGGAAAGACTTGTTCTTCCAAGGTTTTGCGAGATGTGCTGTGACTGCAGAATGTTTCATGTTCGCAAGGTATGAATTATCAACAACTGGTCTGGATTATCTGTGAAAGCTATGTCATGAACTTGGAACTTATATTTGTCTAAATGACTTTTTTCCTTGCTAGATGTCATGTGTGACATGTATAAGAGAAAGCTATGGCGTTTCCTTGTAGTTTGCATTTCCACAGATTTTATATTTTACACTGCTTATTTTCTGGAGTTGCTACCTCTATTATCAGAAACAAAAAAAAGATTCTGCTTGTCATTATGCCACAAAAATGTGAACCAACTGTAAGTGATACATCATCAGCACCTTAGCTCATATCTGTGTGTAGATGGAATTAAAGATGCTCCTTAAGATGAAACAAACCAGTTCTCCATCATAGTACTAAGTGCTGAGACTGTGCTGTTGTTTTACTCTACCATTGCATAGCTTATTTTCCTTGATAACTGCTTGTGTTCTTAAATGAATCATTTGACAGCACTTTGAATGTGTTTTATCTTTTATCCTTCTTTCCTTTCATTTAAGTTCCAGGGTGGTTCTTTCATGATTAAAGAAGGCTGATTAAGCTTGAAATGAACAAAGCAATATTTATTTTTAATTTAACCATGGGAACTCATGGAGTGAGGAAGTGGCTGATACTGAGTTTGCAGCTAACGTGTTAATATGGCTTTAAAAGTTTTTTAAAATTTTTGCTTTGTTTGCTGCATTAAAACTATGGTCTTAGTGCTTATTTCTTGCTTTTTGTCTGCAAGGTGTGTGCAGCCAATTTTGGAGATATCTGCAGTGTAGTTGGTCAGCAAGCCACTGAAGAAATGCTGGTAAGCCATTTCCTAAAGGACTTTTCTTTTGATACAAGTCAGAAGTGGAGCTAGACAAGGTACAGGAAGGGTCAGCTAAAATGATTAAATCACTGCTACATTCCCTTAGTAAGGAAAGACTTGAAAAACTGTGACTCTTAAATTTTGCTGATGTGAGTTTGTGATAAGTACAAAGTCTTGAAGAGAGTTACTATGAATACAGAACTCTTACTTGCCAAGTCACACAGTCTAGGGCTAAGGGATACTCAGTTCTAGAGCTGGGAGAAGTATTTAAACCAGACTGAAGAAAAATATCTCCGGCTGTGGAGGCAGAGACTGTTTCCAGGTTCAAAAGTGCATTAGGCAAGAAGTAGGCAAGAGTGTTTAACCCTAGCTGGCAACAGAGCACCACGCTGCTGCTTGCTCACTCCTCCTCAGTGGGATGCAGGAGAGAATCAGAAGACTAAAATGAGAAGACTCGTGGGTTTAAGTTTAAGTAAAGCAAAAACCATGCATGCAAGCAAAGCAATCCAAGGAATTAATTCACTGCTTCCCATTGGTGGACAGTTGTTCAGCTGTCTCCAAGAAAGCATGGCTCCGTCATGCATAACAATTGTTTGGGAAGACAAAGCAATCAATCCTAACATACCCCTTTCCTTCTTCTCTCAGCTTTATATGCTAAACATAATATCATATAGTATGGAATATCCCCTTGGGCATTTGGGATGAGCTGTCAAAGCTGTGTTCCCACCTGACTCGTACCCGACTCGTTGTGCACCTCCAGCCTGCTTACTGACCAGGTGATGTGAGAAGCAGAGAAGGCCTTAATGCTGCGTAAGCACTGCTCAGCAATAACTAAAATATCCCTGTGTTATCAGCACTGTTTCCAGCACAAATCCAAAACATAGCCTTGTACTAGATACTGTAGAGAAAATTCACACTGTCCCAGCCAAAACCAGCACAGAAGTCGAGGGAAGAGGTAGGAGTTCAAAATGGAGAAGCAGTGAACTGGATGGAACAGTGAATAGAGGGTCATGGGCAGTGCCACACATTCGCCTGGCAGTTCCAAGGAGCTGGTGAGTGTTGTTAGGCTTGGAAATGTGACAGGGCTATGGAGCAGAAATCAGATGACTGACAACCATTGGGATCCTTCTTCAAACTTTCTCCTTTTGAGGATATTAGCACTGAGGTTGTTGAGGGCCAGAGGAGGTTGATGAGTCAGTGCTTCAAATTAGTGAGGGACTTGTATGGAGAGAGTGTAAATGCAGGCTTGACTTCAACAAGAGTCTCTGCAGCCTTTTGCAGATGAGGTATTGGAGCAGGTACACCTAGTGTGACTCTTTGGACATTTCTTACCTTCTTACATCATTTGCTGTATTTTCCCCTGTGTATTATGTAATTCAAGTCATCTGGTATTGAAGTATCATTGTGCAGATTTACATCCCATGTGTTTCTTGATTGGAGATGTGAATTGATTCCTCTCACACAAATGCCCTCCAAGTGATACATGTAACAAATCTGGATTAAAAATTGGTGGAGATTACAATTAGACTAAGCAATAAAAAGGTGGTGGTATTTTATGTGAGAACAGTAACATGTAGCTCAATGACTGGGCATCCATTTCCATAACAGAAAATGCCATTTTCTGCTCTTTTGCATTATTTAAAAAAAACCAAACCAGAACTAGAAAGCTGAATGGCTTTAGATGAGACTTTGTTTTGTAACAAATGCTTTTTAAAAAATCAGAAGTAAAATCAGCAAACTTTGCTGCAGAAAGTAGGAACAGCTGAACATCAATGTTCGAGAACAGAGTTGTAGCAACAATCATTTTATTACTTGCATCCTACCAGTCTGCCTGCTGCAAGCAAAAGCAGCCATGTGGACCTGCTTGTCTTTACCTGTCTCAACTACACTACATCCACCGTTCCATCGTTGCTGTCTCAAAAAAAAACCCAAGCACCTAAGCAGCTTAAAACCACTCCAATTTTATCAGTAAACCCACTGGTCTGTTCAAACTTGGTTTGTCTTGCACCAAATGCAGTGTCTGTCTTATTCTCTTATTCCTCTGTGCAGTTCAAGTCCTGCTTTGTAGGATAGATGGTGACAGATTGGTAAATCTAACAGTGAGTTAAGGTGCAAAATAAAGATTTTGTTTCTATCTGGAGATTTCGAGTTTGGGGTTTTTTTGTTTTTATAAATAAGGTTAGATAATGCTTTCCTGTTATTCTTCAGACAAGTGAATTTTTCTTATTTGTATCCATAAGTTATAGAGCAACTCATTAGAAGGGTGGCGCTACTGAAAGCATAGCACGTTTAAACTATTGCATCAGAATATGAGGGCAGGGAACCAGGTGAAGGTAATGAATGTGAAAAGAACTTACTTTGAAATAAATACTGCCTGTTGAAACTTGCAAACTTACTCACTGTGTTCCTAACAGCTGCCGAGGTTTTTCCAGCTCTGCTCTGATAATGTGTGGGGAGTTAGGAAAGCCTGCGCTGAATGCTTCATGGCAGTTTCTTGTGCAACATCACAGGAAGTCCGGAGAACAAAATTGTCAACCCTTTTTATTAATTTGATTAGCGATCCTTCACGATGGGTAAGAGTTGCTTTTTATTTCTTGAATAGCTGTTGTACTGAAGAAATTTTACTGTGATGCTTTATATAGAACCTCTGTTCATAGATGAGGATAACAACTTGTTTCATGCTTCTGAAGCAAAATTATTCTTAGACTGCTTGTCTAATGGGTGTAAGAGTCCTGCATGTTTCCACTGTAGTATGTAAGAAAAGCTGTGACAGTGGAATAGCTTTTCTTAGCTACAGAACTGCCTGTGACTTAACATTGCTGAAAATCATTACCAAACTGGAAAATTTGATGACTTGTTTGTATTGCTTCAGGTACCCTTACCATCACCTCCTTTTGAGGGGCAGAGTAGTGCAGTGGAGTGGTATTGATATTGGGTTTGGGTTTGTTTGGGTGGGGTTTTGTGTTGGCAGGGTAGTTAGAGTGGGAGCATGTTCTGTTTTGGTGGTTTGTGAGTGTTTTTTGGGTGGTGGTGGTGGTGGGTTGTTGGGTGTTTTTTAGGTTTTTTTTTTTGTCTGCAAGATCTGCTCTTGAAACCTTGTTAAGTTTGTTATTGAGTAGAATTCTTCTGAGAGCCAGAAGTACATGTCTTGCATGGCAGCATGAGTTTTTGGGTCCTGGAAAGTCATGCAAGTTGTAGCCTCGCAGAATTAATCAAATTATAAAAATGGAGGTAGATAAGGTTATTGTTGAGAAGGGGAGAATAAATAGGAGGAGGGGGAAGGAGCAAATGAACAATATAACCGAATAACAAAGGTAAAGGAATGCAGAGCTTGTCTTCGGTCAAACTTCTTGTATTGAAATTTCTGTTCACTGCACATAATATTTTCCTTTAAAATTGCTAAAATTCTCAACTGAGCTTTCAAATTTACATGCTTCTACTATCTAAATAATTGTGATTTCTTTAGTCGTGGAGATTAGGCCTGTCAGCTTGGTTAACCATGATTTAACTGGTTTTACCCTGTGTTTTCTTAACCTTTTTCATTTAGCGTTAGATGGATACGGCTGGCTGATTCTTCCCAACCAAGAGCTTCTGATGTTGCTTTCCTCGGTTGGCTTTTAACTTTTCCAATTCCTAGTAATGGACTTTCATATTTTATAGAATGGCAAGATTTATAGATATTTAAGTAACTTTTTTTCATCATTAATCCTTACCTCTAGGTTCGCCAAGCTGCTTTTCAGTCTCTGGGGCCTTTCATATCAACTTTTGCTAATCCATCCAGCAGTGGCCAGTACTTTAAAGAAGAAGATGGTAAAAACCCAGAAGATTCTGCACAGGAAAACAGGTAAAAATTTGCTAAATCTACAAATTATTCTTGCTCCTTGTTTTCCTTCTATGTGAACCGCAAGTTAAGAAATTACTCAATTTATACAGGAAAGTTAATCTATCTTGGCAAATGGCAAGATCTGGAACTTCTCATCTTACTTAACTTAAAATGCTGATGGTCTGTTATTAACTAAAAACATGTGACTGTTCAGTAACTTAGCAGAGCTTAAGATGTACCTTATGTGATGAAATGGCTGACTTGATAGACAAGGGAGAGCAGTGGATGTAGTCTGCATAGATTTTGGTAAGGCTTTTGACATGATCATAGAATCGTAGAATAGTTTGGGTTGGAAGGGACCTTAAAGATTACCTAGTTCCAACCCTCCTGCCATGGGCAGGGACATCCCACTAGATCAGGTTACTCAGGGCCCCGTCCAACCTGGCCTTGAGCACCTCCAGGGATGTGGCAGCCACAACTTCCCTGGGCAGCCTGTGCCAGTGCCTCACCACTCTAATGGTGAAGAAATTCTTCCTTATCTCTAGTCTGAATCTGCCTCTCTCCAGTTTATATCCGTTACCCCTAGTCCTATCACTACAAACTTTTAGTCCTGTCACTACAAGCCTCCCAAAAGGTCCTCATAGAGAAGTTGAGCTGAATGAGCAGAAAGTGAAGTGGATTGAAAACTGGCTGAGTAGTTGGATCGAGAGGGTGTTGATCAGCTACACAGTTGGGAGGCCAGCAGCTTATCATGTACCTTGGGGTCAATAATGGGTATAGTCCTTTTGAATATCTTCATTAATGATCTGGATGATGGGTCAGGGTGTACCCTCAGCAAGTTTGCTGGTGTGACAGAGGGGTCATGCTGCCGTCAAGAGGGGCCTCAGTAGGCTGGAGAAATGGGTTAGCAGGAACATCTTGAAATTCAATAGCAGTAAGTGCTAAGTCCTGCACTTGTGAAGGAATAACGTGAAGCAGCTGTACAGGCTGCTGGTATGACTGGATGGAGAGTGGCTTTGCAGGAAAGGCCCTGGCACTCTGGTTAGTCCGTGGTCAAGACTGACCATGAGCCAGCAGTGTAGACTTACAGTGAAGGCCAGTGGTGCTCTGGGCTGTATTAGGTAGAATTGTTGCCAGCAGGTTGAGGGAGGTGATCTTTGCCCTTTGCTCAGAACTGGTGAGGCCACAGCTGGAGCGCTGGATCCATTTAGGGCTCCTCATTATTATCATTATAATTTCGCAATGAGTGTGGTGAGATTGACGGCGAGGGTGGTGAGGCACTGGCACAGGTTGCCCAGGGAATTTGTGGATGCCCTGTCCCTGGAAGTTGTCAAGGCCAGGTTGAATGGGGCGTTGGTCAGCCTCCTTGGTGGGAGGTGTCCCTGCCCATGGCAGGGGGGTTGGAACTAGATCATCTTTAAGGCCCTTTCCAACCCTAACCTTTCTATGATTGTGAGAAAGACATGGACATACTGCAGAGAGGCCAGCGCAGAGCCACTGAGATGATGAAGGAAGTGGAACAGCTCTCCTGTGAGGAGAGGCTGAGAGCTTGGACTGCTCAGCCTAGAGAAGAGAAGGCTCAGGGAGATCTTACCAATGTGTGCAAGCATCTAAAGAGGACAGAGCCAGGCTCTTTTCTTTGGTGTCCAGTGATGGGGACAGAGGCAATGGGCATAACCTGAAACACAGGACATTCCCTCTGAATGTAAGGAAACAGGGTTTTGTGGTTTTTTTTTCTTTTACTGTGAGGGTGACTGAGCACTGGTTGCACATGAAGGTTATGGAGTCTTCATCCTTGGAGATATTGAAAATCTATTTAGGCGTGGTCCTGGGCAGCTGGCCTTAGGTGGCCCTGCTTGAGCAACCCCCTGATGACCAGCCAGATGACCTACAGAGGTCTCTTCCAACCTCAGCCATTCTGTAATTGCTGTGATTTATTTTGCTATACTGTAAGTAAATCTAGTTTGATAATTAGCAAGTTCATAGCACTTGTGTGAATTTTCAAGAGCATCTGTTTGCACCAAGATGATTTTACGTTTTAAATGTTCATTTGTTTTGCCACTCAACAGTGAACAAGTCAGGACTTCAGAAGATGTTACAACAAAGAGTGGGCACAATGGGACAGAGGATTTATCTTCACATGCTGATAATGACGATTTTGCAGCAAAACTTGAAAATACCATGGAAGATCAAAATACAGTATCAAATAACTCTATGGGGGAAAGTGATTTCCAGACTGAGGCATCTTTCCATTGCACTTTGTCTTCAGAATCTTGTGGGGAAATGGCTGATGAGAACGAGCAGAGTTCTCATTGCTGTACAACAGGTTTGCGGGAGACTGGGCTGGATTCACAGGAAACCTCTCTTTCAGACCAGGAATTGTACAACTCTTTCCATTTCTGGAGGACTCCACTTCCTGAAATAGATATTGATTATGAGCTTCAGCAGACTTCTGAGCTATTACTCGATAGAGAAATTCAGGAACTCACTATGCCAGTGTCTTCAAACATTCCTATGGCAACAAGGAAAGAATTGGAAGAAATGATAGAAAATTTGGAACCTCATATAGATGATCCAGATGTTAAAGGTATAGTAAAGATACTGAAGAGTTTTTAGTGTTTGTACAACTGCGCATGTTGCTTTAGCAGTTTGGTCTTTAACCTTTGCTTTGTTTTAAAAGTTGTAAGTATAACTTTCTCCTGGTCCTTAAAGAGATTTTATGTTTTGATTTAATTGTGAAAATTCATGGTGAACTAAAAGAGAACTTGAATTTGTGTAAAGGTGTTTAAAGGCAGTGTTTCCTACTCTGAAAACATACACAATTAGCAGTGTAAACATCTGCCTGCCTGTTTTGATGCTAATCAAATAGATGGTTCAATGGCATAAGCTGTTGGTAAGGAAACTTAATTTGTCATCACCATACATGCGAAATAAGAAGGCAGATTAAGTTGGGGTTTTGTTTAAACACTGAAGTGTGACAAATGTTTTTTAAGTATTACCTATTTTCTCTTTAAATATTTTTATCTGCATAGCCTTTTATTGTTGCAGTCTCGTGTTGTTGACTTAAGTGTACCAAGTATGTTTGGTCATACTGAGAATTGATCCAAACTGCATTCTTGAAGTTAATGTACATCTTCCGTTTTAAAAACTTTTGAAGGGTGGAGAGGGTTTCATAAGTACGAGCAGTTGGTGGAGCAGCAACTTGAAGAGGTACCTCCTGGGCTAAAATGACTTGGCTGTTTCACACTTTACCTACTGGAGACATTTCTTTTTTCATTTTTTTGCTGAATCAATTCTAAAGGCACATGAAGCTTCGTAGTTGCAGTCCAAGTCCAGTGGTATCACCAAGGAAGAAGCCCTGTTATTCTGGAGCTGAAGAGTTTCTAGGGGAAAGCGTGCCTCTATACCAAGAAAAAGTAGGAAGGAATAAGCAGGGCAAGTTGGGAGCGGGGAAGAAACATTTTAGAATAAACTCATACTGCTTTCAACTTTTTTATTGCTAGAAGATTGATAGGCTAATAACTTTTCTTAAATGGATTTTTGGGCTGCTTCTGTTTAATCTATTATGAAGTCAGCAGTTGAAACTGTTGCTTTAAGAATGCTTTGGGCACTTTCTCTCTAAGAGGCAAGGAAAAAAAAAGAAAAAAATCAGCCTTGCTAATGATCTTAGTCTTCACATAACCCATCTCTCTGAAGCTCACTGCTAAACTTGAATTGCTGTTTAGGTTTGTTTTTATAAAACCTTGTTCTGTCCAGTTATCAAACATGCCTTAAACACTTTGAATGAAGATTTAGATAGGCATCTATTTGTACATCCAGAATTGTCCCCTCTTGGTTATGTCTGTGGTCGTGTCTTTTGTCAGAGCAGGGTTGGGGTTTTTTTGTAGCTCTCTTGACTGGGCACCAAGATGTTTTCTGTGCAGTTGTTGACTGGCACTTGCATATTTCAGTGGAAGAAAACAGTTACTAGATTGCCAACAACATGGGTTCCCAGTACCCACAAGTTAGAAGAGGTTTGAATTAGGGTTACCAGTGCCATTTATTCTAATTGAGGTGGGGTGAGTGGCTTTCATTACTTAGTTACCTTCATATTCTGTTCTGTACTTATAATTTGGGTCAAGGCTATGTGGTGAAGCCCTGTGAAACACTCTTTTTTTTTTTTTTAACTTTTAAATCTTGCCTGTACTCTCATTGAGTCTAAATACGTAATAAGCTGGAATTTAACAACATACCTGTTCTGATTTTCTAATGTTGCTATTTTACTTTTGTATAAAGTGTGTTGAGGTATAAGGAGACTGAGACTGAAACTGATAGAGTAGTGTTCATTTTGCATGCTTGTCTCAAACACTAAAACACACAGAGAAGTGGTAGGCATCCAGACTAGACTCTGAATAGAATCATAGAGTCACCAGGCTGGAAGAGACCCATCAGATCATCAAGTCCAACCGTTCCTATCAAGCACTAAACCATGTCCCTCAGGACCTCGTCTACCCATGCCTTAAACACCTCCAGGGAAGGTGAATCAACCACCTCCCTGGGCAGCCTGTTCCAATGCCCAATGACCCTTTATGTGAAAAACTTCCTCCTAATGTCTAACCTAACTTCCTCCTTTCACCTGACGTGATGATCCACCATATTCACTGTAGGTGCTAATAAATTAGGCAGAATAGCTGACTTAATGTCTGTGTTTTGAGCTTGGAACTCTGTAAATGATTACAAGAGGGGAGGTAGTTTCCGTTTAGGGGTGATCCATAAGATCAGAGCCCTGTCTGCCTCTGTGGTGATCCCAGGAATAATGCTTCCATCTTTATCATTTAATGCTGTTGTTGTTAACCAATGGTGTAAATATTTAGCCTAAGAGTTGTCTTTAATTTTTTATTTTTCTTAGAAGTTTTATGAAATTTCTTGATTTCACAGATGATTTTGTCTCTATGTAGCTTACAGGTGTTTGCCAAACAGCTCTGGTCCTGGTTGGTGCTTAGTATCCTTCCTTGCCCCTCACCCCACAAGACTAACCATTATGTTTTTATGAATCTTTTACTGTGGGTGGGCTGGTTCTTTACAGCAAAGACTGACCAAGCTAGGAATTTTTTTTCTTCTTTCTCTCTCTCTCTCTTTTTAAATCCCTGTGACCTTTTTTTTGCACTTACTTTCTTCATCGGTTTGCTGTCACCAAAGTCCTGGATTCCCTCTTCCATGCTGTGCCTCTGTCTTTTATTGCTGCGTTCCCAGCCAAGAGATGGGAGTAGAAGATGCCATGTTCTTTATGGTGGGTAAGCAGAGGCTTGCCATACTGGAGGTACACATCTGGTTTATATATCAAATTGGATAAGCATCCTTGAGGCATCACAAAATGAAGTGAGGATGAGTTAGCAAAAGGCTAGTGTGCGAATGATACAGTAGTGTGTGACTTTATGCATGTGTTAATAAGGTTAAGTTGTTCATAATAACTCACCATAACTCTTGTCTGTACCTCACCTGTCAGTGCTTGACTTCAATGTTCTTTAACATGTGATATCCTTTCTGGAACAGTAAGCAGGAGTTAATTTCCATTTTGCTAGTTGGTTTCAGACCCAGTCCCTGACAGCTGAGGCAGGTGTGAATATTTGGTACTGGAGTTGTACTACCAACGATTCTTTCTGAGACACAGGAGAAGCTTTTTTTCCTCTTCCTCCACCTATCCTTCAATGCTTTGTCTGTATATGCATCCATAGCAACTACTATACTTTTGCATCCCATCCGGTTTTTCTGTATGCATTTCACCACCTATCTCTTTTTTGTTCTAATTTCTCTACGTTTCTGCATTCCTCTACTTCATGTCTCGCCTCTTCTTTGTTGTACAGGAGGCTTCTTCCATCACCTGCTTGCATCGTTATAGGGGAGGTAGCTCAGTTTTTACCTCAGCATACCGAGACAAGGGGAGGGATCAGTTGAAGAGAAAGGTGTTGCCAGCTTGAGCAGCCCAGAGTACCATATGTTCATGGTATACTCCAATCTTCCAGATTTCCTGTCTGCCAAGCACTAATGGGTTACTGTTTACGTACACAGAACAAACTGTGGTTGTACATGGTTTTGGCTTTTTTTGTTTTTAAGGGGGGGGTTAGGTTTCTAACTTGACTCTATTTTCTCTGTTTCCGTAGTGCACTTCTCTATCATCACAGCATTTTCCTTTTTTTTTTTTTTTTTTTTTTTTTTTTTTTTTTTTTTTTTTTTTTTTCTTTTTTCCCACTTTTTTCCTTTTTTTTTTTTTTTTTTTTTTTAACAGTGGCTGGCAGCCATCATAGAGCATTATGTTTTTCTGTAATCTCATTCTCAGAAGGGGGTGAACTGCTGTGACTGAACCTCACTCTTAAGAGTCTTTACCTTGAGGCTTGCTTTCCAGAACTAGCTGGTTGCCCAAGTGATAAAGCTGAGTAATTGGCAGCTGAGCAGTCAGCAACCAAGATAAAGACAGCCTGTCTTACAGACAAACTCTACTGGTTAACAGAGCTATGTAAGCTATGCAAAGTTAAGCGTATACATTATGCAGTATGTAATCCTTGTTAATAGGACTTTTCTAATCCACTCAGACTGGGAGATGGAAACCTGCGTGTTCCTCTGAAGTATGCCAGGTCTTTTAAAATTATCACAGGGTCTTATTCAGGTCACTTTTTTCCAGCTCACTGATGCTGCTACTCTCTTCAGAGGTTTATTTTCTTTTCCAAGATGTTTTTATTTCTTTATTTTTCTTTCCAGGGGTGCTTTCTTCAGCTTAATTTATCTCCTTATCTTCTGCATAGCAGGTGCTAAATCATGTGATGTCAGCTTTTTTTAATATTATTTGGGGGAGGAGAGAAAGCCTGACTTGCAGAGTACTGGTCCTAACTCTGACTTAGGCCATTACAAGGTCCTTTGCCAAATGAAGACCCAAATATTGGATCATTTGGTCTCGTTCCCTTATTAAAACTTATGTTTAGAAGTTAGACTACTAGCACTGCCTGCACTATAATTCTGAAATGTATTGGTAATGGAACAGTAGGTAAGGGGAGTAAGTGGAGAAGAAACTTCTTATTTTTCAATTACTTGCATCTCTTTGCCCTTTAATACAGCTCATGCCCTCATTTCTTAGTCAGGGGCAAAGGGTGAGTAAGGCAGATCCTTCAGAAATAAAGAAGGAAACTTGCCACTTAGAAATATCAGTGTCATCTAGTGAAACATCAGGAGAAACAGAAAACAACAATAAAATGTTTTGAAAAGACAGATGCTCCTGAGGACTACGAAGTTTAATGAGGCCAGATAAAATGTGGTTGTTAATCCTGCAAATTGTAAACTTCCTAATTTTTATATTTTTTATATATATATATACACACACACGCACACGCACACAAAAATTATCTACTATAAATATATATTGAAACTATTTTCCAATGTAATCTGTTTTATAGTGAAAGTATTAATATGATGGTGGGTTTGGTTTTGCATTTCTAATTTGCTGTGGTTTTTCCTTTGAAGGTGAATTACAGTTAATACAGCAAGAATATCTTTCAGTTAATCTGTCAAAGATGTGGCACAGTTATAGAGCTGTTATTGCAAATTGTAAAGAACTGTCTTTACACCTGCTTATCAGACTCCATCTAGAAACCAGTAAACCTGTAGTGTGTTTTCCAGTTTTTGCTAGCTAAGGTTGTGCTGAGTTATAAATTTGCTTCTGGTAACAGAAGTATTGCGTATCTTTATGTCTACAAATTACTCTAATTTTCTGTGTTTAATTCTTGTTAATAACCCTATCAAAAAGAGAAAAATTCAGATTCTGTAACTTAGTACATCAACGTGGGCTTAAAAACAAGCTCATGGTTTGTTGTTTAATTTCATAACAAGCATTTAAGAAACCTTGAGAAAGCCAAAACCTATGAGGAACAGAACTTCTGAATGGCTGGGTAAATTTAAGGGGGCAGGACACTATTCCTCCTTAGGTTCTTGGAAACAAGTGAACCAGGGAGAAGGCATCTTAGATCAGTCTGCACTCAATTCTGTGTTGCTTGCAGCTAAGATTGCCTCAGGTATCCGGTATGCTTAGGTAAGGCTATGTCCAGGGAACATTGCTCTACAAAGTTTTTTTTAATTAGTAGTAAGCACAGTAGTCCTGGAACTGCTGGATCTTTTTCAGTAGTGTGGATGGTAGAGTGTGAAGTGCTAATGCTTTCTTCTGATGAACAAAAGAACAGCAAACAGCGCAACCTTCATTATTTGTTAGGAGGATGCAAGAAGTCTGAAGTATTCTGTCCAGAAAAGTATTGCTGTGGTCTAGCATCTTCTTATATAGATCTTGCTTTGGATTTGCAATTAAAATGTAAGCATTTAATGACTGTGCATAGGCACAGACACAGCTTTGCAGAATCAAAATCCTTTGTGCGTGAGTAAACCTATTCTTAACCTTTATTTTAATTACTTTTCCCTTCTCTGTCTTAGTCTCACCTCCCAAAACAGACCCAGTCAGTAAGTTAGTATTCATGTGTTCTGCCCTAAAGACTATTTGCACCATTAATATGTACTGAGGTTCTTAAAGAACTGATCCTGCCATAACAGGATCTCTTACTCTTGGGTTGTTTGGTTTTATTTGCTTTAGTATGGTTGAGCACCCTGAGACAACAGTGGAGGATTCATCTGCCTTACATTTCACACTAATTGTCCTCACTCTGGGATTTACTGAGAGTCAATAATCTTAAATTTGTACCTCCCTGTAATTCCACCATCCTTCAGTTAATTAGTCACTGTCTGAAAGTTGATTTGTTGACTTGTGAAAAGTTTATTGCAGTTCAATTTCATGCATTTCTCTCATATGCAGCACAAGTGGAGGTGTTGTCTGCTGCACTCAGAGCATCCAGTTTGGATCCTCCAGAAGAGACAGTGACCAGCATGGGCAAGGGAACAGACTCTCAGACCGAACTAACCATCAACGAGCAACAGAATTTTAAACCTATACTGGGTGATATTGTGCCTTTAATTGGTGACACTGTTGAGGTAAGAAGTGAGTTTTGCACTCTTCTCTTTTGGGTTTTTTTTTTCTTTTTCCAACTATTAGTATTTCCAGGGCTCCAGTAATAGAGCTGTATTTTGTGTTCGTGCAGTAAATGCAGCCAAATGCTTCCCACTTCTCCTAGTCTGGTGTTCAGTTTTGTTGGCTGGTGTTGAAGTACTAGCTATGGAAATACAAATACTTGTGCTAGAACTAACCTTTACTCTTGCCAATTCTGTGCTTGTCCATGTAAATTCTTGAAATTGTTAACATTTAAATCTCTTGTGACTGTCACATTTTGAGATACTTTAATGCTATTGCAGTTTATTACTGTGAAATTGCCTTCCTTAAAACAGTGCCTTACTCAAATAAGTGAATCTCCTTCAATGCCATCCTCCCCTTGTGCTCCCTGCTGCCTCTGGAGAAAGAGGTACTTTATTCCCTGTCAAAGTAGTTTCTAGTAGTTCACTGGCCTACACAAGAGGAGTTCAGTACCTGCAGTCTAGGGTGTTTTGTGGACTGCTGGAAGAGGATGTGGATTCTAGTGATCAATAAGTCTTTGAAGTTTTTTGTGCTTGTTCAGCGCCCCACCACTACCTGCTACCCAACTGAAATCTGTGGTGTTTGATACATTTGGTTGAACTTGATGATTATAGAATCATAGAATGGTTTGGGTTGGAAGGGACCTTAACAACCATCCAATTCCAATCCCCTGTCATGGGCAGGGACATGTCTCGCTACATCAGGGTGTTCAAGGTCCCATCCAACCTGGCCTTGAACACCTGCAGGGATGGAGCATCCACAGCTTCCCTTGGCAATCTGTGCCAGCACCTCACCACCCACATCATGAAGGATTTCCTCCTTACATTTAGTCTTAATCTTTCCCTTTCCAATTTAAAACCATTCTCTGTAGTCCTAACACTTCATGCCTTTATAAATGAAGCCCCTTCCCAGCTTTCCTGTAGCCCCTCAGGTACTGGAAGGTTGCTATGAGGTCTCATAACCTTCTCTTTTCCTGGCTGAACAACCCCAACTCTCTCAGCCTGTCCTCATGGCAGAGGTGCTCCAGCTCTTAAAAGTCTTTTCCAACCTTAATAATTTTATGACTCTATTCTGTGATTGTATGCCATTTTCCATTCTGTACTGTATATTAGGCCAAGCCAACCGTGTTCTTCACAGCATATAGTGGCACAAGGTCTGGTAGTATTAAAAGCTGTAGCTATGTAGAAAGCAAAGGTTCAAAAATATGCTCCATAAAACCACAGAAGTGATTTGTTGTATCATATTGCCTAAATTATATTTTCAGGTGAAATTTTGATAAATGCCTTTGAAAAGTCTAGGAGTTGACATAAGTCCCTGGCAAACATTTTCAACCTTTTATTAGAACAGTGTTTCCAAATGACATTTAATTAACTTTTCACCTAAGCTGTTGAACTACCATGTAGCCTGAAAACATTTGGGGAGTGGAGAAAGTGACGTTTACTTGGGTGCTGCTGTTTATACATAGTCATAATTTACCACTACAAATGGAGTTGGTTGGTTGCTTTCAAAAAGAACAACCTATCCCCATTCCTGATGTCAGGCTTGATATGTTTCTGTAGCATAGGATCGGTTGTAATTGCTTCTTTCTAATGCTGACCTGCAAAATGACAGCATAAGTGTATTCTCTGTCCTTCTGATTTTTGAGGGTGGTGAGGATGGTGTTCATTCAGAGACCTGTCCTCCATTTCATTTCTTTACAGAGTATGATGCTGACAGAAACCTGTCACATTGCTGGTCTATGTGGGTTTTGCATTTTTCAGTTTTCCTCTTTAAAAATGTGATCTTAATCTGTTAGTTCCTTGTTTGTTACTGGCACTGAATCAAACCCTCATTTTACAAGTTAAAGGATATCACAGAGGTGACCTAGAATTTGGGAATCAAGCTGTCATCTGTTGAGCTAGTGCACTGTTCCCCCTAGCAGTGAAGAGCTCTGATTTTCACTAGTGGTTTTTTGTGGGGTTTTCTTGTTGTTGTTGTTGTTGTATTATTTTGGTTTGTTTATTGTTTTTTGGGATTATTTTTTTTAAAGTCTCAGCATAGCAATGTATCAGTAGGGCACTGGACACATGAGAAAAATCAGGCTACAGAGTTTCGTATTTGAAAGCAACCTTCACAGCTCTGCACAGGTATCACAAAGCAAAGTTACACTTTGCTTGTCCTTCTACAGCTGTATTGGCTCTTGAAGAAGTTAATGATACGTGTATTCTATATTCAAATAAGAATAAATGCCAGCAGATTTTGGAATGTAGGTTAAGCTTATTCATTGAGGGTGATGGTAGCCATTGTTTTTTCTTGAACCACCATTTTTATTTCTTTAGGTTGTATGCTCTGGAATGGAAGCCACAAGAAATTTCCCAAATCATCTTCCTAGTGAATGGGTGTGGGAATCCTCTCTTTTTTTTTGGTTGGAGGTAGAGGGAAAAGGGAAGGAAAAGAGAAAGTAAACAACTAAAATCAACCCATCCATTTTTGGCACAAATCTCTAAGAAAAGGAGGGATGCCAGGAGAAAACTGGACCTCTAACAGTGGCTTCTTCTTTCTGTGTTTAAGCCAGCTGCCCTGTTGGGAAACACCAGCACCACTTGTCCTTGTGCTGTGGGATTTGTATGCAACCCATGTTGCAGAGCAGCAGTCTGTGGAACACAGGCGCAGGGAGATCTTGTAATACTTACAACTAAAGGAGACTTCACGTGAGAGATTTGTAAGGCCATGAGAGATTTGTAAGGCCATCTCAGAGGTGGTGGTTTACCACTTGGTGCACAAGAAGTTTTCAGACTAAGCCCTGCTGAATTTTTATGTTCTGTCTCTGTGCAATGCTCAGTTCAGGGTGTGCATGTTACGTGGAAAAAGTACAGATGGAGTTTCATGTACAGGAGTAGAGATACTGCATTGACTTAAATAACAACCAATACTGTGGTTCTTCTGTAGTGAAACTCTTCTTTTCTGGAATGCGTATTTAAAAGTGGCTGGATAAAAATGTTCCCATCCGTAACACCCTTCAGTATATTTAGTTTAACTTAGTTCAATCAATAAAGTTTTTTTTTCATCCTTTTTTTTTAACTTGACCTTTTGCAGCAGGGGTGGAAGGGGTCATAGGGTGGAGTCTTTCAATTTTTATTGTAGCAGAATGGGTGATTAGCCTCCAGTCTCATGCACATAGGCAATTCATGGAAAGCACTGTGGCTAAGTTGGGGTGGCTGCCTCATAATTTCTTGATTTAAGAGTTAAAAGCCAGTAGCTTCCTGGCAGTCCTGAAAATTATCTCTTTATCTGAAATAAACACTAAAATGGTGTGAAGAATTGACTGACAGACTAAAATCCTGCAGAGATGATTTTCAGAGATTTTTGGCGTTGAAGTTGCATGCAACTGGGCACATATAGTTACAGAGTCACTTGCAGATCTGTTCTTTCCTTGTCTCTCTGATGCCTTCTTGCTGGTGCGTGGTTAGCCTGAAGGGTGATGTGAGCTACTGTACCAGCAATATGTGATTGCCTCACAGCTCTGCCTGGTTTTTTTATCACCTGTAATTATACCTCAGCAACTAAAATTACAATCCAATGCTTAGATGAAAGCAGGTCATGAAGAGGAAGAAAGCAACTGTCTGAAGTCAAACCAAGGAAAACAGATTGTATCCTGGAGGCTTTTTTTGAAGAAGTTTGTTGTTTGCCTAAAAATTCTCATTGTCAAGCTGATCTGAACAGCTGGTAGAGTAGGCATGTTGTCTGTGCTTGTGTTGACCCTGAGAGCTCACCCTGCAGTGTCTGTGAATGAATACCTTGGCTCTTATCTAGCAAAAATGCTTTTGTCCTGTTCTACCAGATAGCAACCTGATCTACCTTTCAAATATTTGTCACGTACTTCTTGTCATTCACAGCTGATTATGCAAACCCCATTGTATTTGGGGAACTTTGCTGGTGTAGAAAGTGACAGTGTATCCTCTCAGCAGCAGTTTATCATAGTGTATCAGACTTACACTGCTTGGTAGAGTTCCAAAACAGCCCAAATCCTTATCTTCATGGCCCAGATATGTAGCCAGGATGCTTGAATGTTTGCTAAAAATTACTTCAGTAAAACTGCTGAGACAGGTGATGAATAGTGTCAGCAGCCATGGTCCACTACAACTCTATATTATAAGGTGAGGCTCATCTGTAGGGAAGATTATAGAATGATCACCTCTAGGAAAGACACAACAGCTAAGTCTTATCACTTTCTGCTCTTTAAGTGTGAGAGTGGTTTTGCTTTGACTGTTTTCTAGCACAAATCCAACAAAACTTGCTGCAGATGTTTTCTTGTTTTCTCTTTGGGGGAGAAGCAGTGTGACCTGTATCTTACTTACATTTTCCTTAATGCAGTCTCAAAGGTACTCTTATTATTTTCATTCCGTAAGAACCATAATGGAGCAGGATAAAAGGAGCCTGAGTTTGAGGTTGAAAGCAGAAAGATTTATCTTGGACCTTTTGATTTTGGACTGTAGGAAAATTGTATTTGATATTAAACCATGTATTCCTTTAATCTCTGAGGCGAGGACAGCACTTCTTGATGTTGACATTTGTTTTAATTGTTTACTACTTTGCATGACTTATTTCATTTTTTCATAGAATATGGATTCTACACTTCACTACATTCATGATTCAGATTTGAGCACCAACAGTAGTTTCAGCCCTGAAGAAGAAAGAAAATCCAAAGTACAGGTAAATGACAGTAAATTCTGTTTTTCCCACACATATCAGATAAGTGATGGGTTTTTCATGTGTTTCATTGTCATTTCTGATGTGATTTAGTTTCTATTCAACACAGAAAACCTCTTTAAGTAATTTTAAAATATTTCATGTTCCCAGAGATAATGGCTTAATTTAGCAGTTGCTTCTTCTTTTTTAGTTATGTATAAGGGATTGCAGTGTTTTTTGACATGAGGTAATGGTTGTCATAGACTTCAGGCTCAGATTTCATGTGGTTTCATTTTCTGTGGAAACTGTCCTGTAATGGAAGTTAGATTAGTGAAGAAACAGGGATTTTTTTATTAAATATTTTGAGTGGAACTGTCCTCAGCCAATGACAGCTTTGTGCAGAGATTTGTGAAAGTGTTTCATTAAGCTCAGACTGTCTCCTTGTTATTTTCTCCCAAAGGGAATATTTGTAACAAAGTACAGTATCAAGTGTGCAACCCTGCACCAGTTTGACAGCACAAGTGGAAATCTCTGTCACTTGTTCCCTATGTGAGCTGAGGTTCTGCAGCTGTGTTAGGGAAATGCTCTTGTGCACCCCCTTAGGTAGAGTCAATGCCTGACATAAGCTGACAACAGCTGAAGGAAAGAGGTTTTCACAAAATTTTAGTTCAGATGCTTTAATTTCTCAGTGAGAGAGGGACTGGTCTTCATCAGAAATCTCTCTCTCTGGAGAAGTATTTTTCCTTCCTGCTGACTATTTAGGGAGTTTGGAAGCAACATTGAGTATGCCTCTGCCTCTTCCCTTTCCCTCCCTCCCCAAGGCATTTTGATTCAGTTTTCTTCACCTCACCTCCCCAAGATGTAGAGAAGAATAGGAAAATTACTTTTGAGCAAATCTCATAACTTGCTATTCTGCCTGTTTTTATGAAGGACTTAGTGGCCAATTTGCACCACAGCCTGTGAGCCGTAATTTTTTGTACAAAGTGGAGTGTAGTCTCTTCATTTCTTGTTACGAGTACACAGTGATCCACTTGTTCATCTCTTCCATTGGCCTGTGTATTTTCAAATAGCCCCCAGTTGTGTCATCGTTTCTTTAGAACTTTTTCATGGAACATACAAAATACAAAACCTTTATGTCCTTTTTAAGATATTGTAATTAAATAATATTCTGTAATTATGGGAAAAAAATGTTGTTCTGGTAGTATGCCCTGGAATTGTAGTAAGACACATAGGAAGATTTATTGAAAATAGTGTAAAGATTCTACCATTTTTCTCCTGTAGGATGTTGTACCTCAAGCCTTGCTGGATCAATATTTATCAATGACTGATCCATCTCGCGCACAAACAGTTGATACCGAGATTGCCAAACACTGTGCCTACAGCCTGCCGGGTGTGGCACTTACATTAGGCAGACAGAACTGGCACTGTTTGAAAGATACCTATGAGACGTTGGCATCTGACATGCAGGTAACCTTAAGAAGCTGCAACAGTCAATGATCTGAACTTCCATGACAGTTTCTCATTTACTGTGTGTTGGGTTGCTCTGCTTTTTGTGTGGAGCTTTCTGTTGCTGATATTAGTTCTCATATCATAAATGAAAGTATAACTTGTCTCAGAAGGAGCTGGGTGCACGTGGTGCTCAGGTAGTAAAGAAGTGGGGCAACTTGAACAGGCAGTAGATCTCTGGTGGGAATGTGAGGAGAGATCTACATTTTCCTCTGAGGGCTCATGGCAATGCTTAGGTTTTTCATAGGTATGAGAATTTGGATTGTACTGCTGTGCGTAATCAGATGTGTCCCTGCAGGCATGTCTGGAGCTCAGTGAGTCAGCCTCACACCAGGCCTTTTGGTGGCCTTTTGGTGCTGCATTCAGTTAGTCATGAGGGAATAACATCACTATCGCCATGCAGCCTCGCTGTTTTAAAAACAAATACTGGATATAGCAACATTTTCCTTGTCAGGTGGTAAGGAGATGGTTTTGTGCATTTTACTGTTGGGTTACAGTTGTTTCTCAGTCTTCCCTTGTTTCCTTTTTTGGAGATGCTCTTTTTATTTTTTTAAACATTCTCAGACTACTTCACCCTCTCTTGAACTTATTGCTTGCTATGTCAGAGCAGCAGTTCTCAGTGATATGTAGCAAGTAACTTCATGCATAGCTATTGCTCAAATTTTCCGAACTCTTTTGTGGCCATTAAAAACAACCAGCTAATAAATTTAAAATGTAAGTAAAACCAAATTGCCCTATGTTCAAAACTGTCTGGAGTTTATTGCCAGTCTCACTGGAATTAAGGCTGAATCAACAGACTAGGGTGAAAGAACAGTACTTGTGCTAACTGGAAGGTGCTGGCTAAAGAACAGATGATGTTTTATTTTTAAAAAGTCTTACTTGAAATAACTACTCTGTTAGAACAGTGCCTCCTGAGTTTAGGGTGAGTAGAAGCTCTACTGGTCTTTGGACTGGTGGGCACTCAGTGTGGGTGAGACTTTACCTTTTATGGAAGCTAAAATATGCCACCTGAAATATTGTGGGATGTATATCTTCTTCTGTTTTATAAACTAAGTGATTGAGAATAGTAGTAGTGTGGAACTAATTTACCTAAAAGCATTTAAAGCAGAGAGTATTATGTGGAAGAGTGCTGATGTCAGGAATACCATTTCCCTTCCCAACACCTGGAAAATTAAGATATTTTCATTCCTTTAATTTGCCTAATTCCTTGATATTCCAAGAAACTAATTCATTTAATTTTCCAATTTTCATTTTCAACTGTTACATGAAGTACTGTTGAATGTATTTTTAAGTACTGTAGCTTGCTGGTAGTCCAGCTTGGATGCTGATCCTCAAGTTAAAACAGAGCACTTTAGATGATACATCAATAAAATTTATTTATTTATTTTACAGTGGAAGGTTCGGCGGACGCTAGCATTTTCTATACATGAACTTGCTGTCATCCTTGGAGACCAGCTTACAGCTGGAGATTTAGTTCCTGTCTTTAATGGCTTTTTAAAAGATCTAGATGAAGTCAGGATAGGTGTGCTAAAACACTTGCATGACTTTCTGAAGGTATGTCTGTGTTCAACTCTGGTCAAGTGAGATGAGGTATTTCGCTTCATTTCTTTGTATGGACTTGCTTCTTAGCATAATTTCTTGTGGGAATCCATACAAATCTGGACAGAATCCAGTTGTCATTTGAGTCCTGGAGTATGTTCTGCAGAATGTCTGTGTTGCTGATACTTTCTTTTCTCCGAAGAGCCTGGTTTGTGCACGTTAATCAGTATTTAGGTGCTGGTGGATGGTATTAAGATTTTTGGTGGCTCTAACCTTTCTGCGCAATGTCTCAAATTTCTTTAGTTGTTTTTCCTGTAACTGCCTCATTTTTGGAGCTGAAAAAACCAAATCATAAACCCTTTAAAATCAGTACTAGGTTTTCTGCTTACCCTTCTTGTTTTCTAGAGTAAAAGCAGAAACTAGGTCAGATTTTGCTTTTGGTAGTACCCCACGTGATTCTGTAGATTTAAGCATGTAGGGTTTAGCTCAGAAAAGCAACACTGTTGCTAAAGAGTTCTTTTTTATGAAAATAAAGTGTTTCAGTAGTTGTATTTTAAAGCTCTTTTTTTATCTGCTGATTGTAGTCTACATTTCTTTATGTAAGTGTGTATTTACTGTTACAGCTTCTTCATCTTGACAAAAGACGAGAGTATCTTTATCAACTCCAGGAATTCCTAGTAACTGATAACAGCAGGAATTGGCGTTTCCGAGCAGAGCTGGCTGAGTACGTAGTTTTCTGGGTCCTTTTTTTAAATTGTTGTAGTTATAGAAAAATATTAAAACCATAGAATAAATGTCTTACAGTGACATTCTTAATCTCATTTTTAATTAGTGGACAGTTCTTATTCTCCTCTGTTTGTCCCCCTTGCTTAAAACTTCCCAGTATTTCTGTATCATTTATAAGTGCTGAAGTAGGAATTTGAATGTCTTTTCCATCACAGTATGTTGAAAGCATTGCTCTTCTATAAAAAAAGCTGCCAAAAGAGAATGCCACATGTGCTTGCTCTTGAAGTCAGTAGAAGTGTTTTAGCAATTTGACTCCATGTTGCTGTGTCTGAAAAGGCTGAATTCAGGACCATGAAATGGAGGAGATCTGGATGTTTGGAGGAGTAAAGATTAAGCAAGTAGCAAAGTAGTGACCCTTGGACGTCATATGAGCAGATGAGGGCTTTTTCATGGAACTAGTTAGTGGGCTGCTATGTGAGGCAGCTCTGAAATGTCAGGTTACTCAGAAAAACCAGAAGATACTTGGAGGATCTTGTCCTTAAATAAAAGAATAGTTCATCTTGATACTCAGAAAAGTAGGGGATGTATCAAGCTTGGTTTGGCTATATGTATCTGAGCTTGAATGCAAAAAGAGGCCAGTGCTGTACATAGGAAGAAAGAGCCCCTGGCAATGAGACAGACTGAGGACTGGCTGTCCTGGGAGCAGCTCTGCTGGAAAGGCCCAGGGTATCATGGAGGCCAGTGGGCTGAACATGGGCCAGCAGTGTGTCTTGACGTCATAATCCTGGGCTCTATCAACAGTAGCAAAATCAGTATATCAAGGGAGTAGATTTAGCCCTTTCCAGTCAGCACTCATTAGGTCTCATCTGGAGTAAATGCATCTGTACCAATACAGGAAAGATGCTGATGAACTGGAACAAATTCAGCAGAGGGCCACTGGGATTATCAAAGCTGCAGCATGTACGCTGTCAAGAAGAGACCATGAGACCAGGGCTTCTCTAGCAGGAATGCTGAAATGAACATCATATAATGACAGTGTATCTTTTAAATTGCATTTTAAGAGACCTACTTTAACAGCTGATCATAGTGTCATCTTTTTGCTTGTTCACGTGGGTTTTTTTGATTTATTGCTGGTATGGAGACATTCAATCAACTGCTTGAAACTTGTGCCTCTTTTTTTGACCTATTTCCTACCATTCATGACACATACTTGTGTCAGCAACCTACTGAAATCTGATCAACTCATTACAAGTTGAAGACTCCTAATAATTTCTTTAGTTGTCCAGTTTAGTCTGAAGTAGGAGATGCTAACCGATTTCATAAATCAACATTCTTAAGTGACAAAGGATACTTGTTAAACTAAGTCAGAGTACTTGCTTTGTAGCTGTATGTGTGTTAAGTGTGAGAGATGTCTTTATCAGGTATTCAAATGTATGTGCATATGACAGTGTCATTCACTGTTCGATTGCTGTACTGCATGTATATTGTAGCCCGTATCAGGGTCCTTGCCTTGGAAATGACACCTTAGTTCCCTTTCTTCTCCCCTAGTTTTGCATTCTTTGAGCTCGTGCAGTGTTTTTCCATTACTGTGAGTAAATCCCAATTAAAAATATGCAAATGGCCCATAGTCAAACTGATGGCATTGAAAAACAGATTTTACTTTTCACTAAGTTTATTATGGCCATATTGCATATTTGGCAACTGTTGTTATATAAATGTTAATATTCACAGTTAAAGCTACCTTTCTGCTCATTATAACACACTCTGGTTCTTCTTCCATCTTCTAGGCAACTCATCTTGCTTCTAGATCTGTACAGTGCCAGAGACATCTATGACTACTTGCGACCTATCGCTTTCAGCCTCTGTGCAGACAAAGTGTCTTCTGTCCGCTGGATTTCTTACAAGCTGGTAAAGAAATATAAGTAAATTCAGGGCTTCAGGCTGGTGAGGGTTGGTGGTCAGAAGTAATTTTTGTATTATTTTTACTTCTCGTGTCTTCAAGGTTAGTGAAATGGTAAAAAAGCTGTACATGGCTTCAACATCAACCTTTGTGGTAGACCTCATGAATGAACTTGTTGAAAAGTTCTGTAGATGCCGCAAATGGTCTGGTCGGCAAACTTTTGTCTTTATTTGCCAGGTAAAATGTCTTTTTGTTCATCTCTCTGGTATTGTGGGATGGTGTGGTGGTGAGAATGAAGATAGGGGGAGGGGATAGGCAGCTGGAACTCTCTTGCTTTCTATTAACACTCTTTTAATGAATATTTGAGAACTTCTGTTTCCAAGGGAATAGGTTTCGTGACTGCTTTCTTCAGTGTTGCTCAATAGATGAATGCATCTTTAGCTTAGCATATTAGCATCAAGTTGTTGAATGTAATGTGAAACAAATGCATAACAAAATAATCCCCGAGTTGGGAAACTGCTTTGTTACTTGGCTTAAAGTGAAATTTTTACAACATGCTGCAGCAGTTTCCCACATTTTTTATTTACCCTTTAGAAATCAAGTGTTAGGAGTTGCCTATTCCTCCTTAGCTAGCTAGGGCCGGTTGGTCAAAACCAATGTGTTCTCAGCAGAATGAGCAAATGAGTTGAAACTAGCTGGGGTCCCAAGGAAATGGTCAAATTTGGAGGCTGTAGCAGAGGTGCAGACTGGGAGCCAATGTGGCTGCAGTCCAAGTGCAACAGTTCTCTGAAGGATTTAGAGAAATGTGAGCTTTCAGTTTATTTAGGGAAACGTGTCTGGGTACAGAAGATGATTATTGAGATGGACCATTCTTGTCTAGTTAAAATAAAGGCTAAATCAATCTTTAAAAAAGGTTTGGGAAAGCCTTTTGGTTTTCTGTGTTTTCAAATTATACAGTGATTAAAAACACAATAAAAATAAGGACATCACCAGACTTGATAGAAAATAAAGCAGACTTTTAACTAAGCCTGAATTTCCTCAACTGTAACTCACATCATTATGTGTGACTTTGTGCTAGAAAGCATTGTACTGCATTTTAAAAATTTGTGGATTTGTACATATGCTATGGAGGTAGTAAGGTCTGTCAGCTTTGATTGTGTTGGGATTTTATCTTCACTGTGCTGAAATCTAATGCAGTTGGTTCTGTCTTCTTGCCAGACTATCACTGAAGATGACTGCCTGCCCATGGACCAGTTTGCTGTGCATCTGTTGCCACACTTACTACATTTGGCATCTGACAGGGTTCCAAACGTTCGAGTTCTGCTTGCAAAAACGTTAAAGCAAACCCTTTTAGAGAAAGGTTAGTGATCAGAAAGAGTTGCAGTGGGCTGATTGCATTTCTTTTTGTCCCTTCACTTTCCTGTAGTAAGCTGGGAAAGGAGGAACAATGTCAGATATGGTTCACTCTTGCTTTTACAGTCTTGTTGCTGTGGAATGTTACCTTAGCTGAGTGGGGTATCAGAGTCACCTTTGTGTAATACTGGGCAAGTAAGAGTTCTTGCTCATATGCCAACCTGTTCTTTTTGTACCACTTTTCCCTGAATGAGCTAGGTTTTGGAGGTATCGTCAGGGCACAGAAAACACAAATCAATGACTTAACAACTGTGAAGCTTCAGTAGTGCCTTTTATTTGGTGGGGTTTTGTTTTTTTTTTTTAAATTTGTTGATGTTCTTTGTTATAAGGATAAAAGAAAAATCCTTCCATACAAATCCACCATCTATTTTTTCACTGGGGAAGAGAGATGGCTGTTGTTGGTTTTTGTATTTTATATATAGGTGTCTCTGGAGTATATTCAGGGAAATTAGACATGCAACTTTCAAATCGCAGGCTTTGCTTAGTAAAGCATCCCCAGTGCACAGCAGGTGCTAGAAGAGTCAGCAGTGCTCAGATTCTAAAGCACTGTAAAGGAAAATGGCACTAGAAATACTACCCTGTTTTGTAAACCAGCAGTGTCCACCCTTGGAGTACTTCATCCAATTCTGTTTGCTTTCTTCCTCAAAGCCATACACTGGCTTGAGGACTACTGTTTCTGGCATAGAAAATGTAAAGAAGAATGCAAGATGTTTGAAACACGGAACAACACAAAGCATGCCTATGCAGTGGGAACTAGGCTATTGGTAGCTGCCTTGTGCATCCTGGAGGCTCTGAGTCAGCTTATGTAGAGAGTTAAAATGGATCAGCTGATGTTGCAGTAATTTGTTGTCTGTTAACTGTGCTAAGGCTGTCGCTGTTCTTCCTTTTTTCGTGTCATATTGGTACTTCTGTTGTCCTTGTTATTTTTGTGTACCTCACCTGGAAGGAACACTTTCATTCTGCATTGTGGCTGTGTAGGTTTGTAATACAGGTCATCCCTGACTCAAAGATACTGATTAGGAATGGTGGATAGATGATGAAAGACAGATTTAAAAAAAAGTTGAGGTTTTTAAATCTCAATTCTAAATTGCCTTCCCTAGTGACCGATGAGCTGTTTGTAGTTATGTTGCTTTTATTTAACTGAACAACTTGTCTAGTTCATGAGAACTGTTCCAACATCTGACTTCTTCCACTCTTATTTCATGTTATCTTAATTCTATTGTTTGATAATAATTTGGCAAGGCTGCCAGTGAAAGTGTGGTATGGCCGTGGGTTTGTGATTCTTTCCCTCCATCACAAATACAAGCACACGCCCTCCGAGTCTCCTCTTCGGTCATGAAGTATGTCAGGTTACTTTTATACTGAAGGACCTTAGAAATCCTGAACTCCAACAGCACTGTTAAAGCAACTGTGCTCTGAAATGTGGAATGATTTTTTTTTTTAAGGTGAATTTGTAGGTATATTCAAGTGTGTTGTTTGCCAGTTCAGATAGTCTTGTTTGACTGTACATGTACAGTGCCTCCTGGGATTTTTAATCTCATGAGAGCATGCTGAGGTTTGCATTTAAGTATCTGCTGTCTTTTCTTCCTGTAAGTCTTGTGCATTTTCTCTTACAGAATATTTTCTAAATTCTGCCAACTCTCATCAAGAAGCTGTGGAACAAACAATTATGGCGCTTCAAATGGATGAGGACAGTGATGTCAAATACTTTGCAAGCATACACCCAGCCAGTACTAAAATTGCAGATGATGCCATGAGCACTGCTTCATCAACTTATTAAAAAGTTCTCAATGTTGCTGTAATTTAAAAAAAATTAAAACTATTCTCAAATGCCTCTAAAATGGTTGATCTAGGACAACCTCTTTGGAAGGAGAGATTTCTTGCCAGACTTAACAGGTGGATGTTACCTAAACCAGATACCAGGGATTTTAAGTCAAGAAAATCTAAACATGCCTGTGTCTGCTTGACTTTAGAAAAAACACTGCTCAGAGGATTATTTTTGCCACCGAAGCCTTAAATCTTCTGTCTTCCTGAACAAACAAAACTTGAATTGGCAGATCATTTTCATTGTAGAAAGGATGTGATTTCCAGAGACCCGCATTGTTTCTCCTGAGGAGTTAACTTAGCAAGTATTTTCTATAGCAACTGATAGATGAAATGGCCAGAAAGGCAAATTTATACCAGGACATAAGACCTCCAGTATTAGATCTAAAAGTTTTTATCATTCAAGGACTTGATTTGTGTGCAGCTGAGCACACCCTTAAGTGGGAATAGCTTTGATGTTTGTAAATGGGGAAAAGTAGACATTTGGATTTCTCTTAAGGGCTCAGTGCTAACACTAAACTAGAATTTGATTTTAATCCTTAAATGCAGCATATTGCTGTACCCATTAGCAGAAAACTTTGCTGAGTACCTGTGTCCTAATTATTTTCATGCTGGTCATGACCTAAAGGAAATTTATTAGCACGTGTACTTTAAGTCAGGTATTTTTAACTTGATCATGATCGGCTCTGAGGTGCAACTTTTTTTCTTCATATGCTGTACATATCTGTGAGCCTCCTTGGAGTGCTGCAGTCTTTAATCATGTTGTTTAAAGCTGTTGTGATACAAGTTGTTCTCTACTTGTCCAAATAAAATTTATTAATAAGATTGAAAGCAATCTTGTGACCTTTTTAAGACATTAAAAGAATAAGTTTGAAATTTAAGCGATCCTTTCTTTTTCTAATTCTTTACACTTGGATGGCCATTGCAGGGGGAAGGGGGTTTGCAAGATTCTTTTTCAGGCACCTCTGTTGAACTTAGGAATCTGTCACTGCAGCGTGAAATTGCTTCTTTATTGAAGAATATCTGAATATCCACCTCAGTTCAGATTTACAGGAAACTGAGCTCAAAATGCCCTTCAGCCTATTTGACTGCTTTGGTTTCCCCTCATTTAAAATGACTGATACAGTTATCTCCCCGTGTCTTCCAGGGGAACTTGCATAAATCGCCTTTCCTGCAGCCTGCTGAACCTGAAGTACGCAAAGCTTATTTTCCTGAGGAGGTAGAAATGGTTTATGGCAGCTCATCTTTGATGTATTTTAGCGGAACATTTTCATTTAGCAGCCAGGTGCTTGGTACCCTAGAAGTTCAGCCTCAGGCAGGTGCCTTTTTTCCCCCCCTTATTTTCTTGGAAAAATAGTCTACAGTTTCTTCTCCAGTAAACAAAGTTGCTATTTACTCTCTGAAGGCCTGCTTTTCTACTCCTGAGCGTGGTCATGGAGGTGGTTAAGATACGGAGTCATCTCTGTCTGCTGTGAAGCTTTGTGGGTTTGGGGTTTTTTTTGGGGGGTGGGAGGTGGATTGGGTTTGGGGTTTTTTAGTTTTTTTTTTTTTTAAGGTTTGTGGTTTGGATTTGTTGCCTTTTTATTTTCCACAAGTTTGTCCTTTCTTGTCCATTTTCAAAACTGGCTTTGAATTTGGAAAGGCAGCTATATGCCCAGGTCAGAAGTTCTCATCAGGTTTTCTGTTCCACATGTTCTCTGATAACTGTTCAGAAATCACATACAAACCCCTGGCGGACTGGGCAATGGAATGGCACTGTGTCCAGGTGACAGCAGGTGGCCAGAAAGCAGTGATCACTTCAAACGAGAATTTCTGAGCTCTCCCTGCTACTGTAAAGAGAAAACTGAAAGGAACTAGTCTGGTTTCTGGCCAGATTATTCACATTTTAGAAATATGCATTTAAGTCCAGTCAATTTCTGCATTCAGGGTTCCTAAATCCCATCAGGGATTCAGGCTCAGCGTACCTAAATCCCTTTGTTCTTTGCCTCATTGTAATGAGAGTTGAATTGCAGTTGGGTCATGTGAATAATTTCTAAAGTGACTGGGATCAGCTCTTTGTTCAGACTGGAGCGTTCTTTGAGTTGTCTTCTAACTGTGACTGGAGTATTGGGGTTTAAAAGAAAACTAATGTTTGGAGTCTGGAATGAACGTGTCCTAACCTAATTCTGTTACTGTACTAACATACTGTTCCACTAGTTCAGTAAAATAAAGCATTCCTGCTCCCTTCAAGTATTTTATCTGATACCTTCAGGTATTTTCTAGTTATTTAAAGGTAAGACACTTCTAAGTTCAAAAATGATGCAGATCTGAACGCATTAGTTCTTTTTGTTCTGTGTTTCTTCAGTACTGGTGAAGGCCTGTAGCTTTAAGGGAGAGTTTGAAACTTCCTGAGAAGATGGAGTATTTTCACTTGCAGAATGCTGGAATTCCTCTGACATGTAACAATAATGATTGTCTTCCAGAAAGAGGAGGAGTTTTTCTCCTTTTTCCTTCACCTAACACGTCAGTTGTGGACCTGTCTGCCTTTTCTGCTCCGTTTTGTGATTCTCAGCATTGCCCCACAGCTTTAGAACTACAACCTGAGGGATGGTGGTCTCTGTTCAGCTCTGAAAGGGAATTTTCTTATGCCTGCAGAGTTAGTGATGCCAGTAATTCCAGCTTCAACTTGTCGCTAAGGATATGAGTTTGGGGAAATGTGTCTGTTCTGAGTGACGAAAAAAGGAGCAGTGTCTTCTGTGGGGTGTTGCCTAGGAACACTGCCAAAGATTCTGGTGAATTCTCTCCTGTGGTCTCCACTGAAGAAAGATTCAAGCTTTGTAGCTTAATTCATTTTTCTTGATCAGAAGGTGAAGTGGTTCCTGAATTGTCACCGGTTGGTCCAGTTTCCCCAGAACAGTATTGTAAGTCTACTCCCCTCTTCTTGAAGTACATCAGTCCTCCACAAGTGAATTTTGTTGTTTTCCATTTAATTTTTTTACTCCCTCATCTTGGAGCCTTTTCATGGGAAATCCCCTTTTTCCCATGTCCTGGTTATAGCACTGTCTTCCTTTCTCCTGCTTGTTTTTAACACTGGTTTCTCTGTCTTCAGATATTCCTTCCCAGAGACCCATTGGGATTTGGTAGGGCTATTTCCTTGCCATGCTTTCTTGTGGATTTCACAACAAAAAAAAACTGGCAAATGTTTGAAACCTTCTCAAGGGCTGTTTGTTTTTAACCAAGACTGATGCTTGGAAATCAGTTTTTGCTGGTTTTGAATGTCCCAGATAGCTGTTGCACAAGTTCCTGGCCCTGTTGACAAAGTTGGATGTTCATTAAGACTGCAGCACAGCAGGGTGATTTCAACTCAGCTGAAATAAAAGTTTGCATGAGCTTGGCTATCCTCCTGTGCCAGTGTAGGTCTGGCTCTGATGGTTTTCATGTTCAATGGATCACTTTATCCTCTCTGTTACTTGTTATCTACTTGTTAGTGCTTGATCCTTTCCTCTGCATTATCAGCGGCCAGAGCTCGGAGGTGGCTGATTGGAATTGGTAGTCTGTCCTGTGGCTTAGACACTCTCTTCCACTTTGATTGGGTTCCTTGCCATTGGCAAGTTTTCCTTTTGTTCCCTTGTCCCTCAGAGTGGAAGCATGTGCAGTGCTCATGTTTTCTGACCTGATTCCATCCCAGGGAATTTTCTGTCTTGGTGGGATGGGAGAAATTGTCCAAGCCAGATGGACAAAAGCTAGTTCTGTACTCTGTGCATTCTCGTGTCAGTTCTCACCTCTCTGGAAAAGGCTCATCTGCCTACCTGTGCTGGTGTTTGGACAACACAGAGATTACATTTAAGTAAATCCTTATGTGCAGAGTTGGGACACACTGATAGACTGCCTTAAAAATACAAGACTGTGATAGGAAAGTTCATTTTAAATATCCATGACCACCACCTCGTCCCCAACACAGAGTGCTTTCAGACACTGCCTTTTTGTTTTACTTTACGTTTTACTTGGACCAGAAAAATAGGGGGGTTTATTTTGATGTGACAAATGGGAGTATTGCCTTTTAAGATTTGTGCCCAAGGAACACCATTTGCTGACAAGCAAGAGCTCTGCCTGGTGCATGAGTCTTAAGAGTGAATGGCTGAGGGAACTGGGGCTTAGTCTGGAGAAGATGAGGCTGAGGGGACGTCATATTGCTCTCTACAACTTCCTGAAGGGAGGTTGTAGAGAGGAGGGAGCTGGCCTCTTCTCCCAAGTGACGGGACAAGATGAGAGGAAATGGCCTCATGTTGTGCCAGTGGAGGTTTAGAGTGGACTTTAGGAAAAATTTCTTCACTGAAGGAGTGCTGAGGTACTGAAACAGGTTGCCTGGGGAAGTGGTGGTGTCTCCATCCCAGGAAGTGTTCAGAAAATGTGTAGATGTAGCATTTTGGGACATGGTTTGGTAGGCATGGTAGTGTTGAGCTGATGTTTGGACTGGATGGTCTTAGAGGAGTTTCCCAACCTTTATGATTCTGTAAGAGTAAAAGTTATTGGTATTATTTTAGGGTTTACTTTCTGTCGAGAATGGACAATACACTGTGACTTTGCAGAGAAAAGTAAAAAGATGTTTTAAACATCTTGCAGCACTCTGATTGTAGTCTGCTGCAAGTAACCTGACACATTTCTGCAGAGGTGCAGGAATGTTTCTGTACAGATGACGTTTCAGAAGGATTGCCTGCAGGAGGGTTTGAATCCTGTCTGTGAAAAATGAAGGCACTGAGCAGACTCCTGCATTTACAATGCTGCTGAGAGGAGGAGAGGGCACTGCTTGAACATCAAAAGGCATTTCAGTTATTTTTGTAGTCTGTCCAGGTTCCTTATGCAAGATGGAACTCAGAGGAAAGTGACAACAAAGGCTTACATGGGAGCTGGGTCATTACTCTTGTGTTGCTAATTTATTTTGCAGTTGTTTCTTCTGGTTGCCTTACTGATATAGAATAATAGAATCACCAGGTTGGAAGAGACCCCACCGGATCATCGAATCCAACCATTCCTATCAAACACTAAACCATGTCCCTAAGGACCTCGTCTACCCGTGCCTCAAACACCTCCAGGGAAGGTGAATCAACCACCTCCCTGCGCAGCCTGTTCCAATGCCTAATGACCCTTTCCGTAAAAAACTTCCTCCTAATCTCTAACCTAAATCTCCCCTGGCAGAGTTTGAGGCCATTCCCTCTTGTCCTGTCCTCTGTCACTTGGGAGAAGAGGCCAGCTCCCTCCTCTCCACAACCTCCCCTCAGTTACAGAGAGCAATGAGGTCTCCTCTCAGCCTCCTCTTCTCCAGGCTAAACAACCCCAGCTCTCT